>PDIP01000050.1:0-52564 GCA_002811645.1 Corallochytrium limacisporum
GGGGGGGGTGGGGAGAGAGAGCGCAGAACAAAGCGTTTCTAAAGTACTCCGGATATGACTATTTTCTCGAACTCATATAAATAACCCGTAATGACAACATGATTTTAAATTATGTTCGCCGGATATTAAATTAAGACAGGGTAGAGGATTTTAGCTTCGGGCTTCGCTGTTATTCACTGTGCATACTGTTCTTTTCTCAGTTTACAGAGGGTTCAACGTATTCTCGATCGTTGGGGTGATGTGAACAATGTCATCGTGGGTGTGAAAGTGGCGGTCTCAAAGTACTGTCGAAAAACTGAATGTTATAGTATTTGGGGCAAGGAGGGTAAGCGGAGCCGTCTGGCTTCACTACTCCAGTAGAATTTGTGTGGGGATTGTGAGTCAATCTGCAGAGATCGAAAGGGCCCTGTGCGAAGGAATGGTCTTACACCCGGTTGCGAAATAAGTAGGTTGCGGTTGCAAATATTCACGACTGCCATTAGATATGTATGACAGGCCAAATCTTCGTGTTCGTGGACCTGTCCTGCAGGTGGTCCGGTCTGATTTGTTTCAACTGGACCTCACACCTGGCAAATAACCCACCAACATAGTTTGGAAGCGCGCATACTTTGCATACGTGTTGTGTGCAGGGAATTCTGCAGAGGAAACATCAGTCTCCAGGCACCGGCAGGGTTGCTTGTGATTAAGCTGCTGACGTCTGACACATGAATATGACTTCCATTTGCTTCCTTCCCTGGCTTACTGCTGCTGAATATTCTATGCTTCGAAGAAAAGCTCAAGTGGGTTGGCGGCAGCAAATCGCTTGTGAATATCTTGGAACCAAGACAGTTCCGCCCGTGAAACAGGATCATTCAAAGGATCGTAGCCGTTGAGTATGCTATGGGTTCGCTTTAGTGTTTACAAGGCTGTGCAGACCTAATGACGGGGATCGGGAAGGCAGAGCAGCAGAAGAAAAACAAAAAGGGAGGAATTTCATGGCTTTACAGCCGCGACATTGGCACAAGGACGCAAAATTGGACAATACCCGACTATAGGGTAGCCAATACTGGTCTTCAGCCGAGTCATTGAGCGCGAACTTTTGCAAACATGTGTACAGCACTGCATAATACTTTACATTTGTGGACAGTTATTAGAAGGGTACCAAGTTGCTGGTCTAGTTCTTTGCCAAATTGTATTTTTTTTCATTCGAACAGGATTTGATCTGCAGTCAAGCCAGAGTTTGAAAAGGCCACAGGCTGAGAATAAGAACACGAAATGATTTAGGGTTTATGACAGTGCTTAATACAAATTCAAAGATGAATTTCGGTGCTGCAAATAGTCCTCCGGTTGATGATGATTTTTATCTTCAAATGATCAATGAAGGTCAGAGTGGTAGTCAAGCACCGCCAGGAACGGACTTTGCCATGGACGTTGCTTCGTTCTTGAACGATGTTCTACTCCCGGCAGATATCCCTGACAATGCTTTGTATCCGAACTCCCAGTTCCACCAGAATACTGAGGGTGGTGTACATTTTGGCAGTGGAAGTGAGGGTGGCTTCGATTTTAACTCTCCGTCATTCCAACAATCTGAGTTTTCTCCGGGAAGCATGCCACAACCTGATCAGCGACCATTTTTCCAGGACCAGCGACACTTCAATCAAATGAAACCTGAAATGATGGGGCATCCTGGGATGCACACGGGTGCTCAACAGGACGAAATTTCTGCCGAGGACAGGAAGCGTCTTAACCACGTTGCGTCGGAGCAGAAGCGCCGCGACAACATCAAGGATGGATTTAAATGTCTGGCAGACGCCCTTCCTCACTTGAAAGAGGGAACGAGTCGCTCTGTTATGTTGAAGAAGGCTGTGGAGTACATTGACCATGTGAAGAAGCAAAACAGGGAAATTGCACAGCTGTTGTATCAGCAACAAGGGGCTGGAGCCTCTGTGAAGGGCCCGCAACGGCAAATTGGCATTGGTTCCCCCGGCTCTGACCTAGTCGAAGGTGACGAAGTCTCATACGCGGCGTTGATGGAAGCCATTGAAAGACGTTTAAACATTCACAACACGCAAGACCAGCGCAATATTTTCCTCATGTTCAAGGATGAGAAAGTATACGATGACATTACGAGTCAGGAGGACTTGTATGAAAAGTTCCGCAAGGTTGCTGCGGAGGGTAAAGAAGAAATGAAGATCGGGGTCTATGTCAGAAAGGAGGGGGCACCAAAGGACGCAATGCCAACCTTGGACCACACAGCTGTAGATGCAGAATTGCTGATGGAGAGCCATGTGCCAGAGGCAGAGTCGGAGGTTGAGGACTTCCCAGATGCTGCATTCAGCGATGTGAATGAAAAGGCATTGGAGATGCTCTTTGCCAAGTTTGAGAATGATCCGCGGAGTATGCTCGGCGGTAAGGCTTACCAGAACCCACTGTGGCGGAAGGGACGTGTCGCACGCTTCCTGAAGGTTTGCAGAAACGATGTAAAAAAGACCGCGAAGATGATGAATGCTCACTTTGATTGGCTGCAGGCGTACAACCCAGAGGCTGTGTCTATCCACGACGTGGCCAATGAAGTCAGGGACAACAAAGCATTTTTCCATGGACGAGACCGTGAAGGCCGTCCGATAATCATCTTCCGGGCCAAGAAGCATTTCGTTAAGAACCGTGACAAATATGAATCCATTCGGATGTGGGTCTACATGGTGCAACAATTCATTGACCACTACCAGCGAGATCCAGAACAGAACGTGGTGGTCATCTACGACCGACGGGAAGCCAGCAAGCCCAACAGTGACCCTGCTGTCTTCAAGAAACTCGCCCAGATTGTGCAGTACAACTATCCGAACATCATGCATCGCATGTACGTGATCGAACCAGACTACGTTTTCCAGTACTCATTCAGTATCGTTAAACTACTGACGGCAAAAACCTTCCACAAGCGGGTGCTCCTACTCGGAAAGAACTGGATGGAGACACTAAAGAAGTTCATCGACCCCACCAACTTGCCTAAGGACATGGGTGGTCTGTCAGAGTATGAGTATCGCTATGACCCGGACGACGAGAGCCACACTTTAGGCATTGTGGATGGATAGGTGCCTGCGATTCATTCCCGAAGTCGAGTATCAAAAAGAAGGCTATGAATATGAATACAATTCTTGTAATTTTGATCAATTTGGAAGGACTAGATGTGATGTTTAAGAACTGGTTTTCAGGCAGGCTGCGCATGAACAAGTCTGTTGAAATTAGTGGTTCAGATGGTTCGACGTCAAGAACTCTTCAAAGTTCCTGTTGTTGACCGTGCCCAAGAGAGCGTCGTCTGCGGAAGTCATCAATGGTTGGGAACTCTTCCAATGCCTTTCGTATAGGTTCAAGAATTTCCAGTTCATTGGTTGTTTTCCGATATTTTAGATATGCCCAGAACTTCTCCAAACCGTAAAGCTTTCCGTTCTGGATATCCTCAAGAACCTCTGTCTGAAAGTCCGCATACATGTCTGTGCGGTGGCGTTTCTCCAGTCCGTAGCTGTAGAATCGGAAAAGACATTCAAGTCCGTACCGATAATTTGTAGCGGCATCCGACTTCGCCAGTTCCCTGAATTTCTTGTACATGGTCTGGTTAAAATTATCTCTAAGGAAGAAGGACCAGAAACGATACAGTGTGTTCATGTGCTGAGACTTGCCTGAACCCATTGTATCTCTCTCTACGATGCATCGGTCCACGAACTTAGAGTACGGCATTTGGATAAACCCTTGCTCACGCAAGAAACTGTTGGCTGCTTTTTCGAATGTACTGCCAAATTGGGCATCACTGTCTGCTGTAAGTGATGACGGATTCACCTTCAGGCGTGACCAACTGCTGCGGTTGCCGCGTTTGTCTCGACTGTTGGTCTTGAACCAACCAACGTTACTTTCCACCACACTCTCTGTCCTGGACGAAGTTAATCCTCCACGATTATTGGACAAACTTTCTTTGCTGTTGTGCTTGTCACCAGTTCCAATCGAAGGAGTACCAGAAGGAACGACGTGTGTCTGCTCCCCTGCCAAATCTGCACCAGAGGATGTCCTTAGCGAGTCCTTGTCTCCGAGGGTCGTAACTTCGAAGACATCCTTCAAGGGATAGAAACGAGCCGTTTTCTCGTTCTTGGCTCTTCGTCCATTTCTGCCACTACCACGGGTGTGGCGACGGCTCTTCCTACCGCGTCGGGCAAAGGTAGATCCATCGCTCATGGTCGATTGGCCATCCTCTGCCACTGTCGCCCCGGTCTTTTCGCTACTACCCACACTGCCAGTGCGTCGCTCTCGTGAACCTGCTCGACTATGCTCACGTGAAGGATTTTGAGAGGTGTTCCGGGAGGTGTTACGCGAAGTGTTTTGGGACACAGCCATAGAAGATGCACTGCTTGAGTTAGTTGTAGATGATGTCCCACGGCGGAAGTCGCTGTCGTTCTCCTCGAAGCTCTTCACAAGCTGAATCTTACTCGTTGATTGCACATCACCAGATCCACTGTGAGTTTGACTAATACTCACATCCAACGAATGGTAATCATCGTCGATAAATTCCTGCTCATAGTAGTACAATCCATCGTTGATCATTTGCGCCCACTCCTTTGTCTTTTCTCTCCGCTGCATAAAGTCGCCAGTGCGGTCATATCCCATATGTTTCCGATGATCCTGGACTGGCTGAGTCACAACCACAAGATCCTCAATTTCATCATCATACATATCGTTATTGCCCAGTTGGCTTGAGCTAGCGCTGTGACGGTGCGATGATCGCCGCTCGTCATCTGTTGAGGACAGAGATCTAATATCACATTCTGTTGTTTCATCTTCGGCCTCATCTTCTTCGTCTTCAATGTCTCCAGGGCTCGTGTCTTCAACATGGGCCAGTCCCTCCTCATCGTAGGCATGGACCTTGCCAGGGTGCTCGAGGGTCTGTTGAACATCGGAGAGATCTTCATCTTCGTCGAAAAGGAACTGCTGCAGCTGGTTGGCCTGCCTTGGTTTTTGTTGTTGCATTTGGTGCTGATACGACTGCTCTCCCTGGTGCCGCATCTGATGCTGGTATTCTTTCCGCTGTGTACACAGTTGTCGTGTGTGCTGATCTCGGCGCAATTGTTGAGCAGAAGCGCGTACGCCAGGCAATCCCGCATTGGTGTTGGTAGAGGTGGCATAAGAATTGTGACGCTTGCGCCTTCTGATTTGTTGCCATTCACCTGCATCTTCAGCATCATCAGCTGAAGGATGCTCCTGGCCCGCATCGTCTGGAGCCCACATGTACTCCAATTCCGTGTCCTCAACCTCACTTACACAGCCCTCTAGAGTATACTCATCATCACTCTGTGCTGGAGTGGGACGCACAGTTGTGGCCGGTGTCGTAGTTTGACTCGCAGAATTACTATGATGACCGCTCTGCGAACTGTGCTGGGAGCCCGTTTTGCTGACAAAATGGTCCCAACCGCTCCGCTTCCGCAGACGATCTCCACGAATCTCAACTGCTTGACTGCCAGTGATTGCACGTCGCACTAAATCGGTATCTGTAGTCAGGGAGCTCAAGTCCGCGAACCGCATGACCGTTTCAAGACTGACAAAGCCTTTATCGTCCATGTGTGCTCGAAGGATTCGATCTGTTTCCAAATTGGCAACACTGAAATAATGCTCCACTTGGTTTCGTACCGCACTGAACAGAGCTGCTTCTCCCGCTGTCCGAGGCAAGAAGACAGGATCATTCACTACACCGGCATACCGCGTACTGCGTCTACCCTTGCGAATCAAACTCTCATGCAAGTCTGGCCAGTTTCTTTCGTCAAGGTCATTGCGTACTGAAGGTTCATGGCCGGCACTTCGCCCCAACCACGCAGAGCTGGGTCTACTCGTTCCCGAAGAGGCCATATGTCGAGGATTAGGACATGACTTTCAAATTTCAGATGTTGGCGGGTGAAACCCGTGCATGAGTATGGTTGTTCATTCTGGAGTTCCTTTGGATGTGTACAATGTCAGCAAAGTCTGTGTTGATTTGTGTCATCAGAATCTAGCATCAATACTTTCCAAATTTGTTTTTTCTGTCTTTGGTCTTCCTCGGGGTTTTCGACATAGCTTAAAATTTACTGTGGTATGCCTTTGAGTACGTTTGTGGGTTTGGGAGAGGACAGGAAGTCTCAAAGAGTTAGAGTTCGGCCAGAGGCAAAGGCCCCGGCACGCAAACCCCGACCCTCGAAGTGAATCACCTCAGCCGCAACCCTCCCTCCCTGCCGAGCTGCAGAATATAAATGTCTTTGGAAACACATACGCAAAAATCAATTGAGCAATATTTCCTCTCTCGCTCTCACAGCCGTAGAGGGTGAGGGGTAGAGTGCGGAAGCTCACAGTCGACATAGAATAATTCATTGACCGAGTCACAGGTACCGCATACACGAAATCTAGTTCAGAGCAACAGGTCTATTGGCTTCAGAACTTCCTAAAACCAGAGGTCTCAACATCAAATATCAGAAAGAGAAACCTGACGAGAATTTTCATGTGGGAGGTACCGTGCAGGCATGAAATATACTTTTGTTAACAATGTATTACTCTACTCCTTGGTTTATGAACATGGAGGCACCCTCTACTCTCGACTTGTAATGCATTGAAATGAATTTATTAAATTGAAATCCGGATGTTCCTTGTTTCCTGAATTGAATTGAACTGAATTTTTGATAGTATTGGCATTACTTCGTATGAAAAGGACAAGCCAGCGATGATGAACTGATTATGATCTTACAACCGCGTGAGGACTGTGTTTCGCAGGCTGGACCCTTGGGCGAAGTGTTTATTTATGTGCTAAGCAATGGTCTATTGCATACATGTATGTCCTGGAAGCACCGACCATCCACATCTAGGAGAATCGTCGGTGAGACCACTGTGCTGTTCATGGAGTATTACTATGACAAAATGCTTAAAATTATTGATAACTGTCATACACTATATATACGATTAAAAATCTGCATCGGAAAGTGCAATTGGATCTCAATGGAGTTTATGGAGTCACTTAATTGGAAACTGAATGACTTCTGAAATGGCACAGTCTATTTGTTTAGACTCCTTGATCGGAAAGGCTGCTTTTGTAATGTTAATTGTGTTCACATTTTGGTTGTTCCACACCTTGCTTGGGTATGCATTTTCGAATTTTTGAGCTACTGATCTTCTTCCTTGCTCCTCCGCATACTATGGCTGCTGTTCTGTCGCAAGAAGCTTAGAGTGTTTTCGGGTTTATAAGCCCCACACAGTGGGTATGCCAGTACGATTCCTTTTGTGACCAAAAACGATTTTCAGTACATTAGATACTGGAAGGGGCCGGATTTGCTGTATTTATTGATCAGTTACTATCTGTTGCCGTGATCCAGCCGGTTGCAAACTCCCTACGTCGAAGAACGTTCCATAGAGTACACCTGGACAGATTAAGTATGGTGAACATATGGAGTTGTGACCGGGAAGGACCCGCTCGTTCAGCGCACAGAAGCGCACCATTTCAGAGTGGTTGTGGAGGCATCTCCATATGTACAGGCATTGAGGTGAGCTCGACCCAGACTACAAAGAAATGCTATGGAAGGCCCAATTTTGAACGAGTTATTAACTCGATTGAGACATCAATTTTACACATTATGTTTCACACCTCTACCACACTCTACTAAACCTGGTCCAACTGCAATCCCAAAAGGAGATCTATATATCCTGAATTTCTCGTCCATTCCGAGTGCCTTCAAATGCCATACTAGCTCACATGCCCCTTTCTGTGGCATGGGCCGAGTGGAAGTTCAACTTGAGAGACCCTGCCACAGATCTTCCCCAGCCTAATCACTTTCCTGAGCAGAGAGCCGACGCGGCTGAAAAAGGTCCGTGGAGAGGAGTGCCATTGGTGCTCTTCCGGCATTGCATTTGGGCTCTTAAGCGACTTCGTTCCCATTTAACCGAATTGTGTTTACGTGCCATATTGTTCTTGTCGTGAACAGTAAACTGCGAACCAGGTACATGGGGCTGATAACAAATTCGCCAGTTTTGGGAATTACAGATCCATTGTCCGAAACAAAAGGAGTGACTAATGGGATATCTCTATCTCAATCTGGAGCAGTTTGGCGGGTTACATTTTTAACATTGTTGAAATTCCGTATGGATTAGTGCAAAACCAGGCTCCAACACGAGAAGAAATTTGCAAAGGGCCATCTATGTTTGGTACGTATTTCTTCTACGATCTAAGCATTGGCTTAGCAATTTCCGCAGCAGCGTTCACAGCAGTCAATCTTCAGGAAAATGGCAAAACTACTCAAGGAGATTCTCTCCTATACTGGAAAGGAACGGATTTTGAAGACAATAACGGAAGTGCGAACGCTGCCTTTGGCGTGGCAATCACAATGCTAGTATTCGGGATTCTAAGTCTTGCTGTTCGCTTGGCCCAGTTTGAACAATTCTATCTCGAGTTTGCAACCTTGAGCGTATTTGTAATTTTTAGCGCTACGAATGGTGCTTTGCTGGTGGATGGTATCGAGTCGACCTGCGACAGTCTTCTTCTTGATCTATGTGATCGGGAGCTCTGGGCGTATTACGATGATGTTAGAGTCATTCGAATGTGGGGCTACTTGAATTTGGTAGCCCTTGCCATCTTCGTTATTGCTCTCATCATCAGAGGCTGGTCATTCTACAAACAATTCAGACTTGCCCACAAGACGGGTCGTAATGAGCGGGTTGTGGACCAGGCTTCCCAACATATGCGGACCATGGTCAAGAAGCGTATGAATGTTCGCAAGCGAGTCTGGGGAAGCATAAGAAACCCATTCGTTCGCGGTTCCAATAGTCCAGAAGAGTTTGCCATGCAAGAAGGAGACTCTATGCATCCAACGTCAACGGGATCATCTATTTACCGCACTGAAGATTCCGTGAGTCGGGGTTCACTGGACCATGGCAAGGACGGAGCGCCTGCGATACCCCCGAAAGATGACGCCTTCGACAGAATCATGGGAGAGACTGCAGAGAATGGCACAGTAAAGGCCAAGAATTCACCCCGGCCTAGCATGTTGTCAGAGAATGATGAAGTAGATTTGAATGTGTCTGGACAAAATTCTAATCAGTAGATCTACCATAGACACGGGTATACCCAAGAAAGTACATGAATGGTCCCTTTTTGAGTGATGAAAGCGTAGTGGGTATTCATCACCTTGGGCAGGAATTTGCAGGCATTGGGTTCTCAAAGGATCCTATCGTAAACCTTGCCTGCCATTGACGTGCTTTAGACACATGAGCGTGGGGCAGTCGTGCGCAAGAGTGGCCAACCTCAGCCACTGACTGAGGAGAGCGTGATCTCTCTGTCCAAGTACACTCACATCTGTCTTGTATCATTAAACGGACATTGTGTTCAACATATGTATATGTGTGTGTGCTTTTATTGTCGACCGGTTCAGAAATATTCGTGAAACTGTCCGATGCCCGAGTCAGGTGCAGTTCCCTACTGAGGTACTAGGCAATGTCAACTCTTCCCTCCGATTATATACGAGGCCCGGTGCAGAATCACCGACGTTCACCGGTTCACACTCTTTTCTTTGCCAAATCAGTCTGTTGACGAGGTTTTCCAATTAACAATGTTTGATCCTCTACGAAACAGCCCTGTGGAACGTTCTTTTTTTTGGCACCCCCCCCCATGACAAACCAGCGGGGGGACGCCACTCAACAATACTGTGAAGTAAACTGTGGATCAAGGGCAAGCGCAGAGCACGAAGTAGCCCAGAGAAAACGACCGGCCAATTGTACTGCGAAAAAAAAAACACGCCTTGAAGAAGGGCATACTCGTTTAAGAAGTCCACGATCAAGAATACAGAAGCTTCCTCTTCCACCTTGTCACAGCGAACGAATTCTTATATCTCGTGAGTGTGAGTTTGAGACAAGGATGGGACACACATACATTACGCTCACTGTGGTAGGCCCAAACCCTTCTGTCGACGATCAATGTCGGTACCCACCTGGTGGTGGTGGTAAGGGAATAGGGAACGATGGGGCGGGTGGAACGGGAGACAATAAGACTCCCTTTAATCCAAGGGGTTGAAATAGCCTTCAAACTACTGCCGGTACCACCAACAAGATGGTAGATCCGGCTTGTGCTGCGTGTTGCAGAGGGTTCCCTGTTTGAGAGACTCTGGGATTGATTCGAGTGACTTTTTGAAAATTTGGCAAACAAAGAGCAGGACGGTGTCGAGATAATATTCTGTTTGGCATCTCCCTCGTCACATCGCCTCTACACTTCGGTATAAACTTTTTGTATTGGCTCATCCGACCCAGTTGATTGATGGACGGTTTTGAAGGAAGCGAGTAGTTGGGGACTCCTAAGCACTCGATGTATTGTGGAGTTGGAAGCAAGTCCAAAGCCCGAGAAATTGTGCAGGCTTTCCTGTAATGAAGATTGAGGCGAGTAGAATGCGCTTTGATTCGCACTTCCAAGTTTTCTGATAAGACGATGTTCGAACCACGCATTTTGTGCCACTCTTCAGCTCGCCCGATACACCATATGACATGGGCAGGTGATGTTATCCGACTGCTTCCTTGTAGTGTAATGCTACAGACAACGCAGATGCAAAGTGTCAATCTATTTAAAACTTGTATTTGCGTAATACGGTACGGAACATCATCCGAAGTACAAGATACAGAGTCGAAAGAGGCCATACACATGGTGCTTTGTTCGTTTGCGTCTATGCATCTTTCGACAACATAGGTGTAGTAGAGTATCACTCTTAGTGTCGATATTAAATCCTGAATGGTATATATGACAATGGTATAAAGATATCGAATCAGACACTGGGGGTTGGCTATTAATGCAACCAAAATATGGCACAAGCCAACATACAGATATCCGTGCCGCCGGCGCACAACCATCTGGCCCCACAACATAGTAATGTCTTCGTGTGCAGAGCAACAGTCGGGCTATGGGAATTTTATAAGTCCTGTAATCCACAGATACATTACGGAGGAAGTGCAAAGCTTCGCAAGTATCTAACCCAGCCAGGGAAACCGGCAAATGACAATCAGTACGACAACGAAGAAGCAAACCTAATTGTCAGTGTTAACGACTGCCTCACACCGGATGGAACTAGTTTTCCAAAATACAGAGTGGCTGCATTGCTGGGACAAGGTACCTTTGGGCAAGTGGTACGGTGTAGAGTTCAAGACCGGGAAGACGAAGCTCATCAACCAAAGGATGTTGCAGTGAAGGTTATCAAGAACAAACCGGCGTATTACAACCAATCCCTTACAGAGGTCAAGATTCTTCAGGAACTGTCGCAGATATATGATCCGGAAAATCAACATCACCTTGTGCGACTGCTGAACCATTTTATTCACAGAGAACACTTGTGCTTAGTGTTTGAATTGCTGGACATGAATTTGTTTGAGCTGTTGAAGCAGAATGATTTCAAAGGGGTTAGTGTAAATTTGATCAAATACTTCATGACTCAAATGCTTGATGCGCTAATAGTCATGAAGAAAGCAGGCATAATCCACTGTGATCTGAAGCCAGAAAATGTGCTGCTGACTGGTCTGGGGAGCCCTTCTATCAAGGTGGTCGATTTCGGATCAGCTTGCTATGAAGGCCATACCGTTTACTCATACATTCAGTCACGTTTCTATCGTTCACCAGAGGTTATCATCGGCGTACCCTACTCCAGTGCGATTGATATCTGGAGTCTCGGTTGCATTGCAGCAGAACTATACTTAGGATTGCCAATCTTCCCCGGGTCATCGGAATATGATCAGCTGTACAGAATCCTTGAGGTTACAGGTCCCCTGCCCGATCATATGTTATCACAAGGAATGCAAACACCTAAGTATTACCATATTTCGCAGGGATACAGCTGCCCAGTATATACCCTGAAGAGTGCAGACGAGTACTACCAGGAATCACGCGAACAGCAGCGGGTCTGGAAACGGTACTTTGAGATTCATCAGCTTTGGGACATTGAGAGTCCGAAGATCCGACCCTATGAAAACGAGGAAGATATCGACAAGCAAGTCGAGGATCGTCAAGTGTTTGCAGATTTTCTGTCCCAAATGCTAGTTTTGGACTCCCACCAGCGCTGGACGCCGAATCAGCTCATTGGCCATCCGTTCATCACGGGCCAATCAATGGCACCGCGGCAGCAGCAACAGCAAGAGACACACACAACCGCCATGGACACTTCAATGAATGCACAGCAACAGCCTCATCAACAGCTACCCGTGCAGTATCCCAACACTGCATACCACCAGCATCAGAACCCACAGCAACCCCAGCATGCAACATACCACACGGACCAGCCGCCGCCACAGCAGCAGCAGCATGCCGGTTATGCCATACAGGCAGGCCACGGGCACCACCAGGAACCAGGCTACGCGTATGGGTCTCAACCGCATGGATACACAAATTTACATGCTGTGGCTGGCAATGGGCAACCACAGCCACAACAGCAACCACAGCAACAGCAACCGCCGCAACAAATGGAGTACTATCCGCCGCAAGCACAGACCCAAACCGCACCTCCAGCTACGCACACAGCCGCGCCGCCGAACATTTCGTTTGTCCCCATGCCTCCACAACATTGGTACCCAGCACAATACGAGAACGGTAAGTCTGGTGAATTCCACCAGCAACAGACTGTGAACTACCCGTACGAGCGGCCACCACCTCCCATGCATGTGCCTCAGGATTCATCTCAACCGCAGCAACAGCAACATGTCCCAAGGCATCCAGAGGATTACTACCAACCATCATATTCCACTGCGCCGCAAAATCAGTACAGCCAAGCCGTGTTTGGCCCAGGACAGATTGCACCACCGTCGCAGCAGCACGTCATGCAAATGAACACAGGTGCGCCAATGCACCCTGACTACACAGCACAACAGCATGTTCAGCAGCAGTCGCAGCCGCAGCCACAGCCACAGTCGCAGTCGCAGCCACAGCCGCAGCCACAGTCGCGGCAAGCATCGCAGCAGCCTCCTCCTCCGCAGCAGTACATGGCACCCACATATCAATGATCGCATGACACACATGAGATAATGTTTCATACTAATGACGTGTACCATATCAATCACATCATAAATAAACTACGGCGAGCAGTATTATAAAGTGCGCACAAGCCCTTTATTTGAGCCAAACAACTAGGACGGCCTCTACGTGTTTGCTTTTTGCAATTTCAACAAAGAGAGGCGACGACGTCATTGAAAGGGCGGGATTTCGATGCCTTTACTTGTAGATCTTGCCCTGGTTGAAGGCAGGCAGGGTGGAGGGGAAGTTCTCCCATTTCAGGAACGCATTGACGTACTCCTTCGCGGCCTGATCATCAGGGTTTAGCTTGGTAAATTCGTAAGACTCGTAGTCGACCTGCCAGTCAGGAGAAAGAGGGAAGGGCAGCTCCTGACCACGGACAACCCAGATTCCGTGAATCTCGTTTTTGTTGTTTTCACCGAACACACACACGGATCCGAAAGCATACTTGCGCATGGAATCCAGGCGCTGGAACATACCAGTGATCAGGTTACAGCTCATGAAGACCAGGGCCAATTCTTCGTTGTACTTGTAGTCGGCCTTCCAAATGGCGTAGCCCTCCTTGTCAAAGTTTTCCCAGAACCAGGCAATCGACTTGTCTTCATCCTCGTTGGAATAAACGCGCTTGAACTCCTCAATGTTAAAGGTGGACTTAGGCAGATGACCAAACACGTCCTTTTTCTTCGGCTTCTCCTCGGCTGCGGGGGCGGCTGCGGCAGCGGGCTTGTCCGCCTTGGGCTTGGTAACCTCTTTCTTCTTGGGCTGGTAGGTGGCCATCTTGCTAGCCAGAGTGACCTCGCCGAGGACAGATTTGAACTCGGGTTGGTTGCGGCAGGTGGTGAACCAGCGATTGGTGTGCTTGTAGGCAGCCCGGAACTCAGGGTCGAGGAGATTCTTGTAGAGAACGTCGAGGTGACAGACGATGGCAATATCGGCGATTGAGATGCGCTCACCAATCAGGTAGGTACGGGAACGGAGGTGGGAGTTCAGGACAGATAGGGCCTTCTTGATGTCCTCCTTGGCTTTGGTCTCGGCACCCTTGTTGTAAGGCGTATTGCCTTCGATAGGGAACCACCAGACATCGGCAGCGGGGCGCACTACAGTCGTCTCGAAGGACAGCCATTGCTGGATCAGGGCACGCTCAAGATCAGTAGATCCGGTCAAGGCAGGCGCACCAGCTATGTTTTGTGAAGTTAGTATGAAGAAAAAAGACTGACGTTAGTGGTCACAAATTCATGAGCGAGAGAAAATAATGGCAATAAGAGCGGTCAGACAATGACTTTGGTGATCAAGGTGGGAAAAATGACTTCGAGAGAGCATGCGACATTGATGAATGACGGTGTCAGATGTATCCGTATCAACTGCTTGTATCGACGCGATATTTAAAGTTACCGGTGCGCCTTCTGCCAGGGATAAATGTCATCAGTTAACCGAAGGAATCAAAGTCAACGATGCCGCAGTGCGCCCCAAACTTTCCGCAATTGTTCATTCAATTGTTTTCCCGATCACCATTGTTGATCACAGCCGCACGAAATACTTACCGTAGCTTAGCAGAGCGTCGGACTCAAAGATGTTCTGGCCCTCAGCTGTCATGACAGGGACCTTACCAAGTGGAAATTTCTCAAGGAAATTAGCGGTGGTGTTGTCCTTACCCAAAACAATGGACTCCTCAACCTTGAGGTCTTTGCCAGTGTACTTGGCAGCCACTTGCACCTTAGGGAGGCAGCGGCAGTTCTTAATGGTCTTGATCTCAGCCATGTTTGCTGTTTAAGTGAAAAGTTTTGCGATATGCAACTATAGTGGAGAAAAACTGGATCGTAAGCTTCTGAAAAGTCAATTTGAGATCCTGAATAGCTGGCTTTCTACAGTGGGCCTGCCGTATCCCACAGCCAATAGAGTGTCGAACAAAGAATGCTAACTTCTGTTACCGAATCTCCCGGTGAATCCACCGTTTCGCTCATGCTACTGTGCTATTCTTTTACTTTTTCCCGCATGGAAAAAAATGAAAGGTAACATTCACTTCCCTTGCAAGTCTCCAGCTCACTCTTAGATCATGCAAAGTGTGTTGGGTGGTCTCTGGGTCTCTTGACAGTTTGGCTTGTCAACCTACTAAGCGTCAGCAACTGAACTTATGGAGCTGTTGTTAACAACGGAGGGCCTTGGTGAGAGTTTGGAGAGTGGGGATG
The DNA here is from genome assembly GCA_002811645.1 of Corallochytrium limacisporum. NCBI lineage: Eukaryota > Corallochytrium > Corallochytrium limacisporum. The sequence continues at coordinate 15,193 of PDIP01000050.1, forward strand.
TCCCGCTCTCTAGACTTGGCCAGTTGGAGAGGAAGGTAGAGTGTGACCCACGAGGTTGTGACGGAGGGGGGCAGTTTAGTCGATTGTGGGGGGAGGAGCGCAGTTCTAACTGCCAGGTGAAATGTCCCCCACTCACAGAAACTCCAGGTGGGTGGGTTACCATTATTTTGAGACCTTGTTCTCTTCCACTGCTATGTTCAGCACTACTAGGACATTAAGGGATGTTACATGTTGAGTTATGCAGCGTAAAAAGTATTGCAAGAGCCATTCTTACCACTAAGAGCGGATTCTCGTGCTCGTGTAGGTCAACGTTGGGTCCATTGGGCAATTAGTACAATGGAGCTATTCTTTATATGTACTATGTGTTTGATTTTCCTATCAATGAGTAGAGGTAGGTTTTCAGCCTGAATGCTCATCTTCTGTGTCTTCCTGTATACCGTGTTTCTGCTTGACGAAGGTGTTGGCCTTGATCATCTCCACTTCCTTTTCGAATTTCTCAACTTTCTTCTTGATTTGATTCGGCGTCAACTGGTTGTAGTTCAGCTTAATATCTCGGGATGCTTTAGAAAAATTCTTGCCATATTTTTTTACTACAGCCTCGGCGAACCTAAAGTCACCCTCGCTCATATGGTAGTACCAAACACGGTCGGAATCTTCCTTTGCTCTCCGTTCCAGTTCTTCCACAATTTCTGACTGTACTGTTACACCTTTTGATAGTTTACTCTTGTCGTTTACAATGTGAACTTCACCATCCTCACCGAGAGTTCCCACTGCGTCCTCCTGCGGTACGCTGAGGACCTGCTGGGCACCACCCTTGCGGAGGAAGGAATCATTGGGATTTGCTGCCAGTCCCATGGCACGGAAGTTCTCTCGAATGGATTTCTTGCGATCCCACGCTTTGGCAATGGTAGGGTCCGCAACTGTGACCTTCTTTAGTTTGCGAGTCTGTGTGTGCTTCCGCTTGCTCGTAGTCTTGGGGGTCGCGGCCCGCCGTGAGGCACGTCTCCGAATGTTCGCCATAGCTTAGTTGTTTAAACTGAAGACAAACCACCTAAGGAGCAACAGGCATTGTTTCGCGTACGCGACTAAGTTTGAATAACTTCATATTATATATTCGATCAGATTCGAAATACCATGTGATCTCTACGGAATGGACAGAACTAAAGTCATTGATAATGAGCCGTTCACTTGTTAAATCCGCTCAAACCCGGCACCCTCCCTAGACCGCTGGGGACACGAGGTGTCACCAGCTCGGACCCCTCCCCTTTCCCCTCCCGGAAAAGGTGAGGAGGGGCAGGGCGTTTGGTTTCGAGGGGATCATGAAACAAGTGCAGGAGTAGAGCAGAAGACCATGACCATGTCTACAGAGCTCCACTTTCACTCATTGCTTTGTTCTCTACACCACTGGGTTCAAACAGTGTGTGCCAGCGGACATACTGCTACCATCGCTGGCACTATGCCGCGCCTGATCTAACGAGATTTCTTAGCCGTCCGCAGCGAATGCTGTAGCCTGTACTCATATCTGGCTCTAAGTGCAACCGAACGTCTGTCTATTAGTAGTAGTCTAATGGAACTGCCATTGATGTGGCTAGGGCGGCGGTGGCGTTGCTTGCTGCGGCTGATTCGGTTGCGGGTACGGTTTTGGTCCCATGGGATACTGTGACACTCCGTAGGCGTCCCGATGCCGCCTTCGCAATTCCTGGAAGGTCATTCGCGACTGTCGCTGAGTATGCTCATTGTCATCGTCATGGTCCCCTAGGTTGTCAGCATAATACTCTGTCTCTTGGTCCTGGTAACCGATACTGTTGTCGTCTTCAGAGCCTCCCTGGTCGCTAGACACCTGATGGAGGTCTTGGTTCCGTCTGCTGCCCGGGGGCCCCTTCCACGTCGACTGCGATCTCGACCAGACGGTCTCAGTGGGTTGCCTGTCTCCCCATGCCTTGGGCTCTGCGGAGTGGTCCTCTTGTTGTTGGCGACTTATGTCCATCAAGTCATCAAAAGCAGTATCACTCTGTCTATTTTCTGTCCTGTGGTGGTGATCTATTGACTGATAGCTACTGTCCCTTGTATCCTCTTCCATGGAGAAACCAATGTCCTCTACCTTTTGCATGTTGCCGCCTACAGTGGTCGTCTGGGGCTGAGCGGAAGGTAACTTCAGGCCTTGAATTTCCAGGTGCTTACGCACATGCTCTGCCAAGGGACTATTCTCCAGTTCCAGCACCCTCGACACAGCCGTGGGCCCGTAGCTCACGATGCCTACGTAGAACCCGAGCATGTATGATGTACCAATGGCAAAACCTTTCAGGCGGTTGTTGGTCCTGAATTTTGTCGACTGCACAACGCGCCAGGTTAGGAGCATGGATCCCAGGCTCCATACCATACCTCGTACCGCAGCTTGACGACTGCAGCTTTTCAATACTTCCTTCTCTTCCGGCGTTGGGTTATACCCTCGCCCCATGGCCTTACCAATAATATCCATCGTTGCCTTTTGTATAGGTGCTCCGAGAAAGCTGTTGTGTGCAGAGAGATCCAGTACTGTTCACATTTGAAGCTCTCCATTGTTCACCGACGCCTTTTTTCTCAGCTATGGCTCCTTCTGATACCTTCGCGAGTTGACTTCGACTGAAAACAGAGATGGTGCCATCCGCCAACAAGCCAGCAGTCGGTGTACGACAGTGCCGATGACGAGCGGGTTCTCTTGTTCCCCATTCTTTAGGCAGAGGTGACATGCAGGAACGGAACGTTCTCAGCAACAAAACGGGACAGAATATGTCAGTGTCCTCAAACGTCAAAACTCTCTATGTGCAGTTGGGGGCGGGACGGAGAGGGAGAGCACCCATTCTCTGCGTGCGGCCACTGAAACAAAATTCCTATCACGAGTGACGATGTCACTTGTGGTTGCAGGTGTTCCTAAGATCAAGCAGGAAAACTAGGGTATTTCACTGGATCGAAATGGTTTTTGTGATTCCATAATGACACATCAATCCGTAGTGGTGTCTTAGACGTCTACAATGGGGAATCAACAAACAAAGCCGGACCAACTGTCCAACTCGGCGAAGACTGGGGTCCTGACAATATCGGGAAAGAAGCTAAAGTCAGTCAAGACGGAACTGGTGGCACAAATTAAGGACAATCTGCGAGTATTAGACGTTTCAAATAATGCTTTAGAGTCTATTGAGCGCTTGATGCTATGCACAAAACTGCAGAGGTTAGATGCAGGTTACAACAAGATTGTCAGCATCCCGCAGAACATCGGCAGTCTCTCATCGTTGACAAAGTTGGTGTTGGATTCAAATCAGATCTCTGTGATCCCTTCGGAATTGGGGAAATTGAGTAAGCTCAAGCATTTATCACTGAAAGCAAATCGCATTGAGACACTGCCAACAGAACTGGGGGAGTTGAAAGAGCTGGAGTTTTTGGGACTCAAGCAGAACCGACTGACCTCCGTGCCGGACTCTCTGGCGGGCCTGGACTTCCTGTTAGAATTGGATCTCAGTTTGAACCAGATGTCGCACATCAACTCTAGCCTGGCTCAATGTAGTCGACTGAAAGTGTTGCGTATGGACGGGAACAAACTAACACACACACCCGATTCAATACCTGATCTAATCCTCGCTCGGTCCAAAATTTCCACTCTCGGGATCGATGGTAACAGTGGTATTGACCATAAGGCGCTACGCAACCGGGATGCCCATGACGTATATTTGCAAAGGTTTACGAAGGCACAGAATAAGGCACTGTAGAGATAAACCAGCAATCTAGCCGATACATGCTACGACTCAAGACAATTCTTCATTTACATAGTTTGTTCTTCGTATTTGCATTTTATTGGGCCTTGAGGTACTCAATGAACGCTTTTAAATTTGTAGCCACATTCATCGCATCCTCGTCATTTTGCAGACTCTGAAGACACAGAAGACCACTGGCCAGGCGCTCGCCACAACCGTATGTCTGGGCTAGAATCGGTGTGAATTCGTCACGCCCGTAAACTGTAAAGATCGCCTCCGCGGCCGTCACAGCGAGCTCAAGACTGCGCTTCTGGTCAAGACACGCTAAAACGTGAGGAGCGAGCAGAGCAGCTGTGTCCACGTCAGTGATGAACGCATCTGTGAAGAAATCGATTGCTCGACACAGATCGGCGGCATACCAATCCAAAAGCTTGCGGTCTTGCTCTGATTTGGCACTCGCATCCAAAGCGATCAGTATTTCCACACAGAGCTCCACTAGACGCTTACCACTCCCACTATTGCGCAAGTTGGCCCCGAAGCGGTGACCCAGAACTTCTGCTACAGATTCATCCTCGGATCTTCGCCAGCTCTCTCCCAGGGCACCAATCTGCTGCAATAAACCAAAGAGCACCGGAGCGCGGTGCTGATCGAGAGGGAGAGTTGTACTACTGATTACACGTTGTGCAATAATAGAGAACAGTTCACTGAGCAGGGCCTCTGGGCATGGCTCGGCAGCAACATCTGCAGCACCAATCGTCACTAGTTCACCACAGTTCGCTGATAGCGTGTCCAGTTCCTCCATGATCGTTTCCTTGACCTCAGTTTTCGTGGACCGCAGGCGTTGATCCGCACAGACAGCCTGCAGACGGATCAATTCGGACATCATTGCTGTTCCCGGGAACTCCGTGCCGGCATCGTCGTCGTCGTTTGCTGTCGTCAGCTCGAGGGTAAAGAGATAGTTCACACAAGCCATGAGCAGGTCAAAGTGTGCCTGCAACTGCCTCTCCATAAGGTCCTCGTTTCCTGCGCCGCCGCTCTTTTTAGTCTCTGATGGCGGCTTCGCAACAATGGCCTCCACTCTGCACCGCAGCAGCCGCTCCTGCAGAGCATAGCGCACCACCGGCTCCAGGGTCCTGGCGAACCGTGTGGGCGCCCGCTCTGGTTTCAATTGGGCCTCAATCTCCCCTGCACGGAGCGCCATGGTCACTATCCCAACCTGGGACAGTGGCATTTCGCCTGTATCGTGGACAGATGCGCTGCCTTGGATAGTTTGCACTAGGGCGTAGCCCAGTTCTGTACAAGACTGGAGCGTTGCTGTGAATTCCGCACTGTAGGGCTGGATCCACCTTTCGGCCAGCTCCTGACTGTCTGCAGCCATAGCCAATGCATACATTACAGCGGATAGGTGATTCATTCCCGTGTGCCAATTGCTTTTCTGGTCCATGGAGACTACAGACAGATATTGTGCCACAAGCCCGCAGCTGGGAAGCAGATCATAGCCACCGTCTTCGAAATAAATCACAGCTGCAACCGCCGAGAACCCAGAGCTGATCATGGTCATCACGTAGACACGCTCCACAGTGCTGGTGGCAGATCCGTCCACAACAGCCTGCAGTGCAGAGGACAGTGTGCCGGAGATGGCCTCTGTTTGCTCTGTATTATTAACGAGAGATTGGGCAACGTTCTCGGCCACTGCACTGCCCAGAATCACCTGCAGAGCCATCATGGCCTCGGCACGGATCCCGAAAGAAGTGTCGTTCTTCAGAATGTGCAGCAGTCCGCCAAGCATATTCCTTTGCATGAACTGCAAAGCTGCGGAATCTCGGGTCAGCAAGTACGTCAATGCACCGCACGCTGATTCTCGAGCATCCTTATCTGTACTTGAAAGTTTGGCAGCAACGTCTTCGAGGCGGATCAAGGATCCAAGTCCACTATTGGTCGCATCACCAGAAATTGTGACGTGTTGGTTATTCTCGGACCGATCGCAGTCTTCTCGCCTGTTTCCTCCGAGCAGTTCACGCTGCCTGCCTCTATACTGCTCGCTCCGATTTCTCCGGGAGTGAGCTTTACTATTCTTCCGGCGAACCATTCTGACTGTTGTTTAAGGGACGCAGGTGAAACAATCTCAAGTGAACTGCATGTGCGCGGAGATCGACCGACGGTCCTCAGTGTAACCCGTGTGAAAGACTTTTGTGCGCATAACCATTAACCTGTCTACAATTATGATCGTGTACAAACTGAAATAGCTCATAGAAAGAAAACATGCAAAGCGACAGCTACCAGTGTGTTTGGTTTATGATTGGGATCCATGGGGGTGGGCAGACCCGCACTTCGTCCACGCGACCCCTGGGCACCTACTTCGATTCCCCTACTTCTCTCTCCATACTCTTCCCATACGAGGTGGGGGGACGCACTGGGGAGTGACAGATCTTGCTGCTTCTTGTCCCCCTAAGCCCTCCTGCTCAAGAATACTTGCCAGCTGCGGGACTGATTCAACTCTAAGCCACACTATTACTGCCCAAGACTGGTTTTTAGGATCATGGGCTGAAACATCCCCGAGCAAGTGACCTCTGTGCAGAGACCGGATATAACGACAATAGATGGAAATCAAATGGAACTGGACTGAACAAGTAACCACTTTCCTGTTTGAAACAACAGTGTTCTAAGGTAGATACCGAATTGAACAGTTGCACAAGCGGCACAAAACCGGGCAACACTGATGGATAGACTCCTACCTGCAGAACTTACTGCAGGACGCAGACCACATCTGCTTGATTACGAGGATGAAGTTCGGGTGCAGAGCTCTGTTGGAGTCTACGACGGGGACTCCAAGTCCGATCTAGACCAGGGCGACGTTTACCTCACAAATTGCAGTATATATTGGGTAAACAAAAATTCAGAGTTTGCTGTCCGCCTGCCCCTCTCTCGTGTTACTGAGATCGGCTACAGTATGCCCTTTCTCAAGAGTAGCGCGAAGGTCAAGCTGTCCCTGACACCGCTAAGCAAAGAACAGCGACGCGAGAGCATGATGGAATCCAAGACGGGAGCTCACCACATCAAACTGAGTTTCCGGGAGGGGGGATCTACTGCCTTCCATGAAGAGATCCTCAAAGCTATGCGCAAAAAGCACTGGCTCCAGGCCGAACAGCACAAACCCGGTTTAGCGCCCGTGCCATCCGCAGACGGCGGCGCCTCTCCCCGTCTGTCCGCAATGGAGGCAGCATTCAAAGCGCCGAGTATCACTCCCACCGAACCCGGCGCTGCTGCATCTCAGGCTCCGCGCTCCTTCACGACCTCTCGCGCGGGTATTGGAGGCATTCGGCGCAATGTAGACATGGCTTCCATCAATCAGGCCCGGGCAGTGGACACCGCATTCTCGGACCTCGACTCACTGATGGAGCAGGCTAAGGATATGGTGGCGCTCGCAGACCGATTTGCAAAGCGACTTCAGGAGCCAGACAGTAGCATTACTGACAAGGAAACGTCTGAATTTAAGGAGTGGATGCAGAACCTCGGAATCGACAAACCGGTTACTCGGGAAGCCTATGGTAACGACCGATCCTTCTATCAGAACCTGTCCCGCCAATTGGCGGAGTTTCTGGTCAGCGGGCCTCTGGAACGGAACGGTGGCAGCATGACCCTGATCGATGTGTACTGTCTATACAACCGCGCACGAGGTATGGCGATGATCAGTCCGGAGGACCTGCTGGCTGCGTGTCGGGAGTTTGAGACGCTTCATCTCCCTGTGCAACTGAAACAGTACGCGTCCGGAGTGATGATCGTTACAGACACTAATCTAATGGAGGAGAAGGCGTTGCAGGAGATATCTGATCTTGTGGTGCAAAAGACTTGTATGACTGCCGGCGATCTGGCTTCTATCAATCGAGCATCTGTCACGATTGCCACGCAGCAGCTGCTGAATGCGGAGCAGCAAGGGTTGCTGTGCAGGGACGACACATTCGAGGGTCTGTATTTTTACCCGAACCTCTTCTTAGGCTTCTGAATGGACAAAGAGGATTCAATTTATGAAGTCATTAAATGTACTGTACATAGCTATATTTAGGTCCTCATATGCTGCATTGAATATCAAACGTAAGCCCACACTACGTTTGGGAACTTGGACCGAAATTGAGCCAGAACATTGGATTCCATTGGCACAGATAGCGACATGTCATATCTCTGGCCATGGATGCTCGCCTCGTCCAGGAATTTCACCGCCCCCGAGTTCTTGTAGACCCAGGCGATAATATCCTGACTCTGATGTGCATCAACATATATCTTGATGTCTCGCATCCCACTCACATGCCGAAGGCTCTTGTCCAGGAGCTGCTTGAGCACGTCTGACCCCCAGCCGGTCTTCGCGCTCATTACAACCACGTTCTTGTCGTCTGCCGCAAACTCAACAAGCTTGTCCGGGTTCTCAACTAAATCGGCCTTGTTCCAGACCTCAATGATACTGTCCATGCGTTCCTGAGGCAGCTTCAGCTGCCGACGAAGGACACGCTCAACGTCGTTCTTCTGTGCCTCATCGTCCGGAGAGGTAATGTCACGAACATGTACAATCATATCCGCCTCCTTGACATGGTGCAGGGTACTGGCAAACGCAGCAACCAGGTCGTGAGGCAGGTCTGCCACAAAACCAACTGTGTCCACTAGAGAAGCTTTGAGGCCTGACGGCAAACGCAACCTTCCCTTTTTTCGGTCTAGAGTCGCAAACAGCCTTGACTCGGCCTCAAACTTCTTCTCACCCGTTAGCTGTCGGGAAAGCTCTGTTTTGCCGACGTTAGTGTATCCAACGAGAGCGACCATGGGGGTCTTGGAAATGGATCCTTGCAGGCCTGCGTTCGAAGAGTTGCTACGGTGGTCACGTACTGACTGTGGCATCTTGACGATCTTCTCCAGTTTGTTCTTCAGAGTCATGATCTCACGTTGGATCGTCCGTCGGCGGGTTTCCAGCAACTTCTCACCGGCGCCACCAATGAATGCATGGCCACCCCCTTGTTGATCCAGGTTCTGGGCGGCATCCACAATGCGGCTCTTTTCGTACTGCAGTTTAGCGAGTTGCACTTGAATCTTAGCCTCCTTGGTCTCTGCCCGAGTGACAAAAATATTCAGAATCACACCGTAGCGGTCCATTATTTCTATGTCCAAACCGGCCTCATCGAATTGCGCCTGCAGATGGTCCACCTGCGTCACACTCAGTCGGTTCACATTGACGAACAGTTTGTCTACTGGCACTTCGTTCATCTCGTTATATTCCTGGACCTCTCTGATGAGATCTTTTACCTGTCCTTTACCGAAGAACCGCAGCGGATGAGGCTTTTTGGACAGATTTTTAGTCGAACTCCCTGCGGGTTTGTGGTAGTCCATAGCATCGATCAGACCTTCTGCTTCAGTCAGAAGGCTTTTTGGTGTGCGATTTGTCAAGGCCTGCGCCTTTCCTTGTTTGTCCCGGAGAATAGGCTGGACCGTAAAGACCTTGTATGGGTGCTCCCTCATACCGGCCATCGCAGCCAATTGTTTCCTTCGTTTCTGTTTTGCGCGAGGGTCACTGATCAGGCGATAGTAAGCCAATGTTTGCATTTCATCCATGCCGGTCAGCGGCTTGAATGGCGCTTCCGGAGGTGGTGCATTCCATTCCAAAAGTGCCTTCTCCGGGTCTTGTATTACCTTTGTAAACGTCAAATGCCGAGCGGCATCCGCTCCTTTGTCACCGTCGTAAGCTTCAGAGTCTAATTCTGCGTCTTCTTGGACATCAATCTCCTGTTCTTCCGGGTACCTATCGTAATCCTCTTCAAGGTCTTCATCGCCCGCAAACATTTGGACCTTTCCTGGTCCCGGTTCTTCGTTCAAGGTGATTCCGTAGTGCCCCCGCTGTTGCATTCCGGCCTCCCTGTACATATCTAAGACGTCAAACAAGTCCTCATCAATTTCGAACCCTGCCGCGTCCTTGGCCTCGACCTCTTTCAGTTTTTCATAAACAGCGGCACCGAAGAATTTCTTCATGTGCGCTTCCTCTATACTGGTGAGTTTGTCATGCTCCAGGGGCGGCTTCTTCGATCGAGGAACGTATGTTCGGACATGTGACCTTGCCAGAAAAGTCCATAATATTGGTTTGATTCGTGTCAAGGGTCGAGGCCTCACTGTACGTCGCAGCAGTACATGACGGGAGTTCGAGCCCAGGTGTCTGAACATTGTCGTCATGGGCGACTTCCTATGTGTACACCTGGCAGATAGTCCCTATAGCTCGTAACCGCACCGAATAGTCACATATTGCAGAGTCAATGTAGAGCATATGGTATATGGCTATCGAAGATGTCGTGCACCCCTTGCACCGATTCTGATATACCACCCATGTGTGTCAGACCCGCCCGCCGTGTCGCTGAGTGTGCCACCGGGCTGGAGTCTAGACGGACACAACCTCTCCGTGTGAAAGGAGAGGGTCTCCCGTTGATGACAGTGGATTCTCCTCTCTGCGCAGTTTGAGGGGACAGTGGCGCGAAAAGAGGTCCTCAGAAGCTGTGATTCCGGCATTGAGGTGTGGATTCTCCATACTGCGTGTATGAAGGTAGTTGAGGTGAGCGTTAGTGCATTAGACTCATAACTCACCCAACTGGATTATTGTTCAGAGTATAGCTGTAGTGGTTCTTGCTGAATCCGAACCAAACATGCCGGGTAGTACTAGAGTGAAGTTGGAAGCAGCTTATGAAACGGAGCGTAATGAGAATATTCGCAAGAACAGAGAGGTTCTCCGTAAACTGGGCCTGGAGACGGCGGTGCCAGTAAGACCAACGGTCGAAAAGTCTCATAAAGTGACCCGTCCGAAGCGGAAAGTGGCGCCAAAGGCCGTCGAAGAGCCGATCCGCCGATCCCGCAGGGTCCGAGCCATGAAGCTGGATCCAGAGGAGCGCAAGATAGAGTCCGAGAAGTTGATGGCTGAGGCAAAGGAGAAGTTGGAAGAGCTTCAGACCATGGGACTAGAAGAGCTGGGATGGATGACACAGGTTGTACGCAAGCCTAAACCAGGTGTGAGCGCCACCTCAATCAGTGCCACGTCAAGTCGTGGAAAGCGATGTCGATGGCAGTATTTGCTCGACAATTGGCTCGGAAAGGAAGTTCCTTATGGCCCTGGCACACCGGGAGGGAACTCACCAAAGAAAGCAGTGATGCAGGAAGCTAGCGAAGACCAAGGAGAGCGCGTGACATTCAACAAATATCTGAGCTTACAGCCCTGGCAGAATGCATTCTGTGTATTTATCAATTTCGACCGGATTGGTGGGGGCAAGTACTCGAACGTGCTCTTTCACAGGCGGAGTGATGACCATCGCAATGCACCCGAGCATTTGATCTGGTGGGGCAGCAGCACACAGAATTTGGCCACTCCGGTCATCAAACGCTACATTCACTCAGGGCGGTTGGCGTACGCGAAACATGTGCAGGAGCTCGGTCTGGAGTACTCCACCGACGAAAACGAGGATCCAGACCAGAAGCTTTACAGTCTGCAAGACTTCAACGAGGAGCTGGAATACGATGAAAACTACGTCGCGGAGACCATCTTGCTATTCATTCGTCAAGTCGATTCAGCTTACGTCTGCATGGGGCGTATGGGACTGGAACACGTCAGCATCAAGTACGGGAGCGTGAGAACGGAATGGAAACTATTTGACATACAAAGCGATCTAGTCAAGGACAGTGCACGGGCTCAGGAACTGATTGCATATGGGACAGACAATGAGTATGCAACTAGATAATTATCAATGCATTAGAAAAGCTTCCTTACATGCGGGGATCAGCGCCACCCCCTCCGGAAGTAAACATTGGTTCCTTGTAAGGGCGTAGATCAATTTCGAAGGTCCAACAATCATTGCTCTGGTTGTGGAGATACCAGTACATTTCTGCCACACTGTCGGGCTTCACCACGCGTCCTTCAGTGTACTGATTATAGGCCATCTCAAGCTCCTGCTCTCCCAGGTTACCACCCATCTTCTTTTGAATGCTTTTCTTTATCAGATCCTGAGTGAATTCAGTCTCTACAGCAGAATCAATTACAACGTGAGCGATGTGGATGCCTTGGGGTCCCAGTTCGCGCGCCATGCTCTGGGCTAGAGCGCGCACGGCAAACTTGCCACCTGCAAAAGCGGCATACCCCGGGTTACCAAGCATGGAGGCAGTGGCACCGGTAAATATGATAGTACCCTTCCTTCGGGGAAGCATAGCTTTTGCTGCAGCCCGACCAAAGAGGAACCCTCCCATTGCCTGCTGCTCCCAGCTCTTGAAGTACTTTTGAGAGGTGGTCTCGGCGATAGGGAAACGAATGTTACCACCAATGTTGTAGACTGCACAGTCAATTGGTCCCAGCTCGGTCTCAACACGATCAAATGCCTTTTGAACTTCTTCCTCCTTGCGACCATCAAGACTCATGCCCAGAAAGGTGCCCTCTCCATATTTTCCGTTGATCTCGTCGCTGAGGTCGTTCAAGAGCTCACCGCGGCGGCGGGCAGCGCAGACCTTGTAGCCCTCTTTGGCGAAACGACGAACCAGTGAGGTACCGATGTAGTCACCGGCACCAATAACAAACATAGTCCTGGACATGATTAAGAGAAGATTGAAGCGTAGACATGAGTCATTTAAAATTTCCACACAGTGACTTTGCTGAAGTGACAAAGGCCTTACGATTTGTCCGCATAAATACATGCAAAGCCTTCAGTCGTTCCATATTTGCTGGTTCGTCTGCGGAAGCCATTGCTGTGTCGAAGCATTATTGGGCCACACCTAATCCGCCGTCGGAACCGCGGTCTTCCCTTGCCACAGGCAGCTGCGCAGGCGACAGTGAGCCGGTGTCTCGTATTACTCGATGATTTCCACGACGGTTCATACATATATTCTAATCCAACCACTACTCAGGCCAGCACCAGCCGCACTGCCTACCATTTCGCCCGCTCGTCAGCTGATCTATCCTGTTTGGGTTAACACTTGTGTTTTTTCTGCAGTTTCCAGTTCTATACCGAAGAGATCACCAAGATATTTCCAGATCTTCAAAATTTAAAGGATGGTCTGCGCAGTATTGAAAAGGCTTTTTCCCGGGGTTGTAGACCAGGTCTGGAAATTCAGACGTGCGAGGATCAGCACAACCATTAAGGGAAGACCCTGCGCACTTGTTTATTCACTGGGGACTGCCCTATTGTTCTGCCAAGGCGCCCTGAAGCACACAGGTCGAGTTCACCGTCAGCTGAGGATTCAATGTCCACGAGCCCCAACGAAAGGCAGCACCTCTTTGATTCCACTTTGTCCACCACGCAAGGCCACATCCTGGTACGTAAGAAATACAACGATTAGATTGGATTTGACCACTTTCATTCCATTGCTAAACCCCGCTGTCGCTGAATCGCATCGGATTGTTGATTTCGACCCACCCAGCAATTGGCTGACTGTCTGAGCACTCGACCCTCCCTTGGCAACGACTGACAATTGCCATAGACAATGTATGCGCAGTGCTGCCGAAATCTATGGCACCTCCCTCCCTTGCGCGCCTAAGACTCTTGTCTGTTTCTTACCGAGGGGGGAGGGGATCTACACAAAGGCGGAATCCTGGTTGAGTCTGTGTAAAGTCGGTCAGCTGCAACAGGGGCCATCCTTCGGTGTTCAGATGGGCGGGTCTTTCCCATCTACAATGAGCGTAGGGCCTTGATCACATGTATAGCTGAACTTTTGGGTCCCGGTGCTGCACTGGACCGATTCCATATTGAAATGACTAGGCTTCAAGAGAGTCACGACCGCGAGGTCTCAGATGGAGCCGGTGAGCACCAGCTCGAGCTAACTGCCTTGTTGACAAAGCTCGAAACGGCACGCAAGGAACCTGAGACTCGGGACTTGGAGTTTCCGCGGCAGCTGAAGACGCTAGAAGACGGAAAACATGTGGCAGAGGTGTTGGCTTTGCGCAGAACGGAGAACGAGGAAGTGACTGCCCATCCCGAAGCTATTCTGGCTCGAAGGAGACAGGAGTGTGATTATCTGACTGAAGAAATCCAACAGCTTAAGAGCGCTATGGAAGTGGCTCAAGAGCACATGGCAGCTGCGGATCAGGCCGTCAAAGATTCACATGAGATGATGAGACTGATTGAAGGCCAGGTTAAGGCCAAGAACCGAGAGATCAATGTGCTGAAGACGCATTTGGGAGAGCTTGGAGACACACTCTCCGGCAATGAAGACAAGGAAAAGCAATTTGAGCACAAGCTGGCTATGCTGGCAAAATGTGCCTCAGAACGAGAGGCTGATCTGCGGGACAAGATTGAACTATATCAAAAGCAGCTAGAGCAGATCGACCAGGAGCATGAAACAGTCATTACGAAGGTCCGGGGCAAGCACACAGCCGATACTGCAATCCTGATAAGCGAGCACAGTGCCCAGCTGGATGAGGTGAAGCTTGTCTTAGACCGCGCCATGGAAGTTGCCGTGGGGGAAAAGGAAGAGGAATTGCTGACGGAGATGAAACACTCGCTACGCCGGAAGGACAGTGAGCTCAAGACCATGAAAGCTCAGTATGAAGATAGGCAAAGAATTGTCGAGAACAAGAACAGCCAGATAAGTGAGACTCAAATTGAGCGGTACTCGACCCTTAAACAGGTGAAGGATCTGAACAAAAAAAGTTGCCAAGTACCGCTCAGACATTGATTGCCTCCAGTGTAAAGATGATGACATTACCATAGCGTTCAATCTAGTCACTAAGATGCTGAAATTGGCGAACATGACCATTATGGACAGGGACAAGGAAAGACAGGACGTGCAGGCTGACCACAAGAAGGTGATCACGCAGGCTCGAGACATCATGGAATTGCAGGCTGACCTACAGCGTCTGAAGGACAAGGAGACAGCAGCTAGTACAGAAATGGAACAAATTTTCAGTGAGAAGTCACAGATGATAATAGCACTTCAAGAGAAACAGATCTTGCACCACCAGGACCAGATGCTCCACGATTTCCGTCAGGTGCAATTCAAGAAGAAGGCGCGTCTACAGGAAGTTACCTCTCGCTTAGTAGAAGTCACGGACAAGTACAACCGTCAAGAATCGAGACCTAACGACATTCAACGCATCGACGATCTCACCCACGCACTTGAAGGGCTACGTGCCCGTCTCATGAAGTCCGAAGAGCTATGGGGGATGTACGAGCAGAAATTGCAGACCCAAGAACAGAGCCTGAACCTCATTTTCAAGAGCAAGTCAGTGTTTTCTTTTCCAGAGCCTTTGCTGGGTGGGAACAGTAGCGTGAAACGTGGGCCACGCGCATCCAGCCGGACGCTCGGTTTGCCACCATTGCAAACTTGAAGCAACCGATGCGGCGAATTCTGAAACTTTACAATGTGTGGTGTCTAATGGCGCACGGTACCCACTATCCCCTTGGTCCGTCATGCTTCCATAACTATCGTCCTTGAATTCGACTACACATTTATTGTTTTCACGCCAGCGCTGGTAACTGCTTCATGCGCCATTCCCAATACTTCTTTCTCACTGGGTCCAGAGTGCTGGACAGGGATTCAAGAATTTCCCTTGCACTGCTCACGGCAGCCTTCCTGGCTGCCGTATCCGAGGTCTTTGCTGCCTCCGCTCCGTAAGTCAGCGCCACAAAATCGGCAAGGTACGGACTTGGAATGTGCTTCTCATGCCACCAACTGCGGGTCGTCTCCACAAGCGACGGATACTTAGTTAAATCGCCCGCAATACCTCGGAGGTAATTCCACGCACTCTCGTTGTTAGGGGTTTTGGCAAGCTTACGGATGGCATAGTCTATTTCTCGCTGGGCTACATCGGGCTTCTCCCAACTCTCAGTAGCGTTGATCACAAAGTACCGATGATTCCATGCACTGTTATTTCGCACATCGTCTTCCAGTAATTCATCACAATATTCTAATTCACCGTCCCACAATTCGAAAGTGCTGACTGCCCATTGCCGGTGCTGCCAGGCATGGTAATTCTTGGCGTCTGCGTTCAGGGCTCGCCGGCAGAATGCCTTTTCCAAAGAAGCATCCTTGGTCCATTCAATAATCACTCTGCGGTGATGCCAGATTTGATAGTTTTTCGGGTTCTCACTGGCCATGTCAGCTATGTATTCAAGTTCTGCAGTTAGATTCGGCTGGACCGCCTGCAAACAGTCCCTTCGCACTTGCCACGCGGTGTAGTTGGCCGGATTGAAGTCGATCAGTTCGGTGGTGAGGTCAAATACGCGCTGACTGCACTCCTCTGATTTGACCACCGCACGAAAGTAATTCATGACGTCTACATAGTCTGGATCGTAGTTGATTGCTACAATGCTGCCATCGTCCGGCTGTTCCATAGGCTGCACATCACTCCATACTGGGCGATCTGCCATTGGTGTGTAGGCGTCGCTAGACATGGGTGCTCTCTAAAGATTTCAGGGTGTAATGATTGACTTTAAAATGAATGAACACTGCACACAGTCCAGTTTCACTTCCCTTTGCAAAATTTAGCTGCTAATGAGAGACAATATGAGAGTAATCGTACAGTATCGTGTTGTTCATTCTTGTACCCAGGCTGTGATTCTCTGCAACCAATGCTCAGTCCTTGGCATCCATAAATATTTCGGCGCCGAGAAAATTGGCATCAAGTATCTTCCCCTCGCCAATCCCCCCCCCCCCCCGGGGGGGCGGGAGGAGCCAAAAAGCCACTGATTACCAGCCTCCAGTGCTCCGTGCCAGGGCGCTCATCTGCTGCTTCTGTACCTTCGTCGGGACGAATTAAACAGCCCTCACCACTTGGGCATGAGAAGGTCAGCCTCACTCAGATACAAACTGAGTTCGTGTGCCTTGTAAGCCCAGGAGAAAGTGAGGTCGGGTCCAGAATCGAGCCGCGGCCTATCCAGCTCTGGACTGTGTGACACGCCCATCGTACCAGTGAATGGTACTTCAAATAATTCCTACCTGTGAGGATGAACATTTTCCAAGCCCATCTTTCTTTAATAAGGGCACAATACAGTCTTGCGATATCATTACGACAACGACGTTATTGCATCTAATATGCATTTCGGCAGGATAGTAGAAATCGTCAAGTGGATGATGTGATAAGGCCCGCTTTTCTTGGGTAACAAATCATCAGAAATGATAGGGAGACTTTACCATTAACCACTTACTAAGGCAGCAATGGTCTTGTGGTATTACGTCCTTGCGTCTCTCGTGGTCCTGGTGACCATCCTTTTGGAAGGTACCTTTGTTGGATACGCAGTCAGTCAAGGATTACGGCTCAGTGGCCTCATGAAACACAGCACTATATCGATATCTCGCTTACAGCCATGGGCGATTTCGGATGTGCATATGAAGATCACACGACCGACCGGGTTGTGTATTGAACTTCGTATTGGATCCATTGCGCTGCGACCAACAAAGGCCGTGGCACGGGAATTCAGCGGCGTCCCAGATTTGCCGTCGTGGGCTGGCACAGATGTTCTGGAGTTCTTTGCTCAGCCCAAGTACGCTTTCAAGCCATTGATGGGCATGCTTGGGCGTGTGTGGCGGGGTCTACTACAATTCGTTGCGTGCGAAATGAGAGATGTTAAGGCCAAGTTATCACATCCGGATACAAACGTCAAAGTGATTATGGACGGTCGAATAGAGATTGACGGGGCAGCCTCAGATAAGCACGAACAGTCACAGGTTGTGCTCCAGGGAGTCAGCATCATTATCAAAGGTACGATTGATTGCGGTGTGCAGGTTGACGACATTTCCTTAATGGAATCGACTCTGTCATGGACGATGATGGCAAATGTGTCGCCTGCACGGTTCCGGGATTCACAGATTGTATTCGAGCTGGAAATGTTCCGGTGCAAGCGGCCGTTCAGCATTGGTTTGCTGAACATAGCAGTTCGTAGTCTGCTTTCGGTTGGAACCAAGGAAGAACGTCAACTATCGACGTCACCCACAGGTGAACAGGAAACCAGTTTCTCACAGCGGATGCCACACAGAGCTACGACCCAAGAGATTGCCGCTTCGGTGCGTCGAATCATTGAGAAACTACCGGTGCTGGTCTCCATCAAGATCAAGGATGTGGTCCTGCCGTGTGTTTTGGAAGTCGATGCTCTGTCATTCACGGTCACACCACGCATTGGCAGTATCAGTTTGCAATGCCATCGGAGTCAAACCGACAGTAGACAGTCAGCGGATGAGAGTCATTATGATGCAAAGCTTCGCATGACACTGCGGAACCTGAGCCTGACCATTGTCGAAGAAGGAGAGACCTCTCTCGGCCTCCAAGAAATCGACTGTTACGTAGTGGTCAAGACTGAAAGTGTGGAGACAGCCGCGCCGTTGACGGTGATCGCTGGCATGGAAGTGCGGAAGCCCCGTTTGAGTGTGTACTTGGAGCAGGTACCGGATCTTCGTCGGGCCTTGCAGAATCTGACCTTGCCGGATGGTGAAATAAATCGCAAGCGGGACTTGCGTAAGCTATCCTTCGGCTCACAGATGTACCATCGCATGGGTGAATCGGAGAGATTGGCTGCGGAACGCGTACGACGTCGGATCAAATTCCGAATCTCAGCGGCCGTCTACGACACCGAGGTAGTGGCATCGTATGTGGATACTCGACAGCGTAAATCTTACGATTTTAATTTGCAGATTGCGCAACTGTCCAGCCAGCTGAGCACTCTGGATCTAAAAGAAAGAATACTCGTACCGTGCAATTGGAGCACTGAACTATCGAAAATTCTTGTCTATATCAAGACACCGTTGCGACAAGACAAGGTGCACCCGATGGCTAAAGATTGGGCCACTTTACATCCAACGCTGCTAGTTAACGATGTCAATGTAAAACTGCAGTTTATTGCTCACTCTCCCCGGCCCTCACAGATGGAGTGTGTGATCTGTTGTGTTGGTTCTGTGCAGGCTTTCGGAGATATTGCGCAATTGGGCATTATAGAGACGTTGAAGTCCATCTCGATTTTGCTGCAGGAGCCATACACAATCGCCACGGCGGGCGAGTCTGATGCAAATGAACCATCAACCGCAGCAGATGAGGTTGAACAGAGTCTGCGAGGATCCACACGGAATGTGCGAGTATCTGTGACCCTGGATCGCTTTGAGATAACGGTCTCTCTTGTGCACATTGCTGCGTTTTGTTGCTTGGTGTCCAAGGGAGCATCCCTGGAATGGTCATCGCCATACCTAAATGTTTCCTGGTCGCCTATGGCGGTCTCAAGACGATACCAAAAGGAAGAGCTACACAAGAGGGCGGTACTAGCAGAAGGCACTGCTAAGCTCTACAGAGACGAAGAGGGAATTGTGGTGAATGTGGATGTCGAAGATGTTGGAGCTGCCATAACGGTCGGGGACTTACTGCTCATGATCGCATTCGCGGACGCGATTCGAGCAGAAGGAAAGCGACCAAAGTTATCCCGTTTCAAACGAGGTCGTGCATTTTCCTACGGCACAGCTTCGAATGAAAGTCTAAACCGGATGATCAGTGCGGGTTCCGACAGTAGTAATCTGGGTTCTCCTGCGATCAAGGTGTCTACTGTGCAGGCCTCTGTTCGTTCCGTGAGCTTCAAGTACCTATCCCACCACAACCGCAAGATTGAGGTTTGCCTGGACGAGATTGTCTCGAATGCAAAGACCAGCAACGCGACTTTGGATATTCAACTGAACAGCATGAACATACTGTCCAATAACAACAATTTGCTGCACGCTGCCTGGCTGCGCTGTGAGATACCTTTCCAGAACCGACCAATCAATGAAGAACGGCTTGCGGGACTGGCCATGGATAACATGGCAAACCATGGACAATCCGCAGAGGAGGACATGCAGAACCCGGTCTACGTCACCAGTGACCCACTGGTGAAAAAGAAGGCTCCCAGAGTCATTTTGATAGATGCGGAAATGCTGGAAATCACTATTCCGCATGAATATCCGCTGAAGTACGAGATAGAATCTATAAGCGGAGGATGGAAAATGGTCAAGGCACTAATCAACGACAAGGAGACCTCCCATCCTGAACCACATCGCAGATTCAGTGCGCTACTAACCCACTTCCGCATCAAACGCACGCGCGTGGTGATGGAAGACGATTCCTTTGAAGTTCGCCTGAACTTGAATTACCAACTCATGCGTGAAGAGCAACTGCAGCAGCAAGAGCGGCAATACTGGATCGAGTCCATGCTCAGTGCTGGTGGTTTCGCCATCGACAATGAGAAGGTCTGGGCAGAGTTGCAGAAATTGTGCTCTGCGGTGTACATTCAACGCGCCCGAGCAATGCATGCACAATTCGAGAACAGTGAGGGTCCCCAAACCGGTGAGTCTGAGGACGAACAGCCAAGTCAAGATCTTGCCCCACTGATTTCCTTGCGAATCGATGACTTGTCACTTGCCGTCGGATCGCACCGCAACATGCGAACGGACGAGGACATTCTCACAGAAATGCAGCGTATTGACGAGGAACCTCTGCCGTACGGCATTCGCATGCAGACACTGTTGGCATGTAATGTGAGCCTGAAGGCGGCACGTGTCTCCGCTCAAATTCGTGATTACGCACGTCCCCTGATCCTCGGCCGGCATGTAACAGTTTCCTCTCCATTAGTTATTGCAGAACGGTCGGCTGACAAGCGATCCATGTACAACGTTCCCGTTGAGGACCAAGGACTATCGTTTACAATCCACAAAACGACCACAACCGTCAAGATCTACGTCGACCCAGTTGTGGATGCGAAAGAGCTGAAGATCACACACGGTCCATGCTATGAACATGGTCTAGCCGAGGTCAGTCGATGTGCAGATCTCTTCACATTCCCCTCAATTGATGACAGTCCTCTATTGCCGTTTTGGGACAAATTAAGACTGATGATCCGAGGTTCCACGCAGATATACGCGAACGATCTCAGAGTTATTCTCACCCTTGACCGAATTCCACACGAAAAGAATCGCGCTCTGGAGCTGAAGGCAAAGCATGCACGCGTCGATGCGAACGGAAACATGGTGATTGAGACTGAGCTTTTGGAGGCGTTAATGCGGGATCCGAGCCAGTACAATCGGTCCAAGATCCTGAGCATTCCTAGGGCACGGTTGAATATGATCTTTCAATGGACGATCGAAACCAATGTAGTGCACCACATGGACGTAATCCCCGTCAACCCTGCCTTCCGACAGAACTTTTCATCATGGATTAGTCGACAAAACAATCGGTCCGGTGACGTGGTAGATAGTTTCGAGGGCTTCCGAACAGACCGCTTGGATCTGGTCTTTGAGCTGAGCAGCGCCAAGCCACAGAATGTGACGGTGGAAGAATTAGAGAAAGAGGACTGGCCTACGGGCACTGTCTATGGTCAGACTCTGACCTTCATCAGCGATCTCGTGAAGGCATACTCGAATCCAAGGCACCCCATCCGCGAAGGGAAGATCTTTGACGCAGTCCCCAAAAAGCGCAAGAGTCTGGGAGACCATATCAGGAGCATAACTACGGAGGTCGACTTTCGGCCTGTGTGTGTATACATGTGGGAGACGCGGGACCACCTGGCGGGGGCGAAACTGACTTGCAATCGTGGCAGTACCACTGTGGTCAATCGCCAGGTTAACCTGCCCAGCCTGGGTACAGAGTCTGGAAGACGAGTGCGCCAGGGAGGGCGCTGGGTAACTTCATCGGTGAACATGGCTACCGAGTCCATCGAAATCCACACCATTGCACGGGATCCGGACCACACCAGCCAGCTTTTGATGAGCAGTGCGGTAGTTTACCAGTCGGCAATCTACAAGAGCCGACCACGCGCCCCTAAAGATAGCAATTCTTTGGAACCAGCCCATTTCTTACACCAAGTGAAGGGAACCACTGTGTGGATGACGTGGTCCGTGTTTAACAGCACAATTGTCTTCCGTTTGTGGGACAAGTTTATTTCACTACCCGCATTGCAGCAGTTTCTGAAGGCCGACGCAGTGCAAGATATGATCAAGGCAACATTGGACCACCACACGGGGAATAGCTTCTCTGATGTTCGGCAGGGCTTAGAGATCAACGTCGGCCAGGGCGAACGTGTGGTTGCGTATGACCAAGCCAAGCGGCGTTTGAATATTTACTTAGATGAGTATGACAACTTGGACGTGTCCTCGCATCATCTGAACGTCACTGTTGACACAATGCAACTCAAAGTTATGAGCGAGGAAGACAACGACTGTGTAATCGTTACTAGTCCAAAACTAACTCTGTACGAGGTACATGAGGATCTCAGAGAGGTTGGTGAATTCATTTTGGTACGCAAGGTGCTAATCGGTGATGTAGAGAATCTACAGGCGTTCATGCCCATCGAATCAATGGTGGACAAAATCGAGCATCTTTGGATGCCTGATGCCCTGGTCAGGGGTGTTTCACAGAAAGAATTTGACCTCATCTCCTCGTTCTGCCAACGCATCATTCGCGAATGTCGGCTGACATTCTCATATCGCTACCACTCGCAGGTGCTGAAAGAGCAGGCTGTTCTTGACCGAGGTCTGCGGGGTTCGATCCTGGACCTATCAGCTACTTCGGGAGGCACTAAGAATTCATTCAATATGATAGACGATGGCAATCTGGAACAACAGCGGGCGCAGGATTCCACGGTTGGGCAGGTGCTATCCCTCCTGATACACGGCATGGACATTGAGTGCGACCGTCGCCAGTTTTACACGGTGATTGATGCCATTCGCTACACATTGCTCGAGTCTCATTCATTTCGACATACAGTCACCAGCGAATTGGAGACAATGAACCTTATGAGTTCGTTCGAGACCGCTGATGATCTCTATGAGCGCATCAAACTCCTGCAGATGGAACTGAAGGGTCTTCGCAAACAACGTCAGGCAGTCCGATTTCAGAGTTACATTCTACAGATTGAGGAGCGGCACAACCGCAAAATGACCATCGGAGACGAGGAGCCAGACGCGGGCGCCGATACTGGCGAAGGTGCGGTGCTTCTCCAGCTTGATAATGACCTGGAGGACAAGATCTTCATCAAATTGCTCCAGCTCGAGTTAATCCTACGTCTCTACGGTGATGTCGTGAGCCCGACTTCAGACCGGCAGATTTCCGAGACCGAAGGTGTCTTAAAGCGCACTGAGATCTGCCTTGAGAATGCGACGTGGTGCCTGCTCAACAACACAGACAAGAAAGACGGAGGGTTTGCCAATATTTCTCTCGGCGCCTTTTCTTACCTGCAGACAAACAATCGCGACAATAGTGTGACGTCCTTGTACGAATGTTATGACCTGAATGCATTCAATATCATGAAGAACGCCAAACTCTTGAAGGTGCTGGCGCCGAAAGCTAAAGGCAATCGCCGGGACGAGACTATGGCACGAGTGTACATGCGCAATTGTCCACCAGTCGGTGGGATTCCTGTAATTATGCACTTTGAAGTGAACATAGTGCCCCTGGATGTTGCCGTAACTTACCACCTCTACCAGGAAGTCTACCGCTATTTCTTTGTCGAGTCTGTGGACGAAGCGGGCAAGTCTGCGAACAAGGGCAAAGGACATCATCACCACGGATACAGCTATGGACATCAGCATCCCTCAGTTCCCACACAGAGCAGTCCTTCGCGCAGTCGATACCACGCGCGCAGTGCATCCCAGTCGAACCTGGTCCACAGCACCCTGAGCTACACCCAAAGCCAGGGTGCCTCTTCTGAAAAGGCTTCAGTTTCTCCTCCGCTACAAGGTACTGACACCGACCTCAACGATAGTTCATCAGAGACTGCCAGCCGTGGCTTTCTCGCTCGAACGTACAGCGAAATTTCTGATGACGCACCGTTGGGTTTTGACGGCCCGACGTTACCTCAGATGATGTTGCACCGTAGTACCGACAGTGGCGGCACGGGCGCAGACGGTGGCATGGGCACACTTGGAGGAAGTGGGGGCTTGGGCCCTGTCGACGCAAACTACCTTACCGGTGCTCTTGAGCCGACAATCCAGAACGTCGCACCGTCGTCCGAACCCCGCCTCAGGGCCAGACCACGCGTAATCCAAGAGACCATCGCCGAACATGGCGTGAGCCACCCTAGGAGCACTTCGGACACTGCTGCCGAGCTTTCGTTGAGGGGAGTGCATAAGGATCGTGGTCATAGAGATGGCGGAGCTAAAAAAGCTACTGACGCCGACACGGTGAGCACACACTCACAGGCTTCCGCGGGCACTTCGGGGTCAACAAACCAGGCTCAGGGCAGTGGGGGTCTCCGCAAGCCACATTTCGCACACCGCCGAGGCAAGTCACTCGCCGCCGTTGCTGCGGGGAGAAAAGCACCGCCCTCGTCGTCTGCGGATGGTCTCATTGGCGGCAGTTCAAACGGAGGCAGTGCCATTGTCAACTTCTCTGGTGGCACTGGTCCGGACTCGGATACGCGGTCTGTCACTTCGAGCGCCCAAGCTGCCGGTCAACTCAACGCCGACTCAACATCTCAGGTCAGTGCAGAAAAACGGTCGCATCTCGGTCTGCCCATACCGAGCGGGACGGGCATAAACGCGAGTTCGTATTCCGAGGAACTTGGACGCATGCGAACGACTGCAGCGCTAGTGAAATCGTTTGTGTACATCAAGATCACTGATATTCGCATGGGATTGAGTTACCGTGGCACAAAGGAACGCAACATTGAAGACTTTGACGACTTGGAACTCACTACACCGGTGATTGAGTACCACGACCACGTATGGAGCTGGAAACAATTTGCGGACCAATTTATGCGTGATGGCATCAAGGCCGTTTTGGCTGCTCGTGCGGCGCAGGCATTCAACCCTTTTCGCAAGAAGGAGGAACAAAGCAGTCGCATTGGCGATGCAGAAGAAAACGAGAGCACTGCGAACGGAGGTGACGCTAGCAGCGGCGGTGGTAGAGGCAATGGTCATCCGCCGCTGGCTGACGAAGGCATCATCCATGGAGGCGACCTTATCGCGGGCAGTGTGCTTATGCGTGAATTTAGCGGTGGCCTAAGTGGACACAGCAATAACGTCGGAGCTGCCGCTGACCATGATAGTCTGCTCACACCCCGCAGTGCGGCGCAGACCACAGGAATGGGTTCCACGGAGTCTGTCTCCGGTACTGAGAAGAGTGGCCTCGGCCACCAACGCAGCAATCCCTCGGGACTGCACCTCCTCGGCATGGCCAGCGGAGAGAATGTGTCGGCGCTGCAGCGCACGAGCGAACGAGACCAGCGGATTGCTCAGCTTTTAGGACTGGGAAGAGACGGTGGGCCGAACACCGAAGCAGAGGAACGTGCAGTTCGCAAGGGACAGCAATTGCTTTCTGACCTGGCCAAACTACAGAGGAATCGTATGTGAAACGTTGGTTACGTGCCTGTTTGCGCCTCCTGTCATTCATTTCTGTCCAAGATCCTTAAGTTTACCTACGTGAATACAAAGGGCATTTTGAACATTGCATAATTTAATTACCAGATTACGAGTCATATGCATCATACGATTTAGCTGATCATGATGGCTTTATAATGACGACATACACCGAAAGGGGGGTTCTCCACAAATGAACTGCGTGGTGGCGAAGAGGCGGGGTAGTTCAGCGGACAATTCACTGCTGCTTTAGCAGGTCGGCAACCTCAGCTCTACGCTGCGCCTTCCAAGCATCCCAGTCCATTCCCTCCGGCTTTGCCTGGGGCTCTGGAATTCGCCCTTGCTTAAAGAGGGACCATTCCCTAGCCAGCACTCCTTGGGGGGCAGATTTCGGTCTTTCCGACAGCTTACCTGCGACGTACAATTTCCACTCCCGCCAACTCACGCCTGGAGGCTTCGGTTCTGGCTCCCGAGAGTGACCATCGAGGAAGCGCCTCCAGTCCCGTGCAGTCACGCCCGGAGGTGCGGACGGCTGCTCCAGTGCCTTTCCTTCCAGTTCATCGACGACAGCCGAAACCTCTCGCTGGAGATTGCGGTATTTACGGCGAGTGCTGGCGTTGAGCGCGCGCATGGCCTGGCTGTGGTCGGTGCGCAGCTTCCAACGCTGGCCGCGCTGTTGTTGGGCTTCCTTGGTGACAGCTGCCTTGGCGTCCTTTAGCTTGCTCTCGCTCTTCCGAAGCTCCTCCTCGACCAAAGGATCGCGCCAAGTAGCTGACGAGTTAGTCTCCGCGACATACACCATCCGATCCGCTCGGAGCAGGCGATTAACACGATCCAGATGCCTAGCCGCGACTCGCGCCCGCGAGCTCCTGAATCCTTTCTCCACAAAAAGATCTCGTAACGTAAGGTCCGGCACCGCAGGCCTCGCGGGGCCGTAGACTACGCGAGCATCCGAGGTCAATACATCATGGATGTGTTGTTTCCGATTCTGCTCAGTAAGAAACTGATCAACATTTTGGGTATGCAAGTTTACCTGCTCTAGGCGATCCCAGATCTGCGTGCCGCGCGTGTTTTGCCAATTTTCGAGCTGGGATGCGGCGGCATGCTGTCTTTCAGTGTACTGTTGCGCCCTGCGTGCGTCCTGTGCGGCTTTTTCCAGCATTGACCGCGCGAGAGGCGACTGACC
Organism: Corallochytrium limacisporum; assembly: GCA_002811645.1. Classification (NCBI taxonomy): domain Eukaryota; genus Corallochytrium; species Corallochytrium limacisporum. The sequence continues at coordinate 41,404 of PDIP01000050.1, forward strand.
CCAGGCCAAATTACGTGCTGTGCGCTTCGCCATGCGTTCCTGTTCCTGCATCCGCAGAATTCGGGCATCCACATCCGCGTCCGTCTGTGACTGAAGGTAGAATTTCTTGCGCAAGTCCTTCATGGCGCGTTTGTATGCCAGCTTTTCCTCCTCAAAAGGAGTGACGATATGCCGCCTGAAGGTGTTGGTAGGCGCACGGCGGTAACGGCGTTCCTGGACAGCACTAACAACCACCGTTGAAGGTCTCACATTGAGCAGTATTGGATGGAGAACATCAGCGACTGCGGCCCTCCTGACTGCGATGGCAGAGGTGAGCGACAGACTCATATTGTGCCAATCTCTCTAGTCTACTTAGTGAGGTCCTGTTCTGTGCCGTATTGAAGTACAAACTATTGTTTGAAGGTTTCGCGCTAATTCCGCCTTATTTGCTCAGTCAGTTGTTTTCTTGTTCACACATCATGCACATACTCCCCAAGATTTCTCCATTTATCAGAGTTTGCTTGGTACGTTTCTCTGCAGGTTATATGAGGATACCACAGACTTTCACATTTATTACCTTGCCATATGTAATACACCACAATCAAACGCATGAACAATTGGCAATGGCTACAACGGTGTGTGTGATCACTGTTGCGTCCGGCCGCATCAGACGACAATCCCCAATATTCGCTCAGATCAAGTCCACGCGTGGAACACCCCCCCTCCGCCCGGAAAAAGGGGAAGAAAGGGGGGAGAGGGGCCGGGCGCATAGGAGCCAGCAAGGGCACATCCCTCTTCCCGTTCCCCCACGCTGAAGGGACAAAAATCGGGTGTGTGTTTTAGTGCGGCCCAGTAGAGAAACCGATGTTTGAGTCTGCAGATAAATAGGCCCCCATACAACGGCCAAACCAATGGTAGGTGGAAGGTTTCTAATCGTGGCCATGTTATCTAGGAACCCGTTTCATTTGACCTATGCGGTTGATGATCTAGTGCATGCAATATTTCAATACCAGAAACACCAAAGGTGTGTGAATTTATGACTGTCCATGCAGTGGCTACAATTTCACTTTTTCGCAAAGAAAGCAGTAAGTTTTGTTTTCTGTTTCGGACCCTTGGCCAGCTGCTGTGCCAATCGTGATTTGGTCTGCATCCTTTTCATCTCTGTTGGCACACTGTCGAGCTTTGAATAGTCATCCAAAGGCCCTTCCGCGCTGATAATCGCTGCAGATTCTTCCTGCGTAGCTGCTTCTGCGAAGGTATCAGTGGCAGTCGCCTCCGTGTCAGTCCCCACTGCCAGAGCAACGATCTCAGGGGGCATAAACTCTGCCATCAGCGCAAGGGCTAGCCCATCAACTTCCTTTTCGTTGACCAATCCCTTGAGTTCCGCCTTTACTGTTTCCTGGAAGTGTGCATACCGACAGTCCGCCCAAGCTTTCACCTTTTCTTCGTTCAACCGGCAAACAACGTCCCCCGCGTGTTCTTGCACATCCGTAAGCAGCCCCAATTCCGTTTCGGATAGCAATTTACTCAATCTGATCGCTTGGCTGGGACATGATGCGCAGTACAGAATCTCCCGGATATCACGATACTGTTTGCATACTGCACTGTTCGTCTCCCGCAAGAGACAGCCCAGGAAAATGTACAGTGCAGACGACTCTAGCGCGCAGTACAAAGATCCATCTGAGGCAACGGTGTTGCCGCTGAACCAACATCCATGTTTGATGTTCACGCTGCGAAGCTCGTAGACATGCGGTTCTTGAATCAGAAACTGTGCCGGCATGCCAGTGGCTGGGTGTTGCAGTGTGATGAACTGAATGTCATCTCCACCTGCGTTCACGCCCGAGGGCAAGATGATGTGGCGTCTCTGAAGGTTCATATAGTGTTCAAATGGTCTGTTTCCGAGACGGTTTAAGTCTGTGTTTACACATACGCTGTGAAGAATGTCAGTGATCTGTCCACCAACCGTCGCATTTCCCTCCACACCACTACCGAAAACTCGCTGATGTCTTATCCCCAGGGCTGGCTTAATACTTCAAGTAGATAAAATGAGTATGGTTAAGAAGTAAATAAGGAAGCTTTCAGTTTGCACCCTAGACATCTATTCATCTCCTGCCAGATACCGGAAAGTTATGCTGAGCACCCCCCTCCGAGGGTTCTCCCGGCACCCCCTGCCGTACGTACGCTGCAAGGAATTTGGCGCGAAAGCCTTAGAACGCAAGGGCGCATCCCTCCCCACCAATCCGCACAAAGTCGGCTTCAACTACACAGTGGGTATCCCCACTTCTATCCTCACTCAGGCGACAACACTTGTTTCCTCTCTGGAGGAGTCCATTTTTCTTTCCTGCCAAGTGAGCCGGCTCTCCATGTTTCGTGCCCCCGTCGCTCATCTCCCACTCCCCCCCCCCTCCGGGCCGGCGGTCCAAGTGAATCCTCCACCTCACCCACTCTGTTCGGCGGGTGGTTCTCTAACTCAAAGGCTTCGCCACCCCTCCCGTTATGTTTTGACTATTTGGCGCGCCGGGAGAACCTCAGTTGGTGTATGTTTGGCCCTCACGGCACCCAACTTCGGTGTCAGTGTCGGTGGTGTTGGATCATCCGGTAATGAAAACACGAGGGATTCGCTCATCATTTTGCGCCATGGTGGCCCCAAATTTCTGTTTCCCTTTGGATTTTTGTTTTGTAACGTTTCGCTGCTGAGTGGTTTACTTTACGAATCGTATCCCAAAGGAAAGGAAGCCATTCGGGTCGATGTCGAATTGTTTAGAGGAATGAGGTGGCTTAGTAGTTTGGTATTTCAATCACTTGTTTACGAGGGGGCTCGATGGACTCCTGTGATGCACATGTAAGCATATGCCCATGAAGAAACAATGGCAATGTAAAATGAACGATAGCTTCGGGATCAAGGACAAGATGATGTGAACCAAACAATTGTACCAATAGTAATCGAAGAGTTAGTATCAATTTAAAACTAAGAACACGGGGTAAGCCATGGCAGATGATGCTGACAGGGCGGCAAAATTGGCCGCAGGGAAAGCCCGGTTGAACAAATACAAGAAGAAGAAGAAGAAACCAGGGTCATCAGCACCAGCGGATGCAGTATCCGCACCAGCGAATGCACTGACAGATGGATCCGCTGCTGGTGTTCCCGAGATCCTGCCACCTACCAATGGACAGGCAATATCGGAAGAAGAGCCGCATGTCCCCATGGCAGTACACGACACGGTTTCCGCCTCTGAACCCGAACCGGTTGAGCAGAAATCCTACCCCACACCAGCAGATTACTTCAATGCTGCCCCACAGCAACAATCCGATGGCAGCGCGAATCCATTTTCTACCATCCAACAGAACCTACCGGCAGCAGCGCCATCCACGGAACAATCAACAGCCAGTCTCTTTGATCAGCCGCCGTCACCATCCACTACAGCGCCGGTAGAAGTCCTGCCGCAAACAACGATCGAGCAGCAAGCGCCTGCGCCCATACCACCGATGGCGGTAGCTCCACCAATGGCAACAGCTCCACCAATGATTGACAGTACGGCTGGATACGAAGAGGCTGAGCTGTTGCGTATGGAAAACCAGCAACTCCGGGACGATATTGAAAGCAAAGCATCGAAAATGACCGCCCTTCTCGACTCGCTCGACGCTGAGAAGGATGCTTTGGAGGAGCAATTGCGGCGTGAGCAAGGATATCGGCAGGAGAATGATATGAAGCTGCGTGAGATGCTGGAGACATTGGAAGAGACGCGGCGAGAACACATGCAGATCAAGAGCGTCCTCGACAAGAGAGAAAGTGAGGTGAGCCTGCTCAAGGCGCAGCTGCAGAGTGTGGAACAGTCGACTGCAGCGAATAGAGGCAATCAAAGTGAAGAACTAAGCCAATTGCGCGAGGCAAAGGAAGAAGCAGAGTATCAGGTTAGTCGGATGGCTGCGGAGATTCAACGGTTGCAAGGACTAAAGCAGGAGTTATTCGACACAACTGAGGCCAAGAACGCAATCGAGAACGAAATAGCACAGCTGCGGCTGAGGATAGATGCCGCAGCCATAGCAGAGAAGTCCGTCAGGGAATTGAAACAGCAGAATGAACGTCTCATTGGACAGATCACTACACAGGATCAGACCTCCGACGAACAGCATCGGCTCATTGTACAGCAGCTGTCCGAAGAGAAGGACCAGGCTCAACACCAGATCGCTGCCCTGGCCAGCCAGTACGAGGCCATCCAACAGTCTCTAGCGGCCGAAAAGGAAGAGAGCGAGCGCCTGCGATCGGTTCTGGAGCAACACAATAGCAGAGGCACCGGGCAGCCGGCGTACGATAATGCTATGGCCAGCAAGGACCAGACCATTGCGGACCTTACCAAGGAACTAGCGGAATCCAAGAGCCAGCTCGTGGCGCTGAGCATGGAGCTGGATGGTTACCAGGCCAGCAGCCCAGTACCGCAAACCGGCGATGAGCGAGAGATCCAGGAACTACGGATGAAGTGCGAGCAGCTAACCCACGAGAATGACACCCTCGTGCTCGAAGTGGAGCACAAGAAGCGCCAGGTAGATGCCCTACAGCAAAAGAGCGGAACCGGTGCATCCGACCGAGACATGGAAATGCAGCACTACGAGAAGCTCCTGGAGGATGAACGCACAAAGGTCAGGGAATTGAATACGAGCTTAGAGGAGATCCGCAGCCACACCATGTACGGCGATAATCAGCACGATGACGATCATGCCAGACAGAACGAACAGGTCTACCTCGAACAAATCGAAGACTTGCGGAGACAGAATGCAGAATTGCGGTCTAGCCTTGGCCAGCTTGAATTGTCCCACAATGATTTGCGCACGCAACTCAATCTTGCGCAGGCCGCCAATAACACTACGGAGGACGTCACGGCGCTCAAAGATGAGCTGGGGCTTAAACGGCACCGCCTTGAACAGTTGGAGGAGGAAGTACGCCAACACGACCATTTGGTGGCGACCATGGGTCGAGAGGCGCAGTCGCAGATGGAGGAACTGGAGGAGCACTTCAATGCCGAAATCGCCAAGATCAAGGCGCAGCGCACCGACGAGACGGCTGCCGAAGTGGAAAAGCTGCAGAAAAACATCCGAGAGCAAGAAGAAAGTCTCATCCTAAAGAACAAGGCCATCGCCAAAATGGAATCTATTATCAGCGAGCAGAACACACGCTTGCAACACATCGACGAAAAGTTGGCCCAGGCTGTACATCAGCACGCCCTCACCGGTACGGAGAAGGATCAGCGCATCAGTGTGCTGGAGCAGGAGATACACAACTTACAGGAACTCAACGACAATTTGCGGGGCCAGGTAACGGAACAAATCGAGCAGAACCGTGTTTTGCTGGCGGGAAGCGACTCGCTGAAACTGGAGGTGCGTTCTCTGCAAGAGAAGGGCACTGTCGCACAGACGAAACAGTCTGAGCTGGGACAGGAAAACAACACCTTGCGCGATAGAGTGGGAGAACTTGAATCACAACTCCGTGGTGACCATGCGCAGTCCGAGCAGCTGATCTCAACGCTTCAGCAGGAGAAACAGCAGCTCAAGTCACGCGCCAAAGGTTTGCAGGAAGACCTCAGTGCCTCGATGGCTGACAAAGACGCACAGGTTGAGAGCCTACGCAACCAGATCCGTGGCCTGCAGGATCGAGAGACACTGGTCCCGCAGCTTGAACAGGAAGTTGTGGAGTTGCGTCAAGCCGTGGCAATTGCGCAGCGTCAGGCCCTGGATGCCAACGAGCAGGTCTCCACGACCAGTGTCATTGCAGACAATGAGCACAACCGGCTGGAGCAAGATGTCCAAACCCTTAGGGCGCAGATACAAAATCTCGAAGCGAACTACAAGGACTCTACTGCCGAAGTGAAGGTAAGAGAAGGCGTCATTTATGGACTTGAGGGCACGGTGGCGATCCTCCGCGAGGAGAGAGACCAAGAAAAGGACGCAGCCGGCAAACTCCGACACGAGGTTGATTCTCTGCGTCGCATAAATAATGCTCTCAAAGCCGCCGGTGACCCGCACCAGCAGCATAGCAAGCAAGAACAGGAGCACATGGTCGATGCGGGTGTGCAGCGGAACGGGACCCCGGAGTTTGGCAACCGTCAGCACATTCTAGCGCTCGAGGAGGAGTTGGGCCAGAGTCGGCTGGAGACAGAGTCCATGCGAGACCGCATAGCGGGCGTTCAGGCGGATGCAGAAAAGTACCGCTCCCAGGCGACAGAATTCCGTGAGCGGATCGAAGAGCTGGAACGGCAACTGGCCTCCTCGGCCGTGCTCCAACACTCTAGCGAAAGGGAACGCCAGCTCGGTGAGAAATTTGTAGCTCTCGAGTCAGAGAACCAGGAAATGAGCCAACAATTAGTGCAGCTCAGCAAGGAGAACGATGCGCTGCGCCAGTCAAACAGCTCTGCAGCTGCACCACCAGCACCAGCCATTCCTCCAACCGCAGAAGCTGTGCTCGTCGAAGTTGACTACGATGATGGTAAGGGATTGCACCGCTTCACGGTCCAGGAGGCCGCCAACCAGCTTCGGAACTTGCATCTTGAGCACACCATGGCCCATAACAGACTCCGCATTCTGAAGGAAGAGCAGGAAGCATTGAGAGAGCACATGATGCACTCTGCCCTTGAACACAGTGGTGACAGTGAACTGTTGAATGAGTCTGGGGTAGACCGATCCAGTACCACTGACACTATGCACCAGGACCCCCACAGCCTCTTCCTGCACCTCAAGCGCAGTTATGAGGAGAACAAAGAGATCATCATTAGTTCGGGACGCATTGCCATGAGGATGTATTCCCAGCTGTTGAGTGCGTTAAGCCATGGTAGCAATGTAACAGTGCCACCACATCTCGAGTTGACGGACTCTGATGGCCTCTTTGAGCTCATGCGGAAAAGCCAGGGCCTCATAGAACCTTTCTTAAGCGTCCTCCGACAGCACAAGTCAAGTTCGGGGATGGTATCTTCTTTCAGTGTCACATCAAAGTCTTCGGGAGGCGCCGATTCTCTGCGCGACCCTACTATCGGACGCTTGTCAGCTCTTCTCCGCGACCAGGAATTTGCTGTGCAGCAGATCCGGCAAAAACTCGCAACGGTTCAGCAAAAGTACGATGATCTGCTGTTGCAAAATGCTCGTTTCTCTGGATCGAGCCCCGCTGGCCTGAAACCTCCCAAACAACCCCAGACGCCAACACAGGCGCAAACTGCAGCCAGCCTCAGTCGCAATTCTGCCACCGCCGATGTTACCGCTGGAACGCTTCAACAGCAGCCGTCCAATGCAGGGGCCAGTAACTTTCCGAGCAACGGCTCAACTCCAATAGCTACGCGTTTCGCAGAAGCGGGTGGTATGACTTCGTCCGCAACGATGGCCATGGCGGCGGTACGGGCCTACGATGCCAATCGCCCGCACTACAGCAGCCGGGCAACTTCCGCCTATGGCCACGCTGCGGGAGCGGATGATACAAACGACACACTCGGAGCAGGCACCAGCCCGGACATGAAGTCAATGCCCCGTCTTGGGGACGTCCCCCTGCACGCGACCGTATACCTCCGCGACGGACGCGCTGGTTCGGTGCGCTACGTCGGCCGCACGGACTTTGCGCCGGGGTTGTGGTTCGGTCTCGAATTATTCAGCAGGGATGGCCGCAATGACGGCGAGGTCCAGGGACGGCGCTATTTCCACTGTCGCCCGGGATATGGGTTGTTCGTGAAACGGTCGAGCATCAATTCTGTTTACCCCTCGACGTCTCCGACAGTAAAATATTGAAGAACGGAAGTGAAGGAGTCAAAGTGAGAAATAGAGGAATTCAGGTTAAAATGAGCTACCACATTCATTTTCTTTTCGCGGGAGTTTGGACATGAATGCTTTTCTATTTCTACATGACAACGCCGGTGAAACACAAGGGAAATTATCACAATGAAATGATTGTATCGCACATCGGTAGCGCAATTCCCTTCTACTCTAGAAAAGGCGAAAACGACGGAAAAGCGAGATCATCGCAAGACCGAGGATGATGACAACAGTGAAACCAATCAGTACCCTACCGCGCTTCCAGAGGATGTACAAACAGACACTGAGAAAGAAAGTAGTGGCCAGACCCAGCAAGACGCGGTCTGTAAATTCTCGTCTCCTGAACCTATCAATGACATCCTTTGACTGCGCCGTGGTCTGTGTAAAATTGAGCATCTCATCGTATGTGTCGTTCAGTGTCTTGCTACTCTCCCCGAGCAGTTGGGTGGTCTGTGAACTCTGCTGCACTTGTGCGGCCAGTACGCGACTGGATTCCTGCAGCTGGCGTGTGATCCGATGCGTCTCGTCCAGCATTGACGTTTGTTTAATTCGCTGCCTGACCGCAGCTGCATCTGACTTAGGACCTCTTTTGCGGTAGTCCCCGAGCAAGTGCGCCTTATCGACTTCGGCCTGTCTGCTAATTGCAGTGTACACGACCTTGGCCGCGGCCTGACTGTTCCGCTTTAGAGCACACAGGTTCTGTTCGTGCTCTTCGACTCGCATACCAACATTGTGGACCTGAGAGGGATCGCTGACTGCATGCTTTGCACCAGCAAAATCCGCGATCATGCCCTCCATGTTTTGAAATTCGCGCCCGAGACTGCGTTGGTTACGCTGCAGGTCGAGGATGTTGTGTACCGAAGTTTTCATTGCGTCAATCTTTTCGCTGATAAAGAGGCCTTGCTGCATGATCTTCGAGTCCAGTGACCGAACCTGGACTGGCAGTGTATCTGATTTGATTTTATACACCATAGTCCTTGTTCGAGGTATTCGCTGTGCTACTATGGGTCTTACACTATTGGATCTATGTTTCCGGGCGCTCCTGCGCTCTCACACGTTGGCCCTTTCACAAAATTCTTGCCTTCGATTAGCGTACCATAGTAAGGGAATACTCCGCATGTTCAATTGTCGTTGTCACTATGGAACATAAGGAATGGCTTGTGACTACTGAATTTGCTCTGCCTTGAATGCAGAAGTACCAAAAGGACGTACACTAAGAACACCAGAGCATCCGAGGTAAAGGTAAGGTACTGCCAAAAGCTCGCAGCCAATGGGACGGTGAAAATAGACTCCCGAATTTTGGGTCAGTTGTCCCCTCGGGACTACTCTTCTGCCGGATGGAGCAACGAACACAATAGCGGATCCGTGGGCTCGCTACGCGGCGCAACCAAGACCTGACGAAGGAGGCAACACAGCAGTCGACTGATGATGTCGTGGCTCATCTGGGTCAGAATGATGGCTGTCTGATACAGTTGACGTTGTTGTGATGTCATTCTGTTTGGGATATCGGCGATGGATTTGTACTTTGGAGCCATCCTCAAGAGCTCGAGGGTCTTCATCCCGAGCAGACCGTGAATGCTTCAGCATGCCACAGGGGTAAACGCAGGGACTGATCAAATGAAGAGTGATATAATCTCCCTGACGATAAATGTTTTGTGTTGCTTCACCACGTTTGGAGACGTTGATCAGCAATTGCTTCTATATCCGGTCTCAGCTTTTGGACCCTCGTTCTATTTGCACGCTCGTCAGAACCAACTTCGTCCCGGATGCCGTATCATACATGGACTATGTACATGTAGTCCTCGTGGACTGTGTATGCGCATATCCATTGTGTTCATACGATCCTGATGCTCATGTCAAGTGCCGAGGCAGCGCGGACCGACAGTTTGAGTCGGATGTTGGGAAACGGATATGCCTCTTGTCCGTACGTATCGCTTCCCCCGCCCTCCTCCCCTGGTGCCTTTATCCGTACTCCAGCCACAGTGTAAAAGACATTGCGGCGCTTCATTTTTTTTTTCAAACAGTGCCGCCCAAACTGCACTGAGGTCCCCCTCCCCCCTTTCTCCTTTGTCCGTTTCAGTTCCCCGGAGTTGGCAAGTCTGGCCTGGTACTAATTCTTCCTTCCCAAGAACGCGTGTTTTCGTTTTTTCTTCCGCTTTCTGCGGGTTTGGTGCCGCGGGTGGGCCATGTATGTATGGCCCCACAATTGAGCAAACGCAATGGCAACGAGCGTAGATCTCTACTATAGAATGTGTACCGGACAAAGGTCCGTCCCAGTCCCCTCTACCCGGCCCCGTGCCTTCGAATACAATTTCTCGCAATCGGCGGGGTAACCCGTTTAAAGCTCCATTTAAATAGGCCCCCTTATACATTCTACTTCTTTCTTTGGTACAAGGTGAGCCAAAAGAAAAAAAAACATGGGCCCTTGCTTCTTGTCCACGAGCCAAGCATATGCATTTTTTTTTTCTTCGTTCCCGTCCGTCCCCTTCGGAACAAAACACCCCCCCCCCCCCACCAGGAAGAGATTTCTGAACGTAACTCCGGAGGGGGTGGAGAGTAGCTTGGAACGCCCGTCATCACCTGCGGAGGGATGTGTCTTAGCTTGTGCTGTAGTTCCTCGTTTCGTTCTGCTTCGCATCGTGTAACCTCAGTCTTCAAGAGGGTAAATGAACACTTGCGCCTGCAAGATTCGATGAAAACTTGGCCTGTGGTTGTTGCGCAGGCTGGGCACGGCACCCAAAGATTGTCTCGAGCAAGCCCGCCACCACCGGTTAACATTTTTCGGCGTTACGCGCGTCCTAATATTATACCGATTCTTTATAACATCAAAAAATAGAATATAAAAATTCAAATAAAAATATACGGATATTGTTTAAATATAGTCCACTCCGGGCTGAGGAAACAAGGAGTGTGCAAACCTTGGCCCCCCCCCTCCCTCCACCCTCACGTCCCTTCTCCCCCCCCTCCCCCGGGGGTTCGACCCCTGGCTCTTGCGCCGGCCTGTGAGTGACTGTGGTGTTCTGGGGTTTCCCTCTTCTGTGCCCGTCAGCAGTGCAGTGCAAGCCAAGGAAACCATCGCCGCCCATATTCCCTTAAGATAGCACACTTGGTGAAACGGAACCCAACAGTCGCTTTACCTCAGTAGACTCAAATGAGCGAAAACAACTAACGGGGTGGCGCAAAACCGGGGGAAGGGTAGTCATCAACAATAAGGCAATTGGAAAACTATAAAAAACGAGGGCGTGACTAAAGGTTCTCCTCGTAAGCTGCTTTCACCTGCTGCTGGCGGTGGTTTTTTTTTCTTTTGTTCTCCTTCTGTTTGAGAGTGAACAACGGACGAGCAGGGAGAGAGAGAGAGAGAGAGAGAGAGAGAGAGAGAGAGAGAGAGATAGAGAGA
>PDIP01000051.1:10392-52326 GCA_002811645.1 Corallochytrium limacisporum
TGATACGATTTATTTGATTCAAAGAAGGTTGCGACCCTATAAACCTAAATTCCTCCTTAACTTATGGGGCAGAGGTTGGTACCAACTATCGAACACGCACGCTTCAGAGTTGTGGGGGGGTGGGGGCTGAGAGGGCACCAAGGGGAAGGAAAGAAAAGGGAGGGGGGGCCGAGGGTCTGCAAAGTACGACGTGCTTGGGGAATCAGTGCTTTCTGGAGAACCCGAAGAAACAGGGTGGGCGCACATGGTCGATGTATGGCAAACGGTCACACCATAGTAGCCTAAAGCAAAGCTACAGCAATTGGTTGATGTCGGTCGACTAAGAGAGGCACGCACTGATCCCCTAAGAGCTATATCGATTGATGGTTTACAGGAAGAGGATGCCACATGAGACAGAAAACTCGCCACATTCCGACTAAATGAGTATGGAAATTGACAGGGTTGTCATTGACCGTGGTAAACTTTAATTAGTATCCGCGCTAAAAGTCTAAATGATGGTAAAAATAAAACAACACACAAATTTGTTCTGCAGTCCCCAATCTGACAACCAGCCTCCGACTGGTGGTTAGTGGCAAAATTACTGTCGGCAGCCGTTTTGGCAATCACGAGCGCTAAACTCCCCCCCAGAGGCCTCTGGTAGGAGCGAGCGTATACAATATGTATCTACGCATTCTTTCCCCCGGGGGGGGGGGGGTGTATACGACATGGTGTCATGAACCACAATTTCTAGGCAGCTTGCTACCCGCAAGAATCAAAAAATGCAAGGGAAATCTATGACGAAATATCGGTTCGGATTCTTGTGGTTCGCATCAACAAAAATCTAAAACGGGAAGGGCTGGGCGGGGTTAGTCAAAACAAAAACATTGGCCAATTGGGCACGGGAGCCCAGCCGTGTCTGCAACGAGTCACAGAAAATAGGCCCCCACAGGCTTTCCCCCCCCATCTCCACGTCGTCTCCAACCTCCGATCTCCTCTGTCTCCATAACCCTACTTATACCGGGAAAGATATTGAAACGAACATTTCGTTCAAACCCGGGGCAAAACCATGGATTTACGTCTACGTGGAGATGCTATCCGAGGTCGATGAGAGTAATGCTGGCATAGCTTCCAACTGGTGTGAACATGACTCATGGGAGCAGGCTTTCTCCAGCAACTATACCGACACGTCCGTCATTGATGCCGTGACTAACCTACACGTGGCTGGGGATTCTGCCTCCTTTTCGCAGAAATCATCGGGTGAGAGTCACAACTGTACGCTATACTACAACTTGACATGCACAGCCAACTCGTAAACAGTAACCAGTCTCGAAAACCTTGCGGATTTCAAAACCTACCCACACATGATGGTACCCCGGTATCATGACATGATCTGCCTGGTGAAAGACGAACACAAACATCCAGTTTCTGACAATCTCAAGTACTGTCGTGTATTGAGGACAACTACGGGGTCCGCGGAATCTTAGACTTCTTGCCGAAAATAAGACTTGGATCATCTGGCTCCTGAACACTACCAGTTGAGTTTTCTTTGACGAGACGAGTCCAGCTGGTGTAATGTGTCACAGGAGGCTCGATTGCGGAGCTGGCAATTATCGTAGTAGAGGTCTTTGGACTATTGGAGACTTTGCGTTCTTTTGCAGATTCCCGTGTGCGCGCGAGGGAGGATTGAGATGGCGGCCTTGGCAAAGACCCTTCTTCATTCACAACTGTGTCCGCATCTGAATCATCCTCCTCTTCCTCTTCATTTGATTCAATCTTCTCCAATTTGGCTCTGCTGTCCACAGCTGCGACAATGCGCGATGCAAGGGACTGGCGACCATTTTCCGGGCAGCTGTCTCTAGCTTCTGTGTGATGTTCCTTCAGGTTGCTCACCGACAGGTTTACGACTCGCGTGGGTGTGGTCGGTCGATCCAACGGCGTGGTGGGCCGCTCTTCCGGTGCCGGAATCGTAGCTGGTACGCGACCAACAATCATGTCCATGGGCAGGTTGACAGGCGGGAATCCAGTGCCACCATACTTATGCACAAGCAATTCGTCTCCGTATTTTTCACCTTCAACCGCAATGATCGTGTCATCCAAGTCGTCACCCGCCAGGACGTCGTCTTCAGTCTCGCCCGCGTCATCATCATCATCGTCATTAAATTCATATTCGCCCCTAGATGTTGTATCATCGTCATGTGCGCCACCGGTGTGTTCTTTCTGACCGCTTAAGCGAGCGAGAATAAAGTCGATCTGCTGGGCAAGGTGCTCTTCGCTGTGAGATTTGAGGGCGATGAGAATATCGTGTAAGCCACGTTGTTCGGCCTCCTGTCGTACTGCATTCTCTGCCAGCAAAGAGTACAGAGTACCATTGGCGTACGTTCGAATCTGTTGCGATTCGTGTTCCAACAAGTCGATAAGCACAGTCACACACAAAGCAGCTTCCTTGGCAGCAGCTTGCCTGCCGACAGTTCGGAGGGAAAGATTCATAAGTAGCGCTGTGGCGTACTCCGCGGAGTAATCACTCAAGGTATCCAAATTCTGCAAGGTTTCCAAGAGCCACTTGATGACCCCTTCGCCTATCATCCGCGTTTGTGCAAATCGTCTAAGTGAGAGCGTCTGAAGAGCACCCAGGGCATTCTGCCTTGTCACCGTGTCCTCCCTTTCTGCCTTTAATATTTGCTGAAGAACCCCCAGTAGGTCGTATTTGGAAGTGACAAAGTAGGATCGCCCAGCTGCCAAGGATGCCAGGCAGTTGATCAATCGAACAGTATACTCTCTTACTAGGAGATCTTTCGCTTTCAATAGAGTTTTCCAGACGAGCTCGCTGTACTCCAGATCTTGTGTACCACAACCCAGCAAGTCCGATCCCAGATACGCCATCATCAGTTCCTGCCTCTGCGGTCCTGGCCTTGCCCTAATCATACGCCAGCGAAGAGCTTGTAGAAGGACACACAGCTCCCTATTCCGGAGGTTCACAAGGTCGATTTTCACCTTTTCGAGATTCAATCCAATTGGTGGACCTGTTTCTGATCGCATTTGTGGTTGCAGAACACATGTGAGTACCTGCTGTTGGGTCAAATTGAGGGTCTGTGTGCTCAACATTGGATTGTCACCAAAGCCGTTGGCACCAGTCGTGTGGGTCAACCTCGTGCCTTGCTCGTCCAAGAAGGCTCCACGACGGGTGGCATGCTGCAAGGCTGCGCCGGCAGTGGACATTCTTTGGTGCAAGAGCATTGTATGTGGGCTGTTGACCATTTGCGTTCTGAGTGGTGCCTGTTGTGTAGCGACAGTTGGTACTGCAGTGGTCAGTGCCGGATCAAGCACTATTGGAATTTGGTTCAACTTGTCAGCAATCTCCTGCTCCACGGCACTCGTGGCCTCCTGTTGCTTCTGTTGCTTACTCGTGGCCTCCATGAGACGGTTGCTTACTTCAGTGAGGTGGGGTATGTCAACTGCTTGCCCTCTTATGCTTTGTTCAAGCATGTCTGCAAGTTCGCTGCTAGTTCGCAACAGGAATGCATACTCTTGTTGTATGCTGCTGAGCTGCTGACGCAGCAGGTTGTTCTCTATCCCCAGCCTTTGGTCTTCTCTGCCCTGAAGGAAGGACATCATAAGTGCCGGTGTCCTACACCTGACCAAGGTACTCTCAAGGAACGTCAGCATTAATTCCTGGATTTGGTCAATCCATCGTTGACTGACCAATGGTCCAAAGGTAGGGTGGTGGGTAAGATCAGGAATAAACGGCAACGCATAGTATTGTAAGAACTCAGGAATTTTCGCTAGGTCCTGGCCGCGATTACTCTCTAGGTACTGTTTGAAGGACCTCATGGCTTCGTCAATGGAAACCGGTACCGCCTTTATCGGTGACCTGTCCTTTCTAGAACGAACCTTAGTCTGAGCTTTTAGTCCTTTGCTGAACATCATTGGAAATAGCGCAAAGTACACTTGCAAATAAAATTCCACTCGCTGAGCATCTGGTAAGCCTTGTCGCACATCTTTGGGAACCTGCTCCTGCCATAGCTTGAAGAATGTAGCACGGTCACCGCCCACCATGGCCTTCTCGAAATGTTCAAGCATCTGGTTTGCTTTGTATTTCGCAACCAGTGGTTGTGTTTCAGTTTCGATTACACCGCAGACTCTTTGTACAAAATTTTGATGCTTTGCAGGTCCCGAATTCACTTCCTTGCCCAGTCCTTGATGCACCTCGTGGCACCAACTGCCACCAAAGTCTCTCGAACATTTTCAAGAAAGTTCTCAGCCAGAACTTCTATTTGCGTTCCGTTCGTTGGACTTGGGCCCGAGCTATGTCGATACTTCATGTTTGAAAGAGACTCGCTATTCTGTGCAATCTACATCTTTGGGATTCTGCTATGAAGTTGAAAGCGACCGTCCTCCATTGAACGCTTGCCACTGTTTGTTTGCTGAGCACCTCGGCGGAATCACTCACGCGTGGAGTCTGCGAGTGCATTTATATGCGTATATGAATCTGTACATAGCTTTCTGTGGGGTAGTGAGACACTCCCGATCCTGCATGAAGACCTGTCTACGACCGTGGGTATCCTCACTTCCGCACTAAGTGTACCCAAAGTCAGTCGTCCCTGTGACCCGCAGAACACTGCTGCAAACCTGGGTTTCGCTGTGCCCACAGAACCCCAAACCGTGCTCTTCGTAGTAAGCTGCGATTCTTTGGACTTCGCCAACTCCTCGTAGGCACCTCCGGGGTTACGCTCTAGGTTCGCGCCAAAACCCAGTAGAGGGACACGGCCGAGATGTGAGACTCATCTACCGTGACGGGTCCCCGAATCCCAAATCGGGAGTCCATTTTCTGTGTCGCCTGCATGAAGATTGGTGGCTATCGCGAGCACGGCTATGTAGAGGGGACAAGTCTCAGGTACGTAACAGTACTGGTATTACCCTACGGCAAACACTCTCATGAATTGAGCTACTAGAACCGGGATCTCTGCTTCATCTGCTGAGGAAATCGATCAAAAAGAAGTATCCCTGGAATGCTCTATCAATGGTCCTCGCTAAGCGCTTGAAAATGAATCTATGGAGTTTGTAGAGCAACTCGGGGATACGTTCATGGCCCTGATGGGCTCCAATCTGTTTGTTTATGGATTTCTTATTCCTGTCATGGGATATATTATGCTCGGTATGCAAGATGAAGGAGATCAAAATGCATCAGATGAAACGCGAGAGCCAGCTCAAGAGAAGGCCTCTGTTGTTGTCGGCTGCACTACTGGAATCCTGCAACGTTTGCGGTATATCTTGGTTACCGGTCCAACGGATCTTTTACTGCGGTTCCAACCAATGCTCCCTGATCGTTTGAGAACTCTGATCAAGAATGCATATGTGGAGGTCTTTGAGCGAAGACATAGCGGTATGGTGTATGTGTACGTGATGATCATGGCTGTATCACTTTTGTTTTTCTGGTTCAAAGTACTGCCCCATTCATCAAACACGGCAGTGAATGTCTTGCTCCTCTGGCTTTACGTGTACACTAATGTAACCTATGTTGGCTCCGTGACTCAAGATCCTGGAATCATCACAGCGGACAACGTCAGAGACATGATAAGGGCCACGGCATCGTTCTATGACGGCAAAATGTTTGTCAAAGGTCAATCATGTGGGACTTGTAAGTTTGAGAAACCAGCCCGGTCGAAACACTGCAGGCTCTGTGACCAGTGCGTGTCTACTTTCGACCATCACTGTGTTTGGATCAATAGCTGTGTAGGACAAGGCAACATGACGGTGTTCACTGCATTTCTAGTGATGGTCTGTGCCTTATTGTGGACCGCTTGCGCAATTTTGACACTGGTCATGAGGGACCGCGGGCGGGCCAATGGATACGCAGACCTAGGGTCACTGTTGGTAGATTCGCGTGCAATGCTGGCCACAATGCCGGAATTGATGGTTGCTCTAGCCGCCTATGGCAGTCTCACCATTGGATTGACACTCTTCACAGGACGGCATGTTTACAATAACTACATACTAGGAGCCACTTTCAATGAGCGCTGGAAGCAATCAAGAATGGCCTTGGTATTTTAAGAGAACGTCAAATTCAGGACTTTACTGTACTATAGCTACTCTATTAAAGAACACTTATGACCTGTGATCAATATCTACGCCTGTTTCAAATTCAGAAGATGTCAGGACATTCTTCCCAGTCCTGAGCTTCCCGGGCCTGCCAATACTTTCCTGTATATACAAACATAGTCTTCTTCGTGTCCGGGTCCGCAATCTCTGTGAACCAGCGAGGTTTCCACCGTTCTTTGCGTTCCTCCATGACACGACGGGTAGTGCGCTGCTTTTCTTCCAGGCGCAGTTTCTCCGCACTTGCCGGGTCGACCATGCCCGTCTCAAACATTTTCTGATCCGGACGGTAGCGGCAGTCAGTTGGTGCACACCCGGGACTCTCCTGGTTCAAAGCCATGGCAAAGGCCGTCATGCCCCAGTGAGCTTCCGAATGCTTGGGTCTTGGATGTGTCTTCCATAGCGGTATATTGCCCTTGACTCGATATTCTGGCAAATCTCCAGCCATCATGGCTTGTTCGTCGAGGTGCGCAGCAAGACCATCATTCCAGGCACCCGTCATCTTGTAGATAGGGTTACCATTGGAATCCCGACTGACACCGATGAGACGGTAGTAGTGATTTCCAGCATCCTGGTAACTCCGGAAAAGAACTCGACATTTGCTCTTGCGAGTATGGTTAATGACATCTATGGGACCTTGGTGGTCGACCCAGATCTTCCATCCAACAAGGATGCTGTGGATTGTAGTCACGGGCTTGTTCCAGGTAAACTTTTCGTTGCGTTCCTTGTCGATCAGATTAGCCTGTCCCACCGGAATGATAGTAAGGTACTGTCCCCTGAACTTGCTTTCCATGCGGTAGTCCTGATAGAAGATCCACCGATCCGACTCACAATGGAGGGCACTGATTGGAGGGTGGTGGCTGACTTGCTCACAGACAAGAGCATAGCCCTTTTCAGGGTGAATCAATTCAAAGGTCTCCCCGAGAAGTGGATTAAATGGCTTGCACAGGCGATCCAGGGTTGCTGCGTATGTCGATGCAGCAAATGCACCAACGTACGCGGCTCGCAGCTCCGGGTCTTCGCAGACCATCGCTTTATCCAAAATGTCAGAATATTCCATATCCTCCGTCAGTCTCTGCAAGAAACTCAACGGCTCATTGAAATTTACAGGCATGGCAATGCGACTGAGGTCTTGACCAACGAAACTCTTCAGAATCGACACAATGCTTAACGAATTCTTCTGTTGTGGTGCTTCAGTGCGTGAACGCCGATCCCTCCCTTTGTACCATGTGGGAGCCTTTTCACTTGGCCTGATAGTTTTTATCCCGAATTCACCAGCCAATGACAAGGGGGATTGGATTACACCGTCTACAATGTGATCTAGATCCTCGTATTCGCCTTCAACCCCATCAAGTTTGCCGGTCGCAATGTCTTCATTGGAACGTGCCTTGTCCAGTACTTGTCCCTCCGCATCCTCGAAATCAGAAGCTTCATCTTCGGCCCCACTGGGCTGATGATCAGGCTCTTCGACAGTCAACAGCTCATTGTCAGCCATTGTTTTGGTGCCTATCCTTTCAAGTTCAGAGTTTACTTCGTTGCCAATATGTGGTTGACCAAATTACCGCGCACAGGTCTTGCACAGATTTTGGGTGTGACCGTGTGCGCATACGTTCAAAGTAATCGCATTTAGAAATGTCCATGGGTGTGTTTCAAATAGCCCAGCTTACTTCTCCCCTTCTAACAGTTGTACACATTGTTCCCGGTCATAGGTGCGTAATCAAGCGATATCCTGGAACACATTGGACCGTACGCTTGTCGGTGCTGGTGTACGGGATTGCCACTTCCCCTCCCGCCGTTTCTTGTACCGACTCGCAAACAAGGGCAGATCCGAAACTGTTTTGGGAAATAGGGGAAGGATCACTGTGTAACAGAACACCTTGGTAGGCTTGCCACAGTATTGGTGCGACAGTTGGAATGCGAGGACAGGTCTGTAGGTGCTCGATCAAGCGAAGCACCACTACCGTTCCTTTTGTCTTTCTTCTCTAGACACTTCGCTGCATTTGGATTTCCTACACCATTGAAGCAACTTGTAACTTGGCCTCCCTCTTTCGTGGAAATTAGGCCCCCATTTGTTGTTTTTCTCATATTGTCCATCAGCTGTTATCTAGGAACGAGGGCGCTCGGGTGTGTGCGCCCAAAGTTACGTGAAATCCACGGATGGTGGTACTGAATAGATCAGCCCTGTCGTGAGGGCATTGGATTTTCGCCCAGTTCGGAAATTACGAAACATGCCAGTGGCCCACTGGAGGCCCAGTGTGCCCTCTCTGCTATCGACGTATGAAGTCGGCCGGCCGGCTCGTAAATGGCTGATATGAGGCTTCCTTGGGAGCCACACAAGGAGTCGGATTAGGTGATGTTCACCATCACATTCAGGTAGATTTCTTCGTTCATTGCGTGACAGGTCTGTACGTGACTTCATCAATCATAGGGACTGATGAAGTAGGTAAATCAGCTTGGTATTTGCAGTATTTATGCCAACCGGACCAATTCTGCTCCACAAGTTCCACATAGCCGCACACCGAAGAGAGCGCGCCTGTGCACAAGCGAACAAAACGTAATAACCATGACAGAGTGCGGGAGGAATATCATACTATAGGTAGATTATTATCAAAAACAGTCATATAGAACCACCATGGCGAAGTCGCGGATCAAGAATTTGGAGCATGTCTTCGCTAAAAGCCTCAGTGACCTCATTCGGGGTTTGCGTAGCAATAAAGTTGAGGAATCGAAGTTTATTTCGGAAGCCATTGAGGAATGTCGCCAGGAGATGCGGCAAGAAAATGTTTACATTAAGGCTAACGCAATTATGAAGTTGGTGTACCTGCAAATGTTGGGCTATGACATGAGTTGGGCCAGTTTCAATGTTGTGGAAGTCATGTCAAGTACTCGGTATACCCTTAAGAGAATCGGATATTTGGCCGCAGGACAGTCATTCAACAGTCAGACAGAGGTGCTCATGCTGACTACAAACCTCATTAAGAAAGATCTGAATTCCAATAACCCCTTGGAAGTTGGACTCGCATTGACGGGACTTAGTGAGTTCATGACACCAGATCTGGCTGCAGACTTGGCCAACGACATTAGCAACATGATGACGTCGAGTCGTCCGTACCTGCGTCGCAAAGCCACATTGCTAATGTATCAGGTCTTCTTGCAGTATCCGGACTCCCTCAGACCATTATTCCCACGTCTCAAGGACAGACTTGCAGATGAGGACCCAAGTGTACAGGCAGCTGCTGTAACAGTAATTAGCGAACTGGGAAGGCGAAATCCGAGCAACTATCTATCTCTAGCACCGATTCTCTACGAAATGCTTCAAAATAGCAGCAACAATTGGCTTTTGATCAAGGTTGTGAAATTGCTGACAGCGATGACCCAGGTGGAACCGCGTCTCAGCAAGAAGATTGCTGAACCTCTGACCATGCTGGTGAACACAACACCTGCCAAGTCTCTGGCCTACGAATGCATCATCGCCATCATCACCAGTGCCAACATGATTCAGTACGGGTCGGCAGTGCAGGCAGCACTGAGTAAACTGCAGGAATTTGTGGAAGACCAGGACCAAAATCTGCGGTACCTTGGGCTTTTGGCCATGAACAAGATCCTGGCACTACATCCCAAAGCGCTGTCAAACCACCGCGAGATGGTTGTGCTTTGCTTGGACTACGAAGATGAAAGCATCCGCTTACGGGCACTGGACCTGCTGGTGGGTATGGCTACGCCGAAGAATCTGCAGGCCACAGTAAAGAAGCTCGTGTTGCACCTAAAGGCCGCACCAAATGGAGGGCAAGCATACCGGGACAAAGTCGCCCGAAAGATTGTGGAAATGTGCTCGCTGGAAAGCTACAAGAACGTGACTAATTTTGAAGTTTATCTGGCCGTACTGGTGGAACTCTCCCATGTGGAAGGTACCATGCTTGGAACTTTACTGGCATCCCAAATGTTGGATGTCACTGTTCGCGTCTCAGGGCTCCGCGCCTTTAGTGCTGAACTTATGGCGGACAATGTTTTGCGAGACGACAACTTACTGCTGAGCATACCAGGAAGTGCATGCGAAGTACTAGGATCCGCGGCTTTCATTGTGGGTGAGTACTGTTCAAAGCTGCCTGACCTTGACGTGGTCGTGCGGTCCCTGCTGCGAATTGGATGCACTATCCTCCCTCCGTCCATTCAGTCTATGCATGTGCTGGCAGCCATGAAGATCTACGCCGCTATCTGTGATCGATTGAGTTCACGTCAGGGATTGGCCAAGATGCCAGAGGCCAAAGAAGATGGAATTGTGCCTGAAAACGACGACGAAGAGGAGGACGACGAAGAGGAAATCATTGAGGGCTCTCTGCTGGATATTGACGATGAAGAATGCTGGACGCTTCTGTATGCCTTAGAGGGCTTGATTCTGGAGCATCTGCCTGCTTTCACTTCTCAAGGTGATCTTGAGGTGCAAGAGAGGGCCATGTTCCTCCAGCAGCTTGTGTCTATGAACCAGGAACTCCGAGCCAATGTGCCACAAGGAGACAAGGAACGTCTCTGCATTATTCTTGGATCCGTTTCTTCTCTGTTTGTTGGAGAGCTTAGGCCTGTGAATGCGAAGGCCCAGCGCAAGGTTGTGGTCCCAGAAGGACTAGATCTGGACGCGTGGATCGGAGAGCCATTTGAATCGCCGCACCGCATGGGTGCCATGAGTATTGATGAGGACGATGGCTGGGACATTAACGAACTCATCGGAGGCAAGAAGAAGGGAAAGAAGAAAAAAGGGGATAAAAAACGGACGAAGGAGGAAAGGGCTGAGCGGCGACGGCGGCGCGCGGCAGAGAAGGCAGCCAGTCCGTACTTTTTGGATACCGGAGATAACACACAGGCGGGTGCATTCCCCGACATTGACAGTGTTCCTGTGGAGACTTTGGATCTCGACATGGACCTCCAAGTCAATGATGCTCAGCAGGAGGAAGGTAAGCGCCGCAAGAAAAAGAAAGAACCGACCTTATTGTTTGAGCAAGTCGCGGCCAAGAGCAAGAACAAGAAAGCAAAGGCAAGGAAAGCCAAGCGTGTTCTTGTTGATGACGATATGCCTGAGGGAGCACAGCTCAGTGATGATGAGGAAAAGAAGCTCGCCGGGGCCCAGAAAGACTCTCGATTTGCGGCACTTGATCAGAACCTAGACGAGCCCTTAAACACCGCCGCGCAGCGCTTGCCGACCCGGGCCCACCGTAGCGACACGCTACCCATGCCGGAACCAATCAATTCCCTGGCATCGGTGGTGCCGCAAGCCGAAGCAGACGATGTTGCTGCCAACTACCTCGGTGGAAAACCAAAGAAGTCGAAAAAGAAAGCAACCGCGGGAACCACAGGGGATCCCGCAGAGAAGAAAAAGAAAAAGAAGGAGAAGGAGAGGGAGAAGGCTGGGGTTGGCACAGACAAGTCAAAGCGCAAGAAAAAGACCAAAGCAGGAGCACTGCAGCGCAAGACTTCTTTGTCCTCCAACCTTCGTCGAGAGATTCACGCCCAGCAGCAGATAAGGGCTGATGACCACGGCATTGAGGGCGCCTTTGACTGGACGCTATGCTTTGATGTGCAGACTGTGCCTGAGGAAGGCGTGGACACTAGTGCGAATCAGTTCCGTGGACCCTTGGACCTGTCCGTGCGTGTTCGCCTGAGCGAGAACAGCCCAATTATCGTGAAGCAAATGCGCGTTTTTCTAGATCAGCCGGAAGCAGCTGGCAACGCTCTTGGTTTCACTTTGGAGGGCCCCGCTGTAGAAGATGAATTGTCCCAGGTGATTACGGATAACAGTGGTGAAATTGACACAACCATCACGCTGATCAGCCCTGGTGCCGGAGCGGAGCATTCCGATCAGCACCTCGCCGCAGCGACCTCGATTCCGGCGAAACTTCAACTTACGACCGTCGAGGGAGAGACAAGATCCATTCAATTCTCTATGAAGATTTCCCTGTCGCAGCTTACAGTGGCCAAACCATGCAATCCTGAAGAGTTTATCAGCGTCATGAGTGCAAAGCATTTTCTCACTAAGGTCGAACGGCTACGCCACGCAACAGGGAAGTCCTACGTTGAGGTGCGCCATTTCCTGCAGTCTATGGCGGGATTTGCACTAGTAGAGGATGTGGGCACCAGCTGCTCTATGTATGCCCGGACCTTTGACGGCCGCCACGTCTGTCTATTGCTTAAGGATGTGACTTTGGAGAACGGAGCGCACCAACCCAGTGTCACAATCGATGTTAAGGCGACTTCCCGATCCCTGGCTAAAGGTTTGCTTGAAGCACTCAAGCACGATGCAGGCCTACGGACTTAAATCGGTCTTGTCTATCACGTATTTTGCTACTTTGATTATATTTGGATATACTTTGAATGTGTAGAAAGCCTTTGACTGACCAAGCTTGCTTGATTCCATACTCTCTACACTAGGGGCCCAGCCTTCCCTGCATAGGATTCTTACCTATTTTCTCCCTCGCAAGCGGCTGTTGGTTTTTGTCACTCTTCCTCTGCCAGACTCGCTGTCTTGGCTGTTCTGTGCATTCTTAATACGATGGTGAGGGACAATTGTATGCACAGGTATCTGTTCGAAAGTACAAATTCGTGTGATCCTGGGGATGAAACAGAGTACTGATAAAGAGAGCGAACTTTCTGTACTTGATCACCTGTCGGTGATTGACAGGTTTACAGTGTTGTCCTATCTGAGCCAGAGCGAACTAACAATGCTGCGGTACTGGCCAACTACGGCCTTGGCTACAACCAGTCGCGGCAGCAGCTGTGGTGCTGCTCGACGTCTGTTCAGTACGTCCACTACAATGACCCCACGAGTGAAACCTCGGGCTGTGGTGCTTGGGTCCGGCTGGGCAGGCTTTCGTGCATCCGCGGATCTTGACTCAAACAAGTACGACGTCACCCTGATCAGCCCACGGAATCATTTTCTCTTCACTCCACTGCTCCCCAGCACTTCAACTGGTACGCTCGAGTTCCGTGCCATCGCTGAACCAGTCCGTCAGACTTTACAGAACCCCGGATCCTACCAGCGAGCCTATGCCGTCGGGATTGACCCGGAACGCAAGATTGTGCGCTGCTCCGGATGGCGTGACGGGGAAGATCGGATAGAGTACGACACTCCGTTTGATAAATTGGTTATTGCCGTTGGTGCTCGTTCGAACACATTCAATATTCCGGGCGTATCGGAGCATGCGCACTTCTTGAAGGAACTAGCCCATGCACGAGCCATCCGCCGCCACTTAATCGAAAACTTCGAATCGGCGGCTTTGCCGTGCACAACCGAGAAAGACAAAAAGCGCCTGTTGCACTTTGTTGTTGTTGGCGCGGGTCCGACGGGAATTGAATTTGCTGCCGAATTGAACGATTTTGTGAAGCAGGACCTGGATCGTGTGTTTCCGAACCTCAAGCAGTACCTCAAGATTACTGTGGTGGAGGCGGGAAAGCAAGTGCTTGCGCAATTCAGTGATGGTCTCGTGAACTACACGTTGAAGCATTTCCAGCGACAGGATATTGAGGTGCGCCTTGGGACCGCGGTCACTGAAGTGAGGAAGGATCAGATCTTGCTCAACACCGGTGAGGTCCTCAACTACGGTCTGTGCGTGTGGAGTACAGGGTTGGAACCCAGGCCGGTCATTGGCCGTCTGGACTGGGAGAAGGATCGAGTGGGCCGGCTGGTCACGGACAACAAGTGTCGCGTTTTGGAGCACCCGGACGTGTACGCGATCGGAGACTGTGCGGTGATTCAAGGTTATGATCTGCCCCCTACTGCACAGGTGGCAGAGGCAAAAGCGATCTATGTCGCGAAGAGCCTGAACAAACTGGTCGACGGCCAACCCCAGAACCAGATTCAGGCATTTGAGCACTCGAACCGGGGTATGATGGCCTATATCGGGGACTACCGAGGTTTAGCAGACCTTGGTGATACGGGGGTGAAGGCGAGTGGTCCGGCGGCGTGGTTCCTGTGGCGGGCTGCGTACTTCACTAAGCAAGTCAGCATCAGGAATAAGATCCTGATTCCTTTCCAGTGGTTTAAGACCTTTGTTTTTGGACGGGACGTGTCTCGCTTCTAGAAGATACTTAAGCATGGCCCTTGGCTTTTGTTCTGTCTTCCCTAGTCTTTCCGTTGTCTCTAGACCTTGGGCGCCTGCCCACAGACCCAAACTCTAAACTCCTGTATAGTAGTAGATTAGGAATAATGTTGGATAAAGTTTAATTTGTGCTTTCCTGAATTAAGGTGTCTTGAGCGTGACCAGCAGCTGACGCATGGCCTCAATGGATGCCCCACAGATCTCATCTTTGAACTCATAAGCCGCCATGCCACCCGCTTCCTCGCTCCCACTTGATGTTCGTGCCTCTTTCTTCTTCCAAACGTAGAGTGTGGGCACTATGCGGAGATCTTCAGAATTCATAAGCCGCTTGATCTCATCCACAGCCACTGTCCGAAATACTATAAAGCGGTCCTTTTCCTTCGTCTGTGCGCTCTCAAATTCTTCGAAAAGTGCTGGAAGGTCATCATATAAGGACTGCGACGCTTGACACCAGGTGGCATAAAACAACACTGCGATGTACTGTGGCTGACAAGCAGATGTTTTCAACGGTTTGTTGTTGGGATCTGTGTTTTCTGCATCCATGAATTGACTGGCACTAAGCAGCTGACGATAGTCACCTTCATCCTCAAGGCTACGCTTTCTGATGCATGCAGGTACCACATGCTGGACGTTGGTCAGGTCTCGTTTTGTCGGGAAGGTACTGGGCATGTTGTGATTCTCTCATTAAATTATATATTCTTCCCGAGTGACCTGGGCAACACTGGTACTTAGATCTATTGACAAGCCTACACTGTGTTCAAGTACCTCTGCCGGTCTCTCTCATCCGCCTTCAGATTTTAACTGCCGCAAGCCACTTTCGCGCCTTCCTTCCGGTTTCCCCCCCCCGGGGGGGGGGGTAACTGCTGTGGAGAACCCCGCCTCCAAAATCAGGAGCAAAGAATCAGACCACCGACCGTCAAGCTCATACTCTACTGGGCATTCCCAACCGCTCGCCTGCACTCGGATTAACCCCCAGGACCCCTCCCCCACAGTCGTGCGCATAGAGAGCCCGACTTCGTGCACTGTGAGAATCACCCAAATCGACCACAGTACATACATGGCCCATTGAGCAATCAATCGGTCTCGAGGGCCCAATTTTTACTTTTGATTCCCTCTCCCGGGGCCCGGGGTAGATCCTGGTGTCCGCGGCAAAGTCTGGCTGTGCTGGTTGCGTGCGTGTGTATGTGCCCAGTCCCGGGGAAAAGGTGGGGGGAGGGAGTGGATCCGTCGTTGGCAACCTTCAAGAGTTGCGGTGGTCTGAGTACTGAATACACTGCATTCGAACGTGTTGGCGAGCGAGGAAGGGGAAAGGCACGTCCTGTGGAACCGGTGTGTCTCTGTGACACTGAGTACCGTGGCAGCAAGCGAAACATTAAACGTTGCGGAGTGAAATCCGTACCCAGCGAGACAGAATGGTACATCAGTTGATAATAACGTTTATGAGGTATCCTTAGAGAACGACAGGACATTGAGATTTTACTCGGCCTAGCTTTCGCTGCCCATATCTGTAGACATCAGTTTTAGTCCCACTATGGACATCGGAGACTGAGTAGAACAAAAGTATTCAATTGGATAAAGTCTATGCATAGATTGTAAATGTAGTCAGAAGATGTCTGGACGGATACAGGTAGAGATAACCATGGCCACAAGCTTCGCCCAAGCACCAGCATTCTTTCCCCCGTTTGAAAACGAGGAGAATCGCAGCCTCAATGCGAAACTTCAGGAACATGCAGGCCTCTTACGACGCCAGGAAGCTGAGCTTGAGGATCATGAGGCCCGTGCTTGAGCTCATTTTAAAAGTTGAGGCGCTCAGTGCGGAATTGCAGAGGTCTAAGCATCTGATGGACTAGGAAGCCACGGAAACTGCACATTGAAGGTAAATAATAAAGAGACGGCTGGAACGTTACAATTGGTGGTGATATAATACTTTTTATGTAATGAGATGAATTTACAATAAGTTGAGGAGTGTGTCGTTCACACCGTGCAACATCTAAAGAGTCAAACGCAATGATGACAAAAGCTACGATTCTCTAACTCATTCAAGGTGACTGCATGGCCTCAGGAGCGGTACCAGCAGCACCACCGGCAGATTCCATTCCAGTCGCGGCCGCGTCGGTACCGTTCCACTGGGCATAGGTGCGCCTGAACTTGTCATCAATGGATGCAAGGTAGTATGTACCCGGGAAGAAATGGTCCACTGACGCCCGCGGGTGGTAGTCCTTGGCATTGTGGATTTCGGCCCGCTGCTTCATGGTCGCGGCGAAGTCCTCAGGCGGCACAACCTGGCGGCTCTGCATACGCGGGGCCATGTCGGCGATTTGTTCCTTGAGTGCGTGGAGCGCAGTGTCAGCATCGTCACGAACAACGAAAGAGAACATGGAGGCCGCAGCGCCGCTGCCATAGCTGAAGGCAATCACTCGCTTACTCTTGAGCTGCTCGCTGTCCACACCCTGCAGAAGGCTGGCCAGGGCACCGTAGACGGAGGCCGTGTACATATTGCCGCACATCTTGCCCATGAGTTCGCTGGGGCCGACCTTCGCCGCAAATGGTTTCTTGGCATGGGCCATGAAAGCCTTCTCCAGGGCACGGTCAAAGTAGGTCTGCGGCCGTGCCATTTCCTTGTATTGCGCAACTTCGGCTTCGTTGGCCCGAATGCTCTCGGACGGGTGGCCGCTCACATAGTCAAGGTAATGCAGGCGTCCAAAGGACTTCTGTACCAGCTTGTTGTACGGAGTATGGAAGACAAAGTAGTCACCGTAATCGAGGAGACCGCCTTCTTGCGTGCCCTTGGTTGCTGCAGTCTGCTCCTTGACTTCCTTGGCCCGTGTGTAACCTTCGTAACAATTGTCCAGGGCGCGCAGATAGCATTCCACGCTCAGCTTTCCGTCCACGGTCGGGTACTCAGAGTGCAAGTCAGGCTTGTAGAAATCGTAGGCGTGGTCCATGTAGGTTCCCCTCAATCCACGCTCCATGACCAGAGGCGCATTCGGACCGATCAGCATTGCAACCGCACCAGCACCTCCCGTGGGGCGTGCGTTGCCTTCTGCGTAGACCGCAATATCTGCCGCCACAACAAGTGCATACCGTCCATCCCAGTAGCTAGATTCGATCCACTGCACAGCGTTGAACAGCGCACTGGTGCCGCCGTAGCATGCGTTGGTGGTGTCAATGCCTTCGATCGAGTTGTTGCCAGCCTGGCTGAAAAGGGACATAAGCACAGTCTTGACACTCTTGCTCTTGTCAATGATGGTCTCCGTGCCGACCTCCAGACGGCCAATGTCTTGCTTGCTCACGCCCGTCTTCTTCAGCAGCTTCTCTACCACAGTCATGCAGATGGAGTTAATGTCTTCGCGGTCGGAGCAGAAGGCCATGGTGGTCTGGCCCAAGCCAATGGTGTACTTGCCCTCGGCGACTCCGTCAAACTTTTCCAGCGCGGTCTGGTCGACACAGGTGGCGGGGAAGTAGACATCCATGCCCAGGATGCCGACATTGTCGGGACGGCCTCCGTCAATGTTTGGGTAGTTCACAGTGGTGTTGGCAGGAGGAATCGACATGATATTGTTGCTGGTGCTGTTCACGGCGGCAGTAGGTGCGTTGGCCTCATTGGCATCCATGGAAATCTGGATGGGACTCATTTCAAATATTAAATTCACACAAATTCACTCTTTTCTTTCCCTTGAGTTCCTTGTGGATCGTTCGATAACAAGATTCGAACGATTGCGAGTCACACTGTAGTTTGGTTGTGTTAGTAGGTTTCAGATCCCCCAATCTGCAACAACACAAAGAAGAAAAGAATCCTTTCGGTGAGGTACTGGCGCAACTCAAGCTGCCCCAGATACCTCAGCCGAGGAAGGTTTCACAAAGAAAGAAAATCAGACGGTTAGTAACAGTGTTCAAAAGTGTCCACAAGAGTACAATAAAAGTTCCGCGTGATGTGACACAGTCCAAGATGAGTCCAATACATGGGTTGCATACCCAAGTGAGCTAGCCCTGCGCCAGTGTGTGCCACGGGGGACAGAGCAGATAGGTCTGGCAGCCAATGACCGGTGTGCGCAGTCGGGCCTTGGCGGAATAGAAAGAGCTCTGCTGGGGGGTTGGGACACGTCTGCCGTATCCGCCCCTGTCGTTTGGGTTTCCGATTCCAGCTGCCTCTCCCGCTCCGCCTCGCCGCCCTTTTCTCACCCCGCAGCCCTCGGGCTAAACGGCTCCGACTCCCCTAGCAAAGATGCGCTACCCAACGCCAGTCAACCTCCCCACCACACGCGCGGGAGCTGGTGCTTTCGGTGCGAAAATACTCAGCGCCGTGGGGCAGTTGACTAGGCAATTTCCGGAGACGCCCACAGCTGAGTATATCAAATTGAGAGGGCGGCGCCTTGCAATGGCGAGTGCACCTTCCTTGGTTGACTGGCTTTTTTCTGGGTAGCAAACAGTGTCAAGCGCAAAGCAGACACCTCGTCGTTCGACCGTTTCTGATTGGAAGATGCTGATCATGTGCCATGTGTCAGTACATGGTTTACAGGAGTGTGTCACATCAAAAGAACATACAAAATAAAAGAAAACACTTACCGTTGTGGCGGATGATGCTTTTGGATTTGATTCAAAAAGAAAATGTGCCCGTGGATGGGGTTCTCTAGACATTCAGACTTGTCTAGGTGAAATTGTTAAACTCTAGCTTTTGAAAGCTACGGTCTCTGCCGGGATGTCCTTTGGAGTACCTGATCTGGCCGTGGAGCCTGGTCGTATATGCCTGTATTCGAGCTTATCTTTCGATGACGCTGGGCTCCCCACGAAGAGTACAGCACTCGTGATCACCCCAAAGACTCCATTGGTGGGCCACTCTGCGCCACACAAGGTGCCGCATTCACCAATAGAATTTGAAAGGCCACAATGCTTCCTGCCCCCAGACCCGTGTTCTTCTCCCTTTTGCCGGGGCTTCCGATCGTTCGACGGTCCCTTGCCGTTCCTAGCATTGCGCATTGCCTAGAATGGGAAGAAAGAGGCAAAGGGGCTTTGGTAATCGCGCCATGCATAAATCATCCACGTTTTTTTCTTGCTTTCGATATCAGTTCTTTCTACAGCCACCCCATCCCATGTATGTGGCCAATGCGGGCCCTGCGCGCCACGAACTTGTATTTGGGAGATTCAAACAACACAGACACACAGTGTACGAAAAACAAGACACCGTGCAGAGGTACCACAGGTCCCGAAAGAAGGATGAAATGAGAGAGGATCGCACGACAGCTTGATGGTTGCTTTTGCGTCAACGCAAGTGTCATTCCTGGCTCACACACCGACGCACAACTCTCTCAAGATCCGACGAAAGAAATTGTTTTCCTCGTGTGGCGTCGGGCCTTCACGGTTCCCTCGTCTCACCGCCTTTCGCCGCCCTACGGCTCGCTGGGACACATCGACCCACCCACCGGCCCAGTGGACGGGCCAGCCAATCACCGACCGTTTCTCTTGGCCATATAGTAAGTGTACCGTGGAGGAGTGGTCAAAAACGGGGCCTATTTTTAACAACCGCCCTCCCCATTTTCCACTGTATTCTGATGAACCATGCCCTATGCGCTGTGGGAGGCCCCTGGGGGGGGGGAAGAGGGGAGGCGGAAGTTGTCCAAGGGCGAGCGGAATTGTCCGGACCTGGGAAAACTACCATATTTCTCTATGAAGCCACCTATCGCTGTCAACCAAAAAAAAAAATAGACACGAAAGTGCCAAAAAAAAAAAAGATGGAACTGTGACGAGTGGGACTCGAACCCACGCGTGCGAACACAATGGCGCCTAAAGCCACCGCCTTAACCACTCGGCCATCGTCACTTGATTCAGTATCAAAGTCTTTATATTTCAATACTAAATGTACCATCGTGAATGTTGCGAAAAAATAATATATAAACCAATGTTGATTTTGGGTTGGGAGGACTGAACCCCTCGTTTGTAAGTGGCTTTTCGTGACCCGCCCGGGTGCCCAACCGTCGCCATGCTGCTGATATCAAATCTTGCGGCGTTGATGGACCCTGCACCATACTTTTCAAGACAGATTTGAGCAAAGGGAACAGAATACCTATAGTCTATGCGGTCTCGCCCGCGGATGATGATGGTTGCTCTGTGCAGAAGTTGTCCTCCCCCATAAGGAAGGTTTTGGGCCTCAATGCACGGGAAGGCTGCGTTCTGGAAAAGTGGAAGTACTACCTAGCTGATAACCCTAACTATCATCAAGCATACTTAGCGCCATGGCCTTGAAGTAACCCGCTTGTTCCCGCCCAGTCCCGACCTGATTCACCGTCCCATAGTGAATGGACCCCCGCGGAGTTAGCGAGAGGGGGGGGACGCATAGGGCAGCTTAGCAGTTAAATCTGGGGACCGGTGCGGGACTAGGAAGAGGGCAAGAAGGGAGAAAACTTACGGTACATTCCCTGCGTCCCCGCCGAAGGAGAGCGCGGACAAGGTGGCTTTTGGAGGTCGCGCGCTCCGCGACGCGGTTGACAGTTGTGCAGCTGTCCGCCTCCCGTTGGGAAGGGGTTGGGTTGGGTTTGGTAGCAGGGTGTGCAAGCGAGGACGGTGAGGGAAAAGTGGCAGACAAGCAGTGAATTACCTCCCTGTGTCCACGATCGGCTGATCCAAAAGGAACAGGGGACCAGTTGAATCGGTCGGGAGATGTCTAAACCAGGTGGGGTTTGACTCGCTGTGAGGAGAACACTGGTGTTTTTCTTTGAGGTTAATTTGTCACACGACGCAATGCTGTGGTTGGGTATTTGTGGTCGCAGGGATCAAGTAATGCCACAGCAGCATGTACTATATAACACGCACAGGACCAGTAAACATGCACTCGACCATGAGGATATCAACGACAGGCTGAAGTCAGTCTGAACGAACTTAGATACGAGTAGAGCATAGTGATAACATAGAAAAAGAATGAACCGTACTGCACAGAGGCTCTCTGCGAAAGAAGATGGCAGGCCAACCTTTCCAGGGTCTCAAGGGGCGGAAACAGTGTCAGGACGAGTTGCAGGGATCCTTCAGGTGGAGGTAGCTTTTGCAGACGGTATTCCAGAGGCGTCTCGTTTCGCAACTGGTGTGTTAGTTGCATTAGCTATTCCAATTTTAGTCTTGTACTTCTTGTATTCGGAACATATTTTTGACCTCACAATTTTCCTGGGATCAGTTGCGTTCTACGGCGTGTTCTTGATCACGCTCCTGGCCATCTTGGCAAACGAAGTGCCGCACCAAAGGTCCCTGCGTGAGGTCAAGTATGATGCTCGCAAGGTTCCGAAGTATTTTCCTCTTTGGATAGCCAAGACCAAAATATTTGGTTTTATAGTGCGAATGCTACAGAGTTTGCAAAAGACACGCAAGTTTGCGGTCATTTCTACGGGGCTGAATGCCTACCGCACGCGGGCCGTGAAAGGTAGGTCAGAGGTGGCCTGGGGTGAGAAATTTAGTGTGGTGCTACACGAGCATGAGCTACGATACGATCTCAATGTATCCGTCTGGGAGAAGCGGAGGTTCCGAAACAATCGTTTGCTGGCCAATGGCAAGATTGAGATCCCCAGTGCGCTGTCGTATCTGGAGAGCCTTACTGCAACGGACAGAGATGGTAATCCACCGACTACAGAAACCAGTTCTACGCCACGAAGATCTGTCACAATGAGTGGGAGCGTAGAAACCCCACGACGCCGATACACGGCGCAAAGCACAGACACCGAACAGGCGTTCCAAAAGCTGGCCACAAGGCGCATGGACCAGTTCTTCAGCGACATGGGCGATGAGGTTCAGGAATTGCGAGACAAGATTGCCCGCAGTACTTGGCGGTATGATAGAAGAACACAGGCATTTGTGATCCCACTGCAGTCATATACGGTTCCGTTCGTGATTTCTTTGCCTGACATGTTCCTACGGATACGCTACGAAGCTTTGCATGACTTGGAGACTCGCTTCTTCAAGCAACTCTTCCTAGAGTTTGCCATAAAAGATGAAGGCCACCTAAAGGTAAGTCGTGAGGGTCTTGAATCCGTGGTCATGACCATGGGCGAAGAAGTGCTACATGACTCTGATGTGGATCCACTTTTCCGGGGTCAGGAGACCGTTACCATAGACTCTGCGTGTCAGTTCATTATGGAAAGGGCCATGAAGCAAGGACGCGAAACCTCCACGGCTCCATCCACCAGGTCACCACGCAATAGAGGATCGCCGCACATGCGCCCGTTGGGACCTGCGGACCCTGTCACCCGCAAATCCGTACCTGCCGTCCCAGAATTGAAACTAGCGGAAGAGAATGGTCACAGCTATCGCCGGTTTGGAAGCTTTAGTGGCGGGAATTTCTATGAAATGATTCCGAGTACCATGGAAGATGAGGGGTTTGTGGGACAAAAGAAGAACAGGAACAAAGTGGCACCAGAGCGTACGTTGCGTTTCCGGAAGCAGCACCACCAGCAGCAGACTTTGGAGGCACTGTCTGAGGACATCGACCCGGATGCAGAGAGGGATGTTCAACAGACAGACCAAGTGGAGCAGGACTGGGACGATCTTGCGAGTGTAATCGATACAATGTCGATTGACGCCGGGCTGAGCGATGAGGAGTCTGACATGGACATTAGCGATGAAGAATCGTATTTTACCAGCGACGAATGGGAGGCCACTGAAGTGCGAAAGAATACGAAATCAGAGCATGGGCGGACCTTGATGAGTAGCCCGCGACACGAGGCCAGGGCTGCGGCAGGCGGTAACATTTCCTTCGCGTACCAACAAGGCGAAGTCACGGCTGCTGACGCGTCGGGAGCTGCCCTTAGGTCTGTCCAGAAAAATGGGAACGGTGTCGAGTCCGGCCCTTCGGACGCAGTGGGTGCGCTCCGTGCTGTGGGACTTTTACGTAGATGTCCATTGTGCTGGGATGCTATGCCAGCTGACAGCCTCGATATGATCATCCACATGACGACCTGCCTGGACCACGTGAGCGAGGAAGAAGGAAGAGATCACGACCGGAGTGATACAGTTGGCCGCACGGGCAGCTCCTCCGATAGCTCGGCTTTACACGACGACCGTACCGGCATTAATCAATTCATTGTCGGCGGTCTGCTCACTGAGGCATACGCGTCCCGTGGTTGGCTCCGCCGCCTCGGCTCGTATCTGACCATCGGCAAGTACGAGCTGGGCAGTGTCAGTGGCAATGTGCTGGTGCTGGATCGCGTGACTGGAAAGCTGGAGGAGGAGAAGATGCCTACGTACATTCGTCTGAGTTTGATTTATTCGTATCAGAGCACTTTGACCCGCGGAATTGCGCGTCGACAGACCATTCTCAATATGCTGGAGAGTACTACTCAGAAGCAAGGTGCCAAATTCAACACTCCGGGATCTGCCAAATCTATTTCCGGCTTTATCAAGTATTACGGGTTAGACATCACTGAATTTGAGGAGGAGGACATCTCTAAGTTCCGCAATTTCAATGAATTTTTCTACCGAAAGCTCAAGCCAACTGCACGACCGATCTTTGCGCCTGACGATCCTCAACGCGCGGTTTGTTCCGCTGACTCTCGCCTCGTCGTCTTCGAGACCGTGGACGAGTCCAAGCGTCTCTGGGTCAAGGGTGCAAAGTTCACCATCCCCAATTTGCTGGACTGCAACGGTGTCGGTCCACCGCCCGGGTTTGAATCCTTGTGTGATGGTTCGGCAGAGTGCAGCGTTGCTATCTTCCGCCTTGCACCGCAGGACTACCATCGCTGGCACTGTCCCTTTGATGGACGAATCGTCCGCAGCGACCACTTGCCCGGTACATACTATTCTGTCAATCCCATGCCCGTGCGGTCGGAGCTGGATGTCTTTACGGAGAACAAGCGGACTGTCACGTTCATCGACACGGACCATTTTGGACCTGTCGCTTCGGTCGCAGTCGGTGCGACGATGGTCGGATCAATTATTCTGACCGCGGCAGATAATTCAATAGTCAAGCGCGGCGCCGAGCTTGGGTACTTTGCCTTTGGCGGGTCCACTGTCATTTATGTTTTCCAGCGTGGTACCATTGTCTTCGACGAGGACCTTATCATCAACTCGCGCCGCCCGTTGGAGATGCGGGTACTGGTCGGTCAATCACTGGGACGGAAATCGGGTTCCACTCCCCCTAGGGGTCCATCACCATGAGTAACGTTGTCCTTCATCGTGAGGTCTTTGTGACCTCCTGTTTTTGGTGCTTATTTAGCACTTACTCAGAATACACCAAACTAGGTTTAGAGTTTTCACCCGTTGTTCAGACTTGAACCCCTGTGCTCTTTCCTCCCAACCCCCCCCCCCGGGCGGGGGGGGCCTCCTCCGCACAGGAGTCCATTTTTTAGCCAGCACAATACGCGCTCTCCCCGGACTCATAGGGCCTCCGCTTAGCAGGTCGCGGCTCCCAAACTTCAGCGCGGGAGCCATCCGCACCGCGGTCTCTGACGCTCGGGTTGAGACTCCATCCACACATGTACATACTCTATGTCTACGCCCCTGATACGAAAAGGTAGAATTGAACCTGTGCCGCAGGAAAATCATCTCCTTGTGCATAAGACCGAGTACCTGCGAAGTAGAAAGCGACTGTATCCAGAGAGTGTGTGGCCAGGCTGGTGGACATAGCACACAAGTAGACGACCAGATCATCAACCGCAAAACTACATGTTTATGCCAAGGCTCGGCACGCCATGACAGGTATCCTCACTCCGGAGCAAAGGGAACAATTCAAAAAGGATGGATATATAGTAATCCCCAGCTTCTACACTTCAGAAGAGGTGCAGGCAATGCGAGATCGGATGGCGCAGCTCGTCGCCGGTTTCGACCCGGTGAAAGACGGGCACCCGGGTACGGCGTTCGAGACCAAGGCTAACACACAGGGAAAGGATGCGTACTTTATGGAATCGGCAGACAAAATTCGATACTTTTTCGAAGCCAAGGCGGATCTCAAGCAGACGAACGACACTGATCACGAGAAGGACAAAGATCTCAATCTGAAAGTGAACAAAGTCGGGCATGGCCTCCACATTCACGACGATGTGTTTAGGAGGATGACGCAGCACCATGCCAAAGTCAGGCAGCTAATAACACAGGACTTGCGTTATGATCGGGCACGGGTTCCGCAATCCATGTACATTTTCAAACAGCCAAAAATTGGAGGTGCCGTGCTCCCGCATAGGGACGCGACCTTCCTGGCCACCGATCCGATGACGCTAGTAGGCCTTTGGACACCTCTCGAGGATGCAACGACAGAGAACGGCTGCCTTTCCTTCTGGCCTGGGTCACAGGAGCTGTTATCACGGAAACAATGGAAGCGTCGGGAGAACGTTGTGCACCCTGAGGCTGACAGAGGATCCTCGCCTAACACCGACAATCATGCGTCCGACCAGAGGGGTGACGATGAACCGGTGATGGAGTTTGAAGGCGACGACCCTTACGAACCAATCACCAACGAAAACGAGCGCGAATCAGAGTACGTCATTGCCGAAATGAAGGCCGGAGACCTGGCCATCATCCACGGCCTGGTCCTGCACCAGTCCAAGGACAACACCTCCGCCAAGAGTCGGCACGCTTACACCTTTCACATTTACGACGAAGGCAGAAGCCTGTGGTCACCGTACAATTGGCTCAATGGATTCAGGCCGGCATCAGAGGTGGAGGAGCGGTGCGTCGCGGGCTATCCTGTAATTGAGCCTTTTGAAGCGGTTTGAATGAAGGATTGAAAGTATTCTTCAAGGGACATCTATATAAACGCTAATCATAATTTATAATTCTTCCAGAACTAAACGGTTTGTAAAGTGTGTGCGGATGTACATTCACAGTGCCACGGCGTTAGCCATATGCCGCAGCTCGAGGACCATGGCCTCTGTAAACGTCGAGGCCGAAGGAACCAAACACTGGCTGCCCTGCACAGACAGAGAGAACGATTCAGACTCGGGATGGAAAGTCACGGCAATGCCAACACCATAGTCTGGGTTTGGAGCGAAGGTTACAAAGTTACGGACTGTGCCTCCGGCCAGTTTTTTGCCGTGGTACGCCGCGTGGCTCGGGTGAACGTCCGCAACCGTCCGGTCGTGCAAGCGATCTGTCAGGTATGAACCGAATGGCACCTTGCGAGAAACAAAGAGCAGGGCACGAAGCACAACCTCCTCCATGTCGGTGCCAAACTCATTCAGCCGCTTCAGCATCTCCTTGAGACGCTGCTGCGGGCTGCGTGCAGTAAGGGGAAGCATGACGTAGCCAAGGGGACTGTTAGCATTTTGTTTGGCAGTGTTGCCGTTGGCATGGCCAAAGTCTGCATCGTCTGCGGCCACGGTGGTCGCAGTGTCCATGGCAGTTGGATCCGCAGCTTTCTGCACTGCGGAGACTGGCAGGCGGCAGGGCACATCCTGGCCAAAGTGACCGTCGGTACGTTGGTCACATCGTGCCAGGGCGCCCGCAATGGCAGCGAGGATGACCGCTAGGTGGCCCTTGACAGTATCCGGCTGGGCCCAGCGCTGCACTGTCAAAGCTTGATCATCGGAAAGACCGTGATTGCGCCGGGATTTGCGCCGGAGTGCGGTGAGAGCGTCATTGAGGACATGCAGAGGTGCATTCTCCAGCCACGCGGCGTTGATGAAGAGATCAACGTCGAAACCAGCGTCAGAGGCGGTAGCGATGCCTTCGAGGGCAGTGGCCTTCTGGAGCATTGAAGACACTTCATTGACGGCCTGGGTGGCGACGGTGTTGCCCGTGACTGAGTAGACGTCCTCTTCCATTGATGATGTGGATGATGATGATGATGACTGGTGGGTATGTGACCATAATCCAGTGGAGATCGAGGCTTCGCCTGCAGCTGAGGTACTCGGTTTATCCACGGCGAAGGTCACGGAAGGCTTCTTTGCCTTGGTTTGCACTGGTTTCGCGGGAGGAGAGCGCATGATCACGTCCTCGTTGACCTGGTAGCTAGGAATGACCGTGAACGGAGAGGCGGCCTTGGAGCTCGTTTGCAGCGACGTCAGGTCGCTGGCGGCCAGAAGCCGCCGGGTCGAGTCCAGGGCCAGGCGGCTGGCGTCCAGCATTTCCTGCGTAAAGCGCCAGGGGTCGGTGAGGGCGTACCAGGAAAGGCCGCCCACGGTGCCGAGCATGGACTCTGATTCGTTCAGAGTGCGGGCCAGCCGGTTGCGCTGGCTCTCGGCATCGGCCCTGAGCTGGCGGAGAAAGACCTTCTGTGGATCTTCTGCAGTTTCAGACGCGAGGTCAGAGAGCGAAAAGTTCATCCCCGAGGCTGCCACCGCTTGTTCGACCTCGGTGCGGCTGGGAAGCGGGGGCACGGGACGCTTCTTCTTCGACCGCGTGGTGCCACGGGAAGGTCCTTCCGTGTAGATATCCTCCTCCGAGTCGTGGAACATTTCGTCGTCTTCATCATCATACTCACCGTGTGCGCGCTGCTCCTCGCCATCGACACAGATACCAGAATCGCGGTTGGGTTCCCGCTTGCCGTCACTATCGTCGGCGCCGGCATCGTCATCATCTCGTCTGGCTTCGTGGAGAGCGACGGTTGTGTTACGCTCTTCCATTGCCTCATTCCTCGACACCGCAACCTCGGACTCGAGACTTCCATGCGCGAGCAAATCCTCCAGCAGGACGTTGCAGCCCTCCGCATCGGAGAGGGCATAGTGAATGCGCACGAGCATGCCAAGGTTGGCGTTGCCCGCACTGCAGTTCTCACGGTCCACAGGCAGGCACTCATTTGCGTCAAAGAGCAGGACGTCCCACAGGGGCATATCTCCACGCATGGGCTCGTTCAAGAGCCGCACAGTCAGACGCTGTAGGTTGACGTCCTTCTTCGTGTCTGGCTCCATCCACCGCATGTGGGACTTTATGCGGAAGTTGGGATCGCTAAGCCAATGATAGGTTCCGCTCCCGACAAAGTTACCGGTGCGCTTGCCGCTCTCGTACAGGCGCTGGCGCAGACGCGGATTACGGTGGACCCAGTGCCGCAGTACGCGCTCCAAATGGGCCAAAAACCGGCCTTTGCGGAGATCCAGAGAAGTAATGCCGGTCGGGTCAGTGACAACCGACGAATCGATGTCGGAAGATGCATGGCCGTGGCTGCCATGGTTGTCGTCTAACACGTCACCGTGATCGCCCTCACCTTCCTCGAGCAGAAACAGTGCAGACACCATGTGATTGCCCTCGCAAACCAGCAGCTCGGGAAGGAGTTCCGGGAGGTAGACATTGGTGCGCGCCTTGCTCCAAAACTTGCACGTGTTCTCGGTTTCGATCGCTTCGCGGACTTTGACCTCCGCCGAGCGAAGCACTTCAGCCCTGCGCGGGTCCGCGCTCCGTTCCAAGGCCTCGCGGAACTTCTGCTGACGTTGACTGAGGAAGACCCATTCCTGGGATCCAAGCGGGTCGAATTCCTTCGGGTGACCAACTCGGACGTTGTGCAGCTTACAGTCCTCAACGGTTTCCACAAAGTCCTGGAATTGGTGGTTGAAGGCCTCGGGTTCGTCAATGGGTAGGCCGTGACCTGCATCAGTGAAAACATGCAGACGGGCGCCCAGGTCAGGTTGGAGGACCACAGAGTTCAAAGGACGAACAAGCGAGTCATCGATCGCGGCAAAGATCAGGATAGGGACACCGGCCTCCTTGACGCGTTTCAGTCGGCCGCTGCTCACATAGTGCATGAAGATGGCAGCGACCTGGTTTACAAACCCCAGAGGATTGGAAATCTCTACTGAAAGAGATGTAACGTTGCACGAGTTCAGAAACTTGACCTTTTCTGGGTTCCTCCGATGGTCTGCACCGACCAGTAGCTCCAAGAGGGCGTCCTTGCGCAGTTGTGGTAGGCCGAGGTAGGCGAATGGTGACATGACACCGACTTTGGCACCGCGGAACATGCCCGTGAGGGGAGGGAAGGAGGTGACACCACCCCCATGCGTGTTTACCAGCGTCACTGACTCGCAGCGGTCGTAGTATTGGCAGGCAAATTCAAGCGTGATCATGCCTCCCATGGAGATGCCGCAAATGTGGACCTTACGCCACCCCAGGTGATCAATGACTTTGCGGGCATCGTTGGCCATGATGCCGGTGGTGAGACCGGGGGAGATGGCGGAACTCTTGCCCACACCGCGGTTATCTATGGCGCATATCTCGTACTTTTCCGGGAATTGAGAAAAGTAATCAATCTGTAGGTTCCAGCCCTCATGCTGCATGGCCAAGCCCTGGATGAACAGGATCTTGGTAGGTCCATGCCCCCAAGTCTTGTAGTGGATGGTGATGGGACCCACCATAGGGTGTCGTCCAACCATGAGGTACGGCATGGTTTGTTCTTGTCTAGAGGTTACGCTGCTACGGACACTGCTGGTGTGCTAGGTGATCTTTTCTTTCAAAACCAGCGTCCAAAGCCAGGCCGTCGTCGCTCTCTAAATGATTTCTTTCTATTACCCAAATTATTGTACTATAAACTGACAATGGATATCCAAGGAAATTACCACAAAGAAGAGACCCAGTCCTTGCTGCTTCTCCCTCACAGCCCACGGACTATGCAGAAACGCCTGTCACATAGTTTCACTTGAGAGACTCTGTTTGCCAAAGTACCATTGCTACGGTGATCCAATCGGAAAGCACCCAAATGAAAACGATGAATGCACACAGTCAAATAGAAACCCCTGTGCGCGGAAACAAAACAACACAGCACAGCAGTGCACACGCACAAAGAGTTTGTGTTTTGTGTTGGGTGTGTGTGTGTGTGTGTCACTGTGAGTGAGTGTGTGTGAGCGTGCGTGCGAGTGGGTTCTGAAGTCTTTCCTCGCTTCCCCCGTGTTCAGGAGCTGTGGGGCAACCGGCAACAAAGCAAAGCACCATCGCCACGAAATGGCTGGTAGTCTCATCGTTGCTCGGAAAACACACGCACAAT
Source organism: Corallochytrium limacisporum (assembly GCA_002811645.1). Lineage (NCBI taxonomy): Eukaryota > Corallochytrium > Corallochytrium limacisporum. The sequence goes on from PDIP01000051.1 coordinate 40,429, forward strand.
TTGTACGGAACGCGAGAAATAAAGGACAGACTACGAGAGTTCCAGGCACGGTAGAGCGAGAGCGAGAGCAAGAGAGAGAGAGTGAGAGTGAGAGCGAGAGAGAAGGAGGGGAGAAGGGCGCAAGGGGAAAAGTGCAAAGGAAAATGAAGAACCGGGGGAGCGAGAGAGGGGCGGGGAGAGGGGAACGAGGAGGAGGAGGAGGAAGGAGGGCCAAGTACAGTTGTTCCCGGCTGACCGTTGCCAGCTCCACTCCCTCCCCCCCCCCCACCTCCCGGCCGGTGGGCCGGGGGCCGTTTTTGATAATTTTTCGCAGAGACTTTTTTTTTCTTTATTTTTCAATTTTTTTATTTTGCACCGTTGCCGGCACACAGCCGCAGATTTTGTACCGGGGCACCAAGTTTTTTGTGTTGCGTTGTATTTCACTTGCCGGCAGCAACGGGTCTTGGGGCTATCGAATTCTCTTCTCCTTCTTCTTATCGGCTCTTACGTTCACTACTGCACCCGTCGCTCTCGCTGGTGTGGGTCTTTGCGTTTGTGAAATCACCACCCTCCCTCTCCGAAGCTGGAGCGGCCTTTGTCCCGGGCAAACAAAAAGGAAATCTTCCTTTCTTTTTTTCTTTTATTTTTTTGGTGGCACTCGCTGCCCGTCCGTACGCGCACCCTCTCGCCTGCTGCTGCTACTGGCCTTCCCCCCCCCTCCCCCACTCTTCAACCGAACCGAAAAGCAAAACCAAACCTAAAAGAAAAAGAAAAAGGAAAAGGAAAACAAGAAAAATGTAAATAAATGAGAGACAAGGCAAAGGGTGGACAAGACGCGGATGGAGAGCACCCATCGGCCATCGCCCAATCCCAACCTCCTCCCCTCCGCGCAAGTGTGTAAAGATGGCGAAGTTTGACGGGGTATATTCTGATACTAAGCAAAATCTCTCCCTGGGCTGCCATCCCCGTTCGGGCCCCGGGGGACCAAACCAGCAGGGGATTGGGTCCAAGAACCACTACTGGCCGAGCACCGGCGTGTCTCTAGACTAATTATAAGACATGCTATAGTATAGAATATTTGTTATATTATTTCATAATACAATGTGGGTGTTCTTTAATCTGAATTGTATAAAATAGGAGTCACAACTCGAGAGATAGATCCTTGCGTGCTTATCATTCATGCACCCGCCCCTTGCACCAAAATTTAGAAAAGTTCAGTACATTCAGTACCAAATAAGTCCCGCCCGCGTGCGTCCTCTGTCTGTCTGTCTCTCTCTCTCTCGCTCTCTCGCCTCTCTCTCTCCCGCCCTCGCCCTCGTTCTTTCTTTGTGTCCTTTTTGTTTGTGCTGTGCTGGCAGCACTGTAAAAGGATCCAAGCTGCGAGAAGGGGGGTGGGGGGGGGACCGCCACGCGCGAGGCGTTTCTGTGGGGGAGCCCTTTGGGCAATTGGCCTTCCCCCAGTACCGGCTGCAAAACTCACCGTTCGCCAGGGAGTTAAAAAAAGGAAATGAAGCGAAAAAAAAAGGGAGGGCGGCGGTGGAGATTGAAACCCCCCCCCCCAAACAAAGAAAAAGAAAACAACTAAAAATAAACCAAAGAAAAAGGATAAAAAAAGAAAACACAGAAACTTTTTGCCAGTAAAAAAGCGAAGGAAAGGAAACTCTGAGCAAGGCCGCGTACCTGTCTTCCATCGACCAAAGTGAAAAACAAAAAAAAAATGCGGACTGCCCCACACACCGCCAAAGGAAAAACCATTCGCTTACAAAGCTCAGTAATAAATCAATAGAGAACGAAAAGAGATAGAGTGCAAAGTCCGTCTTTTCTTTTATCCGCCGCACCAATAATTTGATGAAATGGGGAGAGTAGGCTCGGTTCAACCGCCCCGCCGGGGGGGGGGGGTTCACCTCCGTGCCTACTCTGCCGCCCGGGTGTAGTGGGCCATTGACTACCGCTAAAGTCATTTTTTTCCTTGGGCCCGGGCCCCGGGCAGGAATGAGGAGAAGGGGGGGGGGTGGGTCACTCCCTTTCCCCCTCCCCCCAACCCCGTGGGGTGGCCCCTCGCCGTCCGTTTCCCTGCCCGGGCCGCCGCTGTTTGGGCACCCCGCCTCCTTTTCGGGGCTGGTTCGCTCCGTCGACTCTCTGTCACTTGCCCGGCACTGCCCCGGCAACTGCCTAAACGGCAGGAATTTAAATAAACAATGGGAGCTTCTCTATTTTGAATATACCATGTAGTGGAGAGTGATTAGTTTTTTAATGTCCGCGACAGCGCTTCCCCGGTCTTTTTCGATTTTTCGCGCGCGATTTGCGGGGCCCTCTGATTCACCGACAGGCGGTCCTCCCCATGCGGAGAGCTAGAGAGGTGTTAGAGGCTTCGAACGGGTATCCGGTTCCACGATCCCTTCGATAACTGCACACTAATATACAACACACCGAGCGAGAGAAAAGACACCATGCGTTTGTACATGTGGCTATCACCAGACCTGCAAGTCGGGAAACCCAACCGACACTCCAGCGAGACTAGGAACCACTTCGTTTGTGTTCGAAGAAACACTTGCACCATTTTGTGGTCCATGGATTGATCCCCAACCCAGTTCTCTCTCTCTGTGTGTGTGTGTGTGTACAAAAAACTACAATGTTATTAGCAAGTTGTATACGTGGCATGTTGTTACAAGCATTTGTTTCTCAGTCACTGGGATATATAGAAATCCTCACCATCATCATCAACTCGGAAACCATGTGATTTTACAGCGCCGTTTGGCATTCCGGGGATACCCTCCTGTTTGGGTAGTAGGATTGCGATGCATGATCGAACCACGGTACTCACATGCATGCTTCATGAGTGAATCTGAGAGTGATGTACGGAGCCAACCACCTGTTCAACGTGTGTGCCCTGGGAACCGTGAGGTCCAACGTTCCCGTCCAGGTTGTTTTTGAATTCTGCGTATTTTGGACGCTTTCAGGATAACGTCAATTCAGCCAACTGCGTTATGACACACCGTAGATTCTAGCCAGAAAGGACGGGCCAAAGACAAGCCAGTGAACCGTCATAGATGAAAAGCAGGTGATGACGCTAACTGAGTTTTCCAGATCACGACCTGCGGACAAGGCGCTCGTCAATCGTTATCACTATCACCATCTCAAATCATATTATCAGCATATTATGCTGACATATGCTGCAGAGGACGTAATCCCATCGTTGGAAACACTCTACAGCAAAGGCGATCACACGCACATCATCTTTCCGTGTCACAGGACGATAGAGAATTACGGGATGTTATGGTTTCGCACTCAACACAGAAGTGATTAATATGATGACCACCATCACGGAGCAGAACGATGAGCGGTGTTTAACCTCCAAGCGCGTAGGGACGCCTGAAAGCGAGTCTCCACCGACCGCATGGTCGGCCATGCAAAAAGGTATGAACGTCGATTTTTTCCGACGCTTCCGAAATAGTTCTCATTGTCCCCGTGCGTGTGGGGCTGTGGTTGTCCAGCGTCCTCTTCAGAAGGGAGATTCTTTGCTGACTTTGTGTCTCCGAACACCTCCCAAAACTGTTACTATTCTTAGGCAGGTAGTTTGTATGGACATCAGGGGGACTGTAGACCATCATCCACGCAAGCAACCATATTGGCAAGCGAAAACACACAAGAAAAGTTGGCGCTTGTGGCTGCGAATGAAAACCTCTCCTCTCTGCTTTGTGTTTTGCGCGACCTGGCCCGAATGGCTGTTGTTGTTTCTTAATCGCAGCTGAGCTCCCGCAAAGAACCGAGGTATGGCCGACGAATTGATCTCTCCTTCCTCCCCGACCTCCCCCCCCCCAGGGGGAGGGTGGGGACTAAATCGTTTAAATTATGTTTTAGGATTTTCAGTTATTAATCTGCCCTGCCCCGGTGACTTTCAGTGTAATTAGCATTGTTAGGGTTATCAGTTGTTACGTCAGCACCAAGCCAAAGCAGTAGCTGGAACGACCCCGGCCCCAACCTCCCACCTCCGTGAAGCACGGGGGGAAGCGGCGTTTAGCCCCCTTCCCGGGTTTTGAACCGCTTGGACAAGGGAGGGGGGGGGCCCCTTCCCCATTTTTCCTGGAAGTGTTTTGGGTTTGGAAAACCTTTTGTGCCCGGGGAATGGCAAGGGGGAGAGAGGGAGGGACGAGAGACTCGGGCATAGTTCGCGCGGGTCGGGTATTTTGGTGCTGCTTTACCCGCTGGGTACGGCGGACGGGTTGTGGGCTCCGTGGCCATCGCAGTGCAATTTCTCACAGGGTCTCAATCCATCCATGTGAGTGTATGACGAGCCACACCATGGGCATTGCACGGAAATACGCTGATGGGTGACATAAAACGCCAGGAGACTCGGGAAATAAAAGAGGTAAAGCAACGGATCCAACAACAATGGCAGCCACGGACTTCCTGGTGAATGATACAGAGGATGCGACCAGTTGGGAACTGGAGCTCGATGAGATTGAACGGAACTTGGACGAGAACGGCTGGGATGTAGCCGAACTTATCCAACGCAGCAGACGATTATGTAAGGGACGGACGTTCGGCTCCGACGCCGCACTACGGGCGAAAGCGTACCGATGCCTGCTGGGCATCTCTGCCGACGACATTTCGTCAGCATCGAAAGCGCTGGAGTCAGAGATTGTGGCCATGCGTGATGCTGCGGTAGAAATGGCCGCAACCTCGACTGACACAGATCCGGTGGTAGGCGGCGACGAAGTGGACACACTTGACGAAGATTCCACTGCGCCTCTGTCCCAACGAGCGAACGCGGCCGAACTGAAACGCCGCAGAGATGCCGCTCGCACCGTTGCTGAACAGTGGGGTTTGACGGACAGGCAAACGCGTCAAATGCGTGCCGCTGTCTCCGTTTTTTGCCAACGCCGCGCTTCGGCCGGTTCCGTGAAGTGGTCAAAAAGTTTACTCCTTGAGGTGATGGCCTCAACATTTATGACTGCGGGCATGGAGCCGGCCGTGACACTGGCCGCACTGGAGCACACCGTCGGTCCGTGGGTTCCTGAGCCGCTCTACGCTCCGAGCGATTCCGATCGACACCGAGCCATGGCTAGAATGGTTAATGTCCAGTTTACGTTCCTCCTCCAGTATCTTGATCCCGCACTGAGCCATATCCTGGCCACTGTGCGCGTCGATTTCCTAGACTTTGCGTGGAGTTGGCTTACGTCACTGTTTGCTGGAGCTATTGTTGTCGGGGGAAGCAGTGGTGGTGCAGAGGGATCTTCGTCGGAATCCCCGTCCTCAACAGGAGTGGTGCACACCTTGTGGGACCGCTATCTGACGGAGGGCAATCCATTGATGATCTTCTTCATGGCGGCTGTGATCCTGGCCAACTCCTCGGAAGAATGTCAGGCCATCTACAACCGTGAGTACACTCATGGACCGGACGGTTCCAGCACCAACGAAAAGGCCACAAAGACGCGTCAGGCACTCATAGCAGTTCTATCCAGCGCACCGACGCAGCTGTCCGCGGAAGATGTCGGGGATTTCATTGACTTTGCGAAGCTCTACGCCCGTGCGGTGCCCCTTGCGTTCTGTCACCAGTGGCGTCGATCCGTGTTCGAATCGGATGCGACGCAGGCCCCTGGAACAGGGACACTGCTGCAGATGAAAAGCGTAGCCTGCATGACGCACCCGTCGGAGGTGTGGGGGGCGGTTGGTAAGGGTCAAGGCCTGAACTATGTGGTCCTGCGGCTCATGAATACTCGCTCTGGACAACAATTCGCCTCCGATAAAGGAACCGCGGTCATGCCGGAAGGTATCCTGGACACGTCCAAGATTGTAGCCATAGATGTGCAGAAATGCGTTTTTGACGACCCCAGTGCACTGGACACACTCATCACTGACCGAATGTCCGCCTCGCTCGACCCAGAAACACCCAGTCCGGGCAAACCCCATATCTGCATCATGGACAATGACTTTGGTTCTGTGTCTGGCGGTTCTGTCACCTCTGCTATGATGGATAGCGGCAGTGAGGACATGGCCGTGGCCACGGTCGTGAGCCGCTTGCTCGCACGCAACATTCCGAATGTCAGCGTTGGCGCCGGTGGCTTCCCGGCGCTGCTTGCCGTTAGCCGCGGGCAGCGGCCGACGCTAGTCAGGCCCGCACAGCCCCAGGCATCTGGCTCATCGATGGGCGCCAAGTCATGGCTGGGCGGCATGAAAGGACTGAACCTCGGCGAAACAACATCAAAGTTTGCAGACTCTCTGAAGGGCAGCACCGCAGGCGCCATGGCCATGTTTGGGTCCAAGGGAAGCAGGACATCGGAGTCGTCTACGTCGCCCACAACAGGAACAGCAGCAACCGTTGTACCATCGGGAAAATCAGGTGATGACACAAAGTCCCAAGACCAGAGGAGGAGCTCCATCGGCTTCGGATCGTTCTTTGGGTCCAAAGCAGTGGAAGAAAAAGCGGGCACAGGCGCATCCGCCGCACCAGCAAAGTCGTCTGGGATTGAACAGCAGACGCAGTCCAATGGCGGAGATCAGGCACAACAAACATCGCAGTCTGGCACGGATTCGACTGGCAGCACCGCTCAGTTCTCCATGACATCGTTCAAGGGCTTCGGCATGGCCATGAAGGAAGGCCTGACTAAAGGCCTTAAGCAAGCACAGCATGAAGTCGCGCAGGTCAATCAGGCTCTCTTCACTCCGCTCGCGCCTGCGGTGCCTTCAGACAAAGGAGCACGGTCCATTTCTGAGGATGCAGGCGCTGCTACGTTGCCCACAGACCACACTGCGCGTGGCAGAAACTTTGGTGACGACGCAGACTCCGGCCCCAAGTCGGAAGACCCGAATAGCGGCCACAAGACATCACCCGAACGACAGTCCAAGGCCGCTGCGGGCGCGGACATCTTTGCGATCGGGGACGAGGAAGAGGAAGATGAGGGCCGAGCATCGCAGCCGGAGCCGCAAGGGCTGCAACGGTCGTCCTCGAACGAAGGATCGAAGCGGGGTTCAACGGCGTCTGCGACCGGTTCTACCACCGCGAGCAACGCCTTGGATCCAACAGAAATGATTGACGTCGAAGGATTCCTTGCGTCGCTCCCGACCAAAGGCGCCGGTGAGGTCAGGCGTGTCTTTGGCTGTGATCGAGCGATGCGTGACGGAGTGACGGGCTCAATATTCCCCCGCCCGTCGCTGTTGGTCCTTACCGAACGGCAACTACGATTCGTGTCCGTTGCGTCACATGAAAGAAACCGTTCTGGAATCCCAGATCCGCACGTGATTCGTCTGAACGACGTCAAGCGCATCACGGCGAACAAGAAGAACCGGCATCGGCTGACTTTCTTCATCAGAGATGACAGATCGCCAACTCAGCAGAGGAAGGAGATGTTAATTGTGCCCGAAGTGCACGAGGTCATTGCTGCCGTCAAAGAGCAAGTGACCATCTACAACACCGAGGGACTGGCGGCATCGGAGTCTTCGCCAGTGAAGCAATGAGTCATATGAAGCTCTTTGTACCACTTCTTGTATACGTAATTTTGGCGGCAGTCTTTATTTGTTTAAGAAATTTGCTTGAAAAAGCAAGATTTTGATTGTACTTTCCATTGTCGAGTACGTATTATAGTTCAAAAAGGAGATTTGTGGTCTATCTCTCTCTCTCTCTAAAACATGTTCCTTAGCAAAGGGTTAATGTCAATCTTTGTTTTCTTTGTTGAATTTTCCTTTCAACTTGTGCTTCATTAAAGAGGCATCCGTAGATTTCATTGGCTACGGTACACAACATGGGTGATCTTGCGCGAGGACGGAGTGAAAGCACATCACGCGCTTTTGCTGCAATAGCACGTGTTCTACGTTGCTCTTCTTCACAGACCATTCCCGCTTCGACGCCTTGAATTGCTCGATGGCCGCCCAGGATCCATACCGTCCATTGACCCAGCTTCTGCCACCCCGCTCTTGCGGCCATGCTTGTTTTTGCGTGCCTTGCGAGACGCGCGTCGGAGGTCATCGTCCGAAGCTCCGGTAATGTCCATTTGGTTAGAACCGCCGCCCGCGTTTCCACCGTCCAATTTACGTGCGGCGTCGCCAGAGACGTCCAGCATGTGGTGCGCATTGCCCCCCGAAGCCAGCTTCGGATTCGTGCCTGCATCATTCGGGCCCGCACCGTCCGGACCGGCCGGTGTGCCTGTATTGGCAGGCCAGTTCTGGGCCATCGCACCCTGGTGAGCCCGCATCTGTGCGGCTGCGACAGGGTCGTACGTGACATTGCGAACGCCACCTCCGCGGTTGGCGTAGCCGTCGCCTCCTGGTGATGGAGTCCCCTGGTTCTGGTTCTTGTTCTTGTCCTCGTCGCTGACGTTGTCAACATTCATGTCATTGCGACTGTTGTTCTCGTCATCACCATTGATGACTTCTGGCAACATGGTACGTTCTTCCTTTTGGCCTTCCTTGGTCTCGTCAATTGGCTCTGCATCCAGATTGTCGGGCATGCTTGCGCTCTCGGATAGACTGGAGGCAGTCTGGTCGACCTCCCAATCATAGGGCGTGTCCGTGTCACCGCCTACTTCATGCAGCATGTCTAGCAGGATCTGGTGCAGGTAGTCGTATCGGGGCTCCCGGTAGTAGTCTAGGCTCTCAAGATGAAGGATGAATGTCTGGAATCCCTTTGGCAGCCCCTTGACCAGATTGGCGTTCGTGTAGCGCATCTTCATCCGTGCGATTTCATCCTTGTCGCTCAGACGGCGCCAAGGGAGCTTACCGAGGGCCAGTTCCACGAGCACGTAGAAGAGCGACCAGAGGTCGTCATGCCGGCCCATTTCGCGCAGATTGTGTGCGTTCAGGGACGCATAACGTGACGTGCCACGGAATCCAGCCTGGTGACGAGGCTGGCGTGGCTGTCCATTCGGTTGCAGGAACCTACGCGCCAGACCAAAGTCTAGCATGTACACTGACCGACGCGTCTCCGGGGTGCGGCCAATCGCAAAGTTGGACGGCTTAACATCTCTGTGGAGGTAGCCAGCCTGGTGGATGGCCTTGAGACAGGCCAACATTTCCATACCGAGCTGGAGAGTGGTAGGCAGCGAGAACCGCTGGTGCGGCTGGGCCTTACGCAGTTCTGCAATGCTGCGTCCCACCAGCTCCATAATTAGGTAGTTGTACTCTGCGGTGCGACCGCTTCCAATGTAGCGGCAAACGTGCGGTCCCTTTTGCAGTGCCTTCAGCACAGCGACTTCCATACGCAGAAGCTGGTTCTTGGCATTGCCGGGTTCCACCTTGAGTGCACATTCAGTGCCATCGTTAATATGCGAGCAGAGGTAGACATCACCAAAGGCACCGCCACCGATGCGGGAGACTACTTTCCACTTCGACTTCCAAACGGATCCGACAGGCAGTTCCTTGAACTTGGCTGCCTTTTGTGGTGGTTTACGAGCCACTTGGGGGGGTGGGAGGTTCTGTTGACTGCGGTGATGTCCTGAAGAGGTGGCGCGAGCATTGGAATTGTTTTCGCGCGATCCGAAAAAGTTTGAGGGGGCAAGCTTGCCTCCCGTCTTGCTAATGAACTGTTCCATTCTGTGGTGATCTACTTTCAAACGCAAGCGCTTTCGTCCACTGTGGTGATGGCGGAAGTGGTGTTGGTGGTGGTGTCGAGTCCGGTTGTGATTTCGACGGTGATCACGTACTCCTTCTTCCGCGGCTGGGCTCCGTGAACGTTTGTGATCCGCTGTGGCTGTTGCTGCTTCTGCGTTTGCGAGTTTGGTGTTTGCGCCGGCCACAGGCTGTGGTGGTACAAACGGTTGATTGTTTTCTGCTGTGATTCCTGTCGCTGGTTTCGCTATAACCACTGCTTCCGATGGCTCTTGTCCAGTCGGGTTATTCAAATTATCCAAATGAGAATCTGCGTTCCTTCCCTTCTTGCCGTCGGCAGTCTTCACAGGATTCTGACTTAAGCTGAGGTCTTTTCCCTTGGAGGTAGTGAGGGCGTCGTCGTTGTACGGCCGTTCACCGATGTGGCGCTTCTCTACGTCGTGCTCGAGTAGCTCGTCACGCTCCTGCTGACAAAGTGCAATTTTGGGGCGAAGGGAATCGAGTTTTCGCTCCTCTTCGAGCTTACGTTCGTGTTCCTTACGACGCTTGCGTTCTAGATACCGCTCGTGCTGCTGGCGCTTGCGGTGTTGTTGCCTTTGATATTGTCTGAACTGAAGCTCTTCTTCCCGTTCTCGACGCTCTCGTTCAATTTGAAGAGCCTTCGCGTGTTCGAATTGAGCCCGTCGCGCCTGCAGTTTATGCTGGTACTCCTGCAGGAATTGTTGCTGTTGCTGTAGTGAGGGTGGCACGCAGGTACCTATAACTGTTGGTACAAAGCTACGGTCTTCTGCCACAAGATAATAGAAGCTTGGGTGCAACGGTGTTGATGCCGCGGCTGTCTCTGCTGCGAGTGCTGCTGCGGATCCTCGGACGGGCTGCGGTCTCCTACCAATGCCAGTCTCAGTATAAAGCGGGTACGGTCTCACACCGACGTCGTCTTTAGATTGCTGCTGTTGCTGTCTCTGCTGAGCTTGTTGTTGCCCCTGTGGTCGCTGTTGCTGTTGCTGCTGTGGTGATGGATCCGGAGAAAGTATTTGGTAGCTTAAAATCTGCGGACCAGGGCCACAGTAGTAAAACGGTGAGAGTTGCTGCTGTCTCTGGGCAACTCCTGCTGGGGGGTAGCTCTGGTGCAGTCGCTGCGTCTGCTGAAGATTCCGAAGCGTTAGCTGGGGGCTGGGTTGCGGTGAAGTAGCAGCCTGAAGCGCTGACTGCCGCTGCTGTCCCTGTTGCGTGTGATTCCCTCGGCTTGTTCCTGGTGCTGATGCGGATGAAAACACCTGCTCCTGCTGCTGCCGCTGCTGCTGCTCCTGCTGACTTTGTTGTCCCGTTGACTTACGTTGGGTTTCTGGCGTAGATATTCTCGGAGGAGTCTGCGCCTGCTGCTGTTCTTGCTGAGGAGGATAGTGCTCTCCTGTCTGTTGTTCTTGTTGCTTTTGCTGTTGAAGTTGTTGTTGCGGCGGCTGCTCTTGCTGCTCTTGCTGCTGCTGCTGCTGCTGCTGCTGTTGTTGTTGTTGTTGTTGTTGTTGTTGTTGTTGTTGTGTCAAAGACCGACCGGTATAGAGATAACGTTGCTGATCAACCCAGGCTGTAAGAGGCGAGTAGTTTCCAAGCCATTCCGCTTCCCGCTGAGGCGCCTGCTTGGCCCTCTTGGTTTCTCCGTAGTTCCGGTAAATTTCAAGTGCTTTGTTGTGTAAGGACTTTACCGTGACGTCAAAAGATTCGCTGGCGCCGCGAGGGTAATATCTCCAAATATACCCTGCACTAACGGTGCTTCCAACGAACTGAACGTTACGGCTGAACTCCTGATTAAGGACGCCTTTATCTTGTAGGACTACAAAGTCCTTTGCTCTCTCTTTGTTTACCGGTGTCTACTATAACTCTCGCTTTCCGTAACTGCGCGTTGATTCCTAGACGTGGCAAATAAATAGAAAGCTCCGTCTCAAGTCTGATTAACCTAAACCTGACCCTGAATTTTCCGACTGGAAAATGCTTCTCTGTCTTTCTGTAAATGCAAAAAACTATCGAACGGCTTCCTGACAATGCCTTGTTGGCTACTTCAATGCCCGATTGAAAGCTGTCCTGGGTGCCTAATGTCTATTTAGAGTATTTCTTTACCACAAGTCAAGGTAGACCAGTCCTGCGTTTCGGTAGACAACCTCATGTTTACTCTTTTCTACCTCCGAAGCCGCAAGACATGACGATTCCACCCAAAGCCACGAACAAAGCACGGTTCCAAAAAGTGTCCATCGTGTTCGTTTGTCCATTGTTATCTCTGTGTCACCACGACGTCAACAAAACCATCCTCTCAGCACATGCTTCGACGAACCCGAAGGCAACAAAGGTAAAAAATTCTTCGCACACACACACACTCACTCA
>PDIP01000051.1:56202-81721 GCA_002811645.1 Corallochytrium limacisporum
CCCGCCGTCTCACTCTCTCTGGGGCTGGTACTCCCACTACCGACCGAGACAAAGTCGCGAGAGGCAGGAAGAAGGGAAAAATAAATGAAGAGGGGAGGAGGGGATGCGTCGCTGGGGAGGCCCCCGGCATGAATGAAGCGGCGCCTAGGAGCAAAATGTTCCGGAATTTCCAAAGGGAAAAAGAGCCGCCCGGGGGGGGGGGGCCGGGGCGAAGCAGGGACAAGCCGGAAGGGCCCGCAACAATTTTTTTGACCTCGGACTCTTGGGCCACCTGGACACACCGCAAAAAAAAAAGAAAGTTGAACATTCCGGCTGTATTTGCTGACCACGTAGAGTCAGTATTTCTTTATTGCATTCTCCCCCCGTTCCATCTCCCTCTCTCTCTCTCTCTCTCGCTGTGTTATGCCGCCGATGGGTGTCAAGCCATTTGGTCCACCTGAGCGTTCTCTTGTGTAGCAAATATACGTGGCAGCGGGCGCTTGCGGCACGGGCACTACTTTTGCCCTTTAGCTAATTCCTTTTTTCCCCTTTTTTCTTTCTTTCTCGCGCGGGGGTGTGTGTGTGTGTGTGTGCGGAGAGAAATCCTTGGATGGCTTGCATGGTGCGTGTGTGTCTGTGTGCCGCCGGTGTGCAAGCAGTCCTTTGCCCCACCCCCACCCCTTTCGGGGGCCGTGCCGATTTATATAGATAATCTACGGCCATAGTTTCTTGGTTGAAATACCAAGAAATGGAAAACTCAACCCAAAAAAAAAATACGCGGCCAGAGGGAGAAACAGGGGCAGGGAGGGCGGTGAGAGGTCAATGTTCATATCCGGAATATTTTTATATTTATGGAATTTCCATTTATATATTGGATATTTAATATACTGACATTATTAGTTTTTATTCTTGTTGCCGATTGGCTGACTTCCGGGAGCCCCCCCACAAGGCCACCCAAAAAAAAGGGGGGGGGAGAAACAAAAGGCGGAAAAAAATAAAAAGGGAAAACGAAAAGGAAAAGGGAGGAGTGGTGGGGATGCTTCCACTCTGGTGAAAAAGTGGGAAGGGGGAGAGGGGGCAAAAAGGAGCTGGACTGCTTGATCACAAACCGCATCACCCACGTCGAAACTACAGTGTGTCAAACATCTTAGATTTATTGAATTAAGAAGTGTACATCAAGTGATGATGGATGACAACGACAATGACAGTGGTCATCGTCTACGACAGGTTGCCAATGTTGAGAAATGTGAAGAAGATGGTGATGTAGCTGCGGCTGGTGGTGTTGTGGTGGTGGTGATGATGATGATAATGTCTCAAGCCCGACAATGACATGGGCAAAGTCATGATTGCTGAATGGGAGTTGGTTGTTTGATATCGGGCGATGCGAGCATTTCCCCTGCGATGGTGTGATGGAGAAAGAGTTTCACACTCAGCACGCCGTCAGTGTGTCTTATTCATTGTTTAGTATGACGGGACAAAACAACCTCGGATTGTGATGGAAACTCCCATGCAATGAAGCAAGATGAGTAATGATGATGATGATGATGATGATGATTATGTGTGGATTACCCTCCCTGGACACTGAAAAACATGATCGTTGAGATGATGATGCAGATCAGTTCGGCCCAAGGAGCTTAGCCTCAGCAGCCCGTGACCTCTGCGTCCTCCCCTGTGGACTTGGAGGCCTTGATCCTGAGCAGTTCCTCGGCTCCCGTTGGGTGAATGCCGACGCTATCGTTGAGGTCGCCCCATGTGAGGCCCAGGGGCGTCGACATGGCCACTGAAAAGCCCTGCAACACCTCTCCAGCGTTTGGTCCGTAGTAGTGTATGCCCACGACCTGTGCGTCGTGGTCGAGACGGGGTTGTGGTCCTCCCGTGGTGTGCTCGCCCATCCGCTCTCGCGCAGCGACGGGCACAGGACGCTTGACGATGACCTTCGCATATCCTGGCGGGAACAGACTTTGTCGCGGTGTCACACTCCACTCCAAGGGTTCAAAGTAAGCGTGGAAGACTTCAATGTGCCGGGGAATGTCCATGAGTATGTCCTGCTCGTCCATGTCGGCTCCTTCTGCCCCCGACTGTGTCGGAAAAGGAGGTTCATTAAAAAGCGCTAGAGCCTCCTCTTCGCTCATGCCCACGCATGCATACTCCATGGGCGTGAAAACAGTGGTCGGAACAGTGCGCAGCCGGCGCTCCAACGCTGTGCCCCAGAGCGGATCAGACTGGGAGGGAGACGTGACCACAGTTGGGCCGGAGGCGATCAGAGGGTTGGAGCTCTCGGACTGCGCAAAGAGACGGTCGGCGAGGTGCTTACCCTGTTGTACGGCGACCGGAGTGAGTTCTGGGAAGCCTGTGCTTGCGCAGTCGCCGATGGCAAAGATTCCGGCAACACTCGTCTCCGCCGTGAAGGGGTGTGCGAGGACCTTGGCGCTACGGTCATCGATTTCAACCCCGAGGCTCTCGACGAGGCCTTGGACCGTATCGACCTCGGGCCTGCGTCCAGTGGCGACCACGACCGTGTCGAAAGCATCAGCGTGCTCGTCACCACAGTCCACTCCCTTCCACCGGACGGTGAGCCCGGGTCTGCCAGCCCCGTCCTCGGTGTCCGAGGATTCCGCGCCGATTGGAATGAACCCACGGTGGACTTTGACATCTATGGACCGCAAACCGTCGAGCACGAGCTCTGACATCTGCCGATCGAACCCACGCAGGGGGATGCTCCGGAACAGCAGATGCACAGGGAAGCCTAGGGACCGCAGAAATCCCGCCGTTTCCAGTGCCACGTACCCGGAGCCGACAACCAGTGTCTTGCCCGGGGCGCGGGGCAGAGTAAATATGTCGTCGCTCGTAATGATACGCTGCGGATCCACGGACTGCAGTGCCTCAGGTATGTACGGCCGGCCCCCCACGGCAACGACGACGTTCCGAGCGTGCAGCTGCGGTGGCAGAAGCTTTGCTTTCTTTGGATTCGCCGGAGCAAGAATCGTTTTGAAGGTCGGCGGTGATATGCTATCTGGGCCCCCTGATTCCCTATCAATGAGTACCCCGTAGGCATTGTAATAATTTGCGGAGCGCGCTCGGAGCTGTGTGCGATGGCCAAAATTTAACGGAAGGATATGATCTTGCACGGACTGGACCAACTTTTGCCAGTCGACGCCCGATTCGATTGATAGTGCATCTTTTTCGGGCGCTTTCAGACCAAATGGCTCCTGATCATACAGAGCGGACAGCCGCAGCTCACCGGCACGATGAAACAGTTTCTTCGGTATGCACCCGACATTCACGCACGTTCCCCCGAGGCCCCAGGTCGACCCGTGCTCGGAGGGCCGTACGGCATCCAGGACGGCGACTGAAGCACCGTGCTCTGCCGCACGCTTAGCGCAGGCCAGGCCGCCACTACCGCCACCGATAACGAGCAGATCTAATGGATCTTTGGAATTGGAGCCCGCCGCACTTCCGGTCATGCCGCCAGCGCTGTTGTTGATCAGAGACCGTCTCTGGTGCAGTAGCACAGTGGCCAGAATGGGTCTAGCCGGCGATCCGGGACGGTGGTACCGTGCCAGGGACATGGTTGTGCCACTGATATGTGCACCTTGAGAATTTGAAACTTTCCACACAGCTTCTACATGGCTGGAGTCTGCCTACTCGTTGGGTTTCTTCTCTCGCTTCGCGAACGTCGGCTGAGTGAAGTTTCCCGATTCATTCATGCTGGTGGCAAAAGTGTCAGACCCTTTGCCACTTCGATGTGAACATGATTTGCTGATCTTGAATAGCCGGGGTCTAAGGAAATCTGCGCAGGTAATGGTAACAAAAGCCAAGTAAAAATAAAAAGCCACGGGGGAAATGGAGAGGCAGGTGCAAAACCAAGAATGCTCTCCGCACTAGCCCCGTGGCTGCGAGACTCCTCCCCCCCCCCCCCCGGGGGGGGGCCGGAGGAAGGGAAGGGGGGGTTCCGACTTTCCCCTTCCCTCTTTCTCGCCCCAGAGGCGCTTGGGGGACACCCAGTGAGACTCTCGCCCGGGGTTGGGGGGGGGGGAGAGACATAACACTGGGCGCGCTCGGACGGGCCCGGCGGTGGTGGCTATTTCCAGCTGTTCGATGCGGAGACAGCAAACGAGATATACCCAGAAGGCATTTTGCTTGATGATCCCGTAATGGAGTCCAACAACGGCCGGAAGAACACAGCTGAAAGGAGGATAAGGAAGCATGGAGTCTTTGTACCCAGCCATGAATCAATCGACTTCCTGGGCAGTGCAGGCCGGTATGGCGGGTGCCATGGCCGCAGTCTTCTCGAAACTCGCGCTGAACGCCGTGGAAGGCGGACGATTAAGTCCGTGTCGAGGCTACCCCTCACACCTGAGCACGGCCGTCCTTGGCCCGGATTGGCACCGGACCCTCTGTGATCCGTCGTTTGCTACAGACTTTGCGACCGATGTGGACAGTTTTCTGGGAAGTCTGAGCTTTGGTTCGTTTATCCGCGGTCATGCTCTCCCTGACCTGGCTGTTAGGGTAGCCTGCCTGCTGTGTATGGTCTATTGTAACGCATTCATGTTCAGTCGGTTCAGCCGCGCCCTGGACCGGTCCCCATCAACGGCATCCGCGACCGCGATCGCGACATCTAGCAATTACCTCAGTGCCAGTCTCGCAGGGATCCTTCTGTTTGGCGAGGTCGTCGGATGGCGGTGGAGCGTAGGGTGTCTCCTGATCACGGGTGGAGTTATGTTGATCGCTCGGGATCAGGCCTTGGCTGAGGATGGACAAGAAAATGGTGGGAGTGACCGTAAGGATCGGTAGCATTCAAGAAAATTAAAAAACGTCAGAAGTATTCATGATAGTTCCGAAACAGATTCATTAGAAAAGGTGAGCAGATTTAGGGGACAAAGTGGATAGGACCACAATCGTGTTTGTATTGGCTACTTAAGGTGACGATGAAATGCTAAGATGACGATGATGATGATGATGATGATGACGATGATGATGACGAGGAGCAGGAGCAGGAGGATGAGGTTGATGATGATTCTACATACAAAACGCAATTAAAATCAAATGGCTGGATTCAATCCAGCACCATCTGCTGCTGCTCTTGCCGATAATCCGTTTCCGGCCGTGCTGATAACCTGTTGGGACATCCTCAGGCTCTGCAGATATTTGCCCCTGGGCGTCAGCAGGGCCCGCATACTCTTGGCCTCCCGCAGCGCTTCCCGCACAGCCCTTTGCGAGAAGCCCTGCAGGACATTCTTGCCCTCCTTGAATTCGCGGACCGCAAAGTCCGATAGGTCCTTGAGCACGATCTTGCCTTCGTTCAGCTCCTCCACACAGAGCAAGCGCAGTTCCATGAGCGTGGTCTGGGTGGCCTTGGCGATGAGGATTTGCGATGTAAAGTAATGGAACAGCAGGAACCCCACAATCTGAAGACAGTGGAGGACAGCATTGTGGTTGAAAACCTCCGGGAATGGGCACTCTAGCGGGTCGTCAACGCCGCAGTAAGGCTTATAGAAGAGGAAGACCCCGGCGGCCGCCAAGTAGAAACAGAGGCCGCTCACTCCCGCAATGTTGGTGTGATGGTCGCGGCCATCATGGGACCACGTCACGAGGATGCAAAAGATCATATACATTGCCGCCCCAAGCCAGACCATTGCGGCCATCACGAAGGACTGAGTCACGCCCGCATAGAGGGCCACGGTGCTAAAGGTGGCGCTTATGGGGAACCGCAATGACCGGACGTACGGGTGGTCGGTCAGAGAGCTCACAATGTATGCGCCCATGGCACCAGCCAAGCCAGTGAAGGCCAGACATAGGCAGGCCAGAACGTCATGCTCCAACAGCCGCATATCGGCATAGTAGTGGTGCATGATACCGCCGCAGAAGCCTACAACCGCCAGCATTGCAAAGTACAGATGGATCGGCAGGATCACACTCTTGCCGACCTTCTTCCAGAAGACTGTGAGCGAGTGGACAACACAGGCTAGGCAGACTACACCACCCACATAGTCTGTGACATATGTGCCGATGCTGTCGTCTACTCCGTTGGCGTAGCCCATGACTATCAGTAATCTCTATGCTCCGTTGGGTTGACTCTTGGGTCTGAACTGAAACTCCTATGTGGTTTGAACGGACCTGCGTACAGGACCCTTTCTGGCTTAGAACAGTCTCAGTTCAGGAACGCTACTGTAACACGCCTGTGCATACACACAATTTGGAAACTCACCAATCTTATGCCTTCCCCTTTTGGTTCCCTATACACTTGTATCTCGAAGGCTCCGTGCGGCACTAACTCTTTCCGAGACTGCGCCGTCAACGAACGCGGAACTGCCTAACCTTTTCAACTGCTTCAACTATCCGTGCAGAAGCAGATTGTATTCTATATTCGTACGGACCGCTTGAGTGATCCTTGTGAGACTGCAACGAGACAAATCGACAACAGCACATCATGGGTTGCCTGGGTCCGATCCCGAAAGTACCCAGCGACTGCAAGTGAACCGGGTGGAGTAACCAAGGCCCGTGGTAAAAACTCACTACGTACGTCCAAACCAGGTCATGAAGCGAAGCCTACACATGAAACCAAGCACAAGGTCGGATCTCATGGCACGAAGCACAAGTGTCTCGGTAAACGCACAGGCCCAATCCTCAGGGAAAAGACAGGTGCCAAACGAAAGCCGTACAGCCACTGGGACCAACCAGGGCCGCACAGTCAGTCACTCGCTGTTTGTGTTGCCGTAGCGGCCTTTCCGTGGGGCGGGTGTGTGTTCCGGACACGCTGCTGCATTGGTCCTCGTCGGATCCGGCCCCCCTGTCTTCTGCCTTTCTTTTCTTCCCCTTTTTTTTTTGTTCTTTTTTCATTTTTTTTTCTTGTGGCCCCATTCTTCCCTTGTGGCGGTACACGTTCTCGCTCCCCCTTCCCCCCCCTTCCCCCTTCCCCCTGCTCCCCTTCCTCTCAGACGAAATCTTTACCTGCTCAGGGAGACCCGAGGGCGGAAACTTTTTGTTGTACACTGACTATAGCAAAGGGGCTGCAGGAGATGGCAGCATTGTTCCTTGGCGCAGCGTTGAGGGCGAAGCCAGGGGAGGGAGGGGGGGAAAAGAAGGAGGACCTCTTTGTGAGAGTGTGTGTGTAGTGTGTGTGCGATCGAGGACTTGGGAGGGGACGGGAGGAGGAGTACTACTTTTCCTTGGTGGTTTCTTGTTGCCTTTCAAGAGAGTTGGATGGCGGTGACACCGCAAGTTGGCAGCATCGGTTCCCCGAGACTTGTCGTTCTCATCCAACTGCGCAATGATAGAGAGAGAGAGAGGGGTTGGTGGGTGGGTTAATGAACGTCAAACCAGCAGAAAAGGGGGCCCCCGAGGGTAAGGGGGCTGGCTATCCACGAAATGAAGCACACACACGCACCAAAAGCCGGACCGAAATCACCGTCCTTCCCGGCTTGCGATGAGACAGTGTCTCCGCTCCCCCTCTCCCCCCTGGGCGAAACCCCAGCACTGTGCCACGCCCGCAACCCGGCAATAAGAGAATCACAGACGACAAAGACGAAGGCGAGCGACAGAACCTTCCCAAAACCGAAGTGAGAAAGGAGAGAAAGAAAGCGAAGGATTCCCACCGACAAACATACATCCTGGATCAAAATGTTCCAGTGATTAACCACCATGTTCCGTACATTCGCTATCATGTCCTGATCCGATCGATAGCATCATTGGCAGTGAGAGGAGTTGGCCGGGCGAAGCACCAGGCTACCCTTAGATGTTTTTACCCCTTGCTCTTGTTTGTGTTTTACTTTTCTTTGTTTTTTCCCCAGCGACGCCCGGTATTGTTCTTCCCCCGCAGCAGTCACCACCGCTCCCCGGTCTTCCTTGGATATTGCCTCCTCTCTCCTCCCGGGGGTTCGGGGTGGCCGAGCCCGACACTCCGCGTTTGCTCCAAGCACAGCATCGCAAGAACGGGGTAGCGGCAACTGTCTCGGATACCATGCTGGCAAAATGGCCCATACGTTTAATATACATATTACCGTGGTACTTGCGTGCGCGCCTTCGTGCTTCTGTTGCGTATTCCCATCACAACGTCCCACCCTCCTTCGCTGCCCTTTTTCGGTGGAGGCGTGGTGGTGCAACAGACGGTGAGAACGTTGCCTATTGAATGTACTGCGAATTCGGCGCCTCGTTACCCTAGCACGAGCCAGAGGCGCTGCTTGATTTGCTTGCGGTTGGTGAGGAGGGGGGGTTCGTGGATTTGGGGTTTTGTCGTCCCCGTGGACAAAGTCCCCTCCCTCCTTCCGGTTCGGAAATCTACGATCTCCGTCTCTGCCCCGTGCGCAACCATCAGTACTTCACTATTAGTATATAATGTATGAGACATTTGGAGCCGGGCTGTCTGTCCTTCAAGGGCTTAGGACACATCGGATCCCCTTCCGTGTGTAAATCTCGTGCTTTCCTCGCGCTCTCTCTCTCTCTCTCTCTGTGTCGTTCAAATCTCTGTCCCCTACTCTCTCATTCTCTCTCTCGGCATCGTCACCCTCCCCTGCCTCTCGCCTCCTTCTTCCTCCTCAGAAGCGCCTCCCCTCCCTTACCCCCCAAAAGTTTCTAGGGGCTCGCGTGGCCCCTCCCCCGCGCAAGTTGCTGTGGAGGGTTGCCGGCCCGACACCCTGCTTTCTCTTGCTTCTTTTCTTCTTTCTTCC
Organism: Corallochytrium limacisporum; assembly: GCA_002811645.1. Classification (NCBI taxonomy): domain Eukaryota; genus Corallochytrium; species Corallochytrium limacisporum. Next base: position 64,848 of record PDIP01000051.1, read on the forward strand.
CCATAAACCACCACCTTCCCCGGGGCTTGACCTGACCCCCCTGCACCCTTCCCCTCAACTCTCATCCTCCCTTCACAAGACGATGACTCTTCACGAAGCCTCTCCGGGTAACGACAAGAGAAAGGGGGTGTCGGGGTTCTCGGAAAGCTAGAGAAGATATTGGGCAGGTTGGTTGGTTCGGTAATATCCGTAAGTGGATCAATGTCCTTTTGCTTCTCTTTCTTTCTTCCCGTCCCCCCCACCGGGGGGGGGGGTTTTTTGCTCTTCGTTCTATTCCCGGCCCCCCCCCCGGTCTGGGGAACCAAAGGGAAGGAATGCGGTGCTTTGAATACGGTGAGATGCCCATCAAAAAGGGGGTCTATTTTTGACACGGACCCATCCCGAAGAAACTAAAAGAGAACGAAAAAGAAATCGCGAAGAGCCCGGGGCAGGAAGCGGGAGGAACGGCCGTGCTTTGCAAGCCGCATTTTGGCGGCCAATGACGACGCAATATGCCGTACAGTTTCTATAGAATCTGCGGCGGAATGCACAGCAAACAAACCTCGAAGCCACCTGCGCCGTACCCAGATTTCCAGTCTCGGTGGAACAAAGCAAGGAAGACAGAGATTTTAATAGAGCACACTTCATCGCTTTTTCGCCATGGGGACTTTGGGTCGTGGTACGTAATTTTTCAGTGATGTCACATATTTCATAGTGAATTTGTTACCAGCGGTATTTTGTCTTACCCACTTTCTCCCTTCCAGGCCCCCCCCAGCACCGGGGGACTTTTCCTTCTCCTCCACCCCCACCCCGGCTTTTCTCACTCTCTCCTTCTAGGTCGAATTCCTAAACTATTTCGTAGCAAAAATTGGTGGTAAGCTCGCAAGGATTTCTCCTTCCAGTGAGGAGGAGAAATTTTAGTACTAGCACACACGCACACACATACCCCACCGCACCACAACTTTTGAGAGAACCACCAAAAAAAATGGCCGGAGGAAACCAATAGTGGGCCGCCCACCCACCACCACCAGCCCGGCACTCCCATTTGCCTATTCTTGGGCCACCCACGACTGGTGTGTCCTCCCTTTTGGTTTTGATCATATTTTCTTTTGCTCTTCATTTATCACTCTTTTGCCCGGAAAACCAAAAGAGAATCTGTCTTTTTTTTTCCCGCCACTTCACATGCGTCAGCTTACGTACACATTGAATTCATGGCGCGCCCCTTGGTTCTGGTTTTGCGTCAGTGCAACGCCTCCTCCTAAAAAGGTCGGACGTTGAAAGGTTTTGGCCAGGCCGAAAAAAAAAACCCACCCCAAATATTAAAAAAAAAAGAGAAAGAGGAAAAAGAAAAAGGTCAAAGAAAAGGCCTTTTCAAGAGCGCACAACGCGAACGCAACAACCAGAGAAAATTAATATCACAAGTAGTCAAAGAGGGACAAATAAAACAAAAACAAGATAAGAGAAAATAAGGAACCCCAAAAAATGAATATATGCGGTGGAAATGGTACCGTACATTCAAAGGAGGGGCGGGGTCCAAGGCCCAGAATCTATGACGAAGAAAATGAGCGCGCGCGTTGAGACAAGCGGGGAAGACAGGGGGGGGATTTCAAAAAACTTAAATTGGGCCGCAATTTTAAGCGGGTGGTTTTCCGCATGGGGGGGCCAACTAGCGCCGGCCCCCCGTCTGCTCCAACCACTTCGCTCCCTCTTTTTCCCCCCGGGCGGGGGGGGGGGTTTGGGGGCGTTCGTGGCCGACACATCGTAAAGCGAACCCTGGTCCTGGTGGTCATATGGGAGTCCAGTATACATTTTGAGTTTTACTTTTGTATACATACTGTGTACTCTTTTTTTCTATATTGTAACATCTCCGTATAAAATATAACATTGCTATAACCCCTAACCCCTTTCGAGCGGAGGTTCCCTACACCCCTTCCTCCACCTTGGAGACCGCCACTCATCGGTTCACTCCCGGTGTCAGCTCTAAATCAAAAGCCATCAATCAGCGGAGAAAACCATCCAATAAGTACGAGGATTGTACATCACAAAATTCGCGAAATATAGAATCAATACCTGATCCATTTCACTACCTACACAATAGGAATATGAATATTTAGTGGTGATTTCTCTGCCCCTTCGTCTCCAACGGCCCCCGAAAGCCCGCTCACTCTTCCAGAGCGGCGCAGAGCGGGAGCGAGGAGGGTCTCCGCGCAAAGGGGCGGGCTGCGCTGAGCGCACAGAGCGGCCTAGTTTGTCGCCAGTGTGCCTGTCGCTGCCATCCCTGTGCGAACGCTGGTCTTGATCTGTAGATCCTCTTCGTCAATGGACGCGTGTTGCTGTACTGGTTCATGTGTAGGGCTGTCGCTCTGCTTCGCTCACTCAAGATTGGAAACTGTGGCTGAGACTATAAAGGATGTGATGCCTACAAAGCTTTGGGCTAACACATATTGCCGCCGAAAATCAAATCTAGAACCATCGGAGCACGATTCGTCGGGATTCTTGGGGTTTCGTTTATAGTTTGTCTATCCGTGCGACAAATGAGAACAACAACACCGCTAATTTATGTGATCCGCTTACGGTCTACGGAAAAGCAGTATATGAATGTGTACAAAAGAAGACCTTGTAGTAAGACTACAGGCAAAGTGGTTTTAGTTAGCCATCATACAGAACTGGTTTAAGTCCTTACCACCATGCCAAAGGGCTCGGGCAAGAAGGGCAGCGAGGCCAAGGGAAAGGCCAAGGGAGAGGCCAAGGCTGCTGCCCCAGTCGAGATTGACGCCGACCCCTCCAGCCTGGGCACACAACAGATCGAGGAAGCCATGCGCAAGATGCAGCAAGAACTGGACAAAGAACGTCAGGAACGCAACTACTACCAAACCGAACGCGATCGCATCCACGAGTTTTGGGAGATTGCTAAGAAGGGAGCGGAGGATTTAAAGACCCAATTACGCAACCGCGACCGGGAGCTTCAGGACATTGAGGAACGACACCAGGTTGAAATCAAGGTCTACAAGCAAAAGATCAAGCACCTGCTCTATGAGCACCAGAACTCATTAACCACAGCCAAGGCAGAGGGTGCCACTGCAGTCAAAGTCGCTCACGATGACACAATTGAACGCGAGAAGGAACTGCGATCGGATCAGAAGGACCTACGCCTGCGCCTGAAGGAATTCGAATTGCAACACGAGGATATTGTTAAATCATTGCAGCGTGAGCATGACAAGCAGGTCACAGAGTTGCGTAAAGATTTTGAGCAGCAGGTGAAAGACATTGTGGACAAGTATGACCGCAAAATGCGGTCTCTGCGGGACGACCTCGAGCTGCGCCGCAAGAACGAAATGCATGAAATTGAGGAACGCAAGAATCAACAGATGAATGCCCTCATGAAAAATCATGAAAAGGCTTTTGGTGACATTAAGAACTACTACAACGACATTACGCTCAACAATTTGGCGTTGATCAACTCGTTAAAGGAAAGCATGGAAGAAATGAAACGTAAGGAGGAGCGCAAGGATAAGCTTATGGTTGAGATCACCAACGAGAATACGCGCCTGACGGAGCCGCTGCAGAAAGCGAAGGCCCAAAACGATGAGATGAGCCGCAAGCTCGTGCATCTGACGAAGGACCGCACCGCCCTTTTTAACGCGAAGCAACAGAACAAGATGCTGGAAGAAGAGGTCAAAGATTTGCGATGGCAGGTCGAGATCATGACCCAGCGTTTCGAGAGTGTGGAGACCGAACGGGACGACCTCTACGAGAAGTTCGTAGGCACGATCCGGGAAGTACAACAGAAGGCGGGATTCAAGAATCTGATCCTAGAGAAAAAGCTCAAGGCTCTGGCTGAAGACCTGGAGAAGAAGGAAGGTCAACTCAACGAGGTGCTCGCAGCCTCGAATCTAGATCCGAACGCCCTCAGTGCGGTAACAAGGAAGCTTGAAGATGTATTAGACAGCAAGAACCAGGCAATCAAGGACCTCCGGTACGAGCTCGCGCGTGTGTGTAAGGCGCATAACGATGTTCTGCGCACCTACGAGGGGAAAATGGCCGAATTTGGCATTTCCACCGCCGACATCGGCTTCAAGCCGCTCACCACCAAAGCTGCGCAGCATCTGGGCAAGGCACCCGCTGGACTGGTTAGTTCTGGCACCGGGGCGTAAGGACCGGACTGACGAGTGTGTGAGGGTGAGATCCTGAGGAATACGATTGCTGGTACATAGTTTTCCAAGATCATATTCGTTCGCAGTGCAGGAAGCCATGGACCAAAAACAATATCATGGAATCCTTCTACTTTTACAAGTAAACTACTAGATGTTTACATCAATTCTTTTTAGGTTTCTACTTCTTCCGAAGACGGAAGTCTTCCAAGCTCAGATATCGCGGATTTGCATCACGGACCTAACCGCACGCGGATCAGTTCCCGCAGTCGCTGCAGGCTCATGACCTCTTCATCTACCTCCGTGGGCTCGACAATGGGCAATCCGTCCCGCCAGGCCGTGATATTGCGCCGGAGCCTCGTCGGCGAAACAGTTTGACCACCACTGGTACCTGTCTGCACCATTGCCACTCTATGCATGTCCGTCGGCAAAGACTCGCGGGCGAGCCTGACCCTCACGCGCCCGAGTGGCGTCAAGGATTGACGGGCAACGATCTCATACTCTGCGTCCCAGCTAGGGCCAGATGCCAGGATGTGGAGGTCGACAAAGAAGCAGCCAGCGTCATTGTCGCTGGTGCCGTCAATCACTAGAACACGCAGTGAAGCGCACTGTGTTGCGTCATCAAGTAGATGCCGGGCGACGTACAGCACACAATGACAGGACACCTCTGAAGTATTGGAAGTGTCGCCGCCTTTGCCGCCCATTCTGTCCTGATCCTTCCATTGTCTGGTTTGGTCCTCACTGATCTTCATTGGAAGCTCTGTTTCCATCGTGGACAGTACAGTCCTGGCGTCCGCATCAAGCACCTCGACACGAAAACGAGTTGGTGCCTTGTCATCCCTCTTCTGTACTGTCGCGGCCCAGGCCAATTCACTGAGGGTGACCGTGATTGGCAGGCGTCGCTGTCCCTCGTCGACAGAAGGAGACCGATGCGAATCCATTGGGCCTGAGTGCGTGGTTTCCTTGCCTTTGGTTTCCGGTGAAGTAAGCGTATCGTTCAGGCCGGCCCCATCAGAGGTCTCAGCCGCGACGGTATCGGCCGTACGGTTAACCTCTGTGTCCGCGCCACCAGATCCTACCTTTTCAATTTCTTCTTCGTTCTCACTGTCCGACAGATGGACTCCAAAGCGGAGCGGGTCATTGGCCGCCAGTCGCGAGAAAGTGTCTGACAGAGAATCCAGTTCGCTGAAGACAGCCGTGAATTTTCCTCTCGCCTTGCTTGAAGACTGCTGCCTCGGGACGGCTGCCTGTGATCGGGGATGGGGCACCCGGCCCTCAATGCCCTTACCTATCGCTGTTTGCCGCTGATGGATTTGCTCCTGAACTAAAGCCTGACGGCTGCCGGAGTGATGCAGTAGCGGGCTGGAACCCATAAGACCCGGAATCCTTTCTGTGAGGCCACTGACCTGGCTGCTGTGGATAGGACGGCTGGGGCTGATCTCGAAATCTTCGTCATCATAGTTGAATTTTTCGCGATCTGCTGCTGGTGGCGTGCGGATTGGACTGACCTCCCGGCAGTCGATGTTCAGCAACTTTGCAACGTCACTGGTGTCGTCATCAATGGCGTCTGTCGGTGAGTAGTGCAGACTCGCAGCTGAGGCGGCGAGGATAAGCTCCGGGGCTGATGCTCCATGGGCCGGCGCTGGCCGGAGCGGGGACTCTGACTTCATTGAAGATGCCTTCTCCGGCTCCACTGCGAGCCGCTTCCGCCTGCTCTGGCGTAGGGACGGTCCCTCACCGCATCTACGACCACCTAATGCAAATAACCTCGCCTGAGAGCTGATATTCAGTGTCGAATCTTGTGTTTGGTCGTCAGCCATCCTTTGGTTAAATCGTGTCGTCCGCGAGTCGTCAACGAGACCTTGAACTAGCCGGTGGCGTTGACGGTGTTGCTCTAGAGCGTAGTACCCAAACGCAGGTGGACTGCGGTCGCGGAAGGGCACGGGGTTTTCCCGGCGCTTCTCCCCGAGTTGTACAATCGCAGCTTGCTTCCGCTTCTCCCTTAAGCGACGCATAGCAGGCCCCTCATGTCGACTTGTAGTCCGTGCAGCGATATCGTTGGTGGGAATAAACCAACTCTCGCTTGGTGGAAGCGGTACGCGTGGTCGACTGTAACTCCCCTGGGGATATGGTCTCTGAGTATCAACATCTGCCGTGGTCACACCAGATGCCTGCTTCTGTTCGCGAAGCACTGGGTAGGCCACGGCATGCTGTGGGCGATGCCAAGTGCGACGATTACGTTCCCGTCGGCTACCAATGTTTCCCTCGGCAATATCACCCAATGGTCGACTGGGTGTCCGTGTATTCTCGTCCCCGCCGGTGTAGAGTGAATTGATACTGCGCTCAGTGTGCCTAATTACTGGACTTTTGCCTTTGGCCCTACCATCATCTTCGCGAATACGATCGTAGGTAATATCCAATCCGTTGTTGACCTGCGTGGCCGTGTCTTGCCTACTACCTTTCCTACGGCCGAACTCGCCCTCGTCTCCGGGCCCGTTCTGCATGTCTCCCTCTCCGAGCCCGCCCTGTATGTCCCAGGCCAAAGGATCTCCTTCCCTGCCCTCCTCTGCCTCGTCTAACGCCCAGGCAGGCGTACGGAACAACTCCGCTCCCGACGACAGCGCCTGACGCGCGTCACAACTACGTTTAGTGTTCGGCAGAAAGTTCAAATTCCGCCGCAGCCACTGAACTACTTCAGCAGTTAGCGACGGCAGTAGGACTTCGTGGAGCGCCGGTACACGTATATCCTCCATCCAGAATTCCACTCTGCGCAAAACACGATCCCGCACTGCCCGAGGGACTCTGCTTTCGTCAAGCATACGCGACAGGACCCAGCGATTGCGTGAGTCAAGCCTACGGTCCGCGGAGGTAGTGTCCGAGTTGTTAGTCGCCTTCACCTTCGTCCGTCTTTGGTCACTGGCCAACGATCCGCGCCTGAGCAGGGCCATGAGCGCAGCCATCCGGTCCGCGGGATGGTCATAGGCAAGCGGGAACGACTCCAAATCAGGGCAAAGCATATGTAGGAGCATGGCCGAACAGCTCCACACATCGTTGGTGGGCTCGTGGGTCAGGCCCATAGGATAGGTCTCGAGGAGATTGCTGGCAGTTTGGCTGTTCAGGTCGCCTCTGCCGGTCACGCCCACCTCTTCCCTTGCTCCAGCGAGGTCCAGGTCGGTGACGGCTGCATGATGAGGCCCCTTGGCGCCCGTGCTGCGATTTTCAATTATTACAAAGCTCGGTTTTTCACTGTCCCCCGCAGATGTCCTACCCTTGTCGGCCATCATCCCATCGACAGTGAACAAGCGCATACCTAGAGCTGACGCCGGATCACAGTACCAGCGTTTGGCCGCCACCGTAGGTTCCTGGTGCGGCCATTGGTGGCGACTCTGGGCCGAAGGCCCTGTGCGTCCAGCGCGATAGGGTCCTCCAAAAGCCGTGGAAACGCTGGTCAGACGTTTGGAGTAGTATGGTAGGAACGGAGCGAGCAAGACTTTAAGCTTTTCATGCGCGATGCCGCTAGCCCGGTGCTGTGATCGGCTCTTCGTGTTGGGGACGCCGTGCGCACTTCGGCTTTCCCGACGAATATATACTGAGAAGGGTGTGATGTTCCCATGAGTCTGTCCCTCCGCGTGCAGAGGCCGCAGTTTTCGTAGAACTGTTTTCACCACTGCAACTGCTTGAGAGGGTGCCATGCTGCCGTCCATGAGCCAGGCTAGCTCCTGCAGCCGCTGTTGCTCCTGCACATCCTGCTCAATATCGATATCATTCTCTTTAGACGCCGACTCATACTGTCTAAACCGTATTTTCTCGGCCATTTCCGCACTCAACGCCTCTCCTGCAACCAATCTCCGTTCGCGGGCGTCGCACATGACGTGCCAGAGGGTCGTACGTTCCGCCGGCTCGGACAGGGTAATTCGCCATGTCGTTAGGGGCTTGGCCTGGTGGGCAGAGTCCATAGAATTGTATGAAGTCCCATCGTTTTCTCCCTCGTCGACGTCATTCTCCCTGTCGTCGTCGTCGTCGTCAGTGTCAAAATCGTCGTTCTCGTCGTCAGATGGGAAGTCCTTCCGCAGGGTCATACCTGACCGCCCTGATTGCCGCATTGATCGCAGTCTGCGCAATTCCTTCACAGATTTCAATGCGTTCGCCGCCGAATGACCTCTTCGTTTGCCTCTTACCCCTACGGGAGGTTGTTGTTGTGTACTGAGGGCGAGTAATTTGCCGTATCGGGCCTTGTAAGTGTCAATGTATGTCTTTGGGTATGGAACCGCCGGTATCTTGGGCATGGGCCGCCCTGAACTGTCCACAGCTTCGATGTAGTAGTCATCAAGGCTCAATCTTCTTCGATTGTGGTACTCAGCCAGCAGCTTCAGTCGGAGAGTCGCCGATGCAGTGGTCGGGAACTCGTACACTGAAATTCGGACCCGACAGCCTGTCCGGCGACTTCGCCCAACGAAGTAGCCGTCCCCGCAGGCGACGATGTCCCTGGCAATCTTTTCCATTCTTCCTTACGTATCGACCGACTAAAGTATTAATTCCAGGTGCTTACATGTTTCCCTGTCGCATGATACGCAGCTTGAACGATGTTAACCGTCTCATTTACAACCATCGCTGCCCCCGAAACTTGCTACCACAATCTCACACGCTACGTGAAGCATGGGTATAACCAAGACTCGTAATCTCGGCACTTGGACATAAATACCGTAAACTACGAACCAAATGATTCCGTAAGAAACTCGTGAACTCATAAACAAAGGTGGCACACTCTACCACCTTGTTCCGCTTTCAATGCCAACTGTCGCAACAAAGTGGATTGTGACCCGACGGAGGACCCCCCGGGATTTTGGGCCCCTGTCGTGCTGCGAGCGCAGCTTCACAGTCCGAACCCTTCCCGCCAGAAAAGAATGTAGACTCCCCTTGCGGTCGTTAAATAGGCCCCGGTTAGTAAGCGCATTCGGTCGGCCGGGTTTCCACGGCGGCCCGCGTTTCATTTCACCGCCAGCCGGGCCGCGAGTGAGAGACGACGATTGCATTGAGCGCAAAACAACGACGAAACGAAAACAGCCGATGATTGGGATCCATTCCAGCATGGAGGTATCGCTCTCCGTAAGAATCCGAGCACCTCATGCACGACTGTGGCGCACAAACTGCCGGAACGAGCGCTACAGAGGCAGATAAGGAAGATGGCTTCACTAGGGTCAACGCACAAGACCAAAACAAACCAAGCGACCATACTAATGGTCTTGGGCACATCATGATGATGTAACGCGCTTACTGGGTCTTCTCACAAAGCAGAATTTATCAAGGTGGCCTTTCATAAGATTAATTAGTATTAGTATTAAAATGGAAAATTGGTAAACTGTTTGTCCAACAGGGTGTAATCAACAGCAAGTCAAGTTTCATCCGTTGGTGATTCATGACTCAATCGCAGGAGCTGTCGTAAGCGTACCAGCAACTCCATTTGTTGGGTACGCACTCAGCATGTCCACAATACCATTCAATCGAGTGCTAAGGCCAGCCTGTAGCTCTTGCATCGATCGTTGGTGGGCCTTCCTGAGATCACGGTTCTCCCGTTGAAGCTGAGCATTGCGGTCCTCAAGCTCCCAAACGCGCGCATTTGAGCTGCCGAGCTGCTGCTCAAGCTCGATCACGCGTCGCTGGAGCATAATCAAGTCAAGGTCATGCTTCTTGCCTTGCTGTTCAGCATGTTCCTTGCTCACCAGGCGTTCATTCAGGTACGACTGCGCGTTCTTGGTCATGGACAAGTGACGATGGCGACCGCCGTGGTCTTCCACTCCCAGGAACGAACTGGACGGTTTGCGGGACGTTGCAGAGGCAGTCCCTCCAAGTGGAGAGGCCGCGTCACCACCACCGTTGGTCACAACGGACCGCGGAGATGTTGCAATGGAGCTGGCCTCCGTACCATTCGAATCAATGCGCGCCAGCGGATTTGTGTACTTGGATGTGAGACGGTGGCTGTTGCCTCCTGTGGTCGTAATCATCAGATCGCTGACGTTGATGTGCATTGCATCAGTCATCATGCGCCGACCTTTGGCCCTGTTGATGGCTGCCACATTCTGGCGCGGAAGGCCACGGCCCATGGTCTTGGTTGAAGCTGAGCCTGGCGATCCACGTCCCTTATTCATGAGCGAGTCCAGATTTACCATGCCCGCATTACTGCCGTGATCAGTAACAGCAACGATAGCATTGTTTTCCTTATTCTGGTCCTTGCTCTCCGTATCTGCGGTTGTTGCCACTGAGGCAGTGTCGCTGTCATTGCCTAGCCCTTTCAGGGTCATCTGTTGGCTCATGGCCACGCTAAGATCTTCAATCACACGCTGAAGTTCGGCATTGACACGGTTGATTTCGGCTTCAATAACCTTTTGGTCATCGTTCCTGTCAACATCGCTGGTGCCATCCTTCGGAGCAGGGGAGCCGGTGGCGCTGCCATTAGTAGATGCACAAATGCGGCGCTTGGCCTGGCTCACGTTGCGACTGACCGAGGCATTGGTGCCCAGGCTACCGCTGCGGCTGAGTGAATCGAGAGTCACAGAGTCCAAGCTTGGGTCTGTGTCTTCCATGGCACGTAGGATTTGGCGCAAACGTTCCGCGTCCATGAGAGGCTTGGTAGTTCCTGGAGCTGCGTATGAGGCCACACGTTGCCGACTGACAGCAGCTGCACGACCTGCACTGGGACGGCGATGCAACTCGGCCTTCATTTGGTTCGTAAGACGCTCCACCATCTGTCCACGGGTGATGAATGAAGACTTACGGCTCACTGAAGCCGCGGTCTCCTTGTGCAGTTCCTGCTGCTGCTGCTGATCAAGTATAATCTGCATCTGTTCCGTGCCGGAACTGTGGCGCTTCCTCGAAGTTTTGCGGTTTTTGCCCTTCTTTGAAAGTAGGCCACCACCGCTACGACTGCTGTAGTAGGCACTATCCTCATCTTCGTCATCGAAGGTCGCGGTATCTCCGGCAAGGGACATCGTTTCCCCATCGCTCCTGCCGCCGTACAGCCCACCGCTGGCCGATTTCTTGCGTGCAGAGTTCCGGCGGAACAATGATCCCAAAGATGCCTTCGATGATCGCTCTTTCATGGATTTGACGCTGCCGTTACCGTCCTTGTCTCCACTGCGCCGCATGTTCACGTGCATGCTCTGCACGGAATAGAGGGACTCCGAACTTTCATTGAAGGCTGCGTCTTCAATCGTGTCCTTCGGTAACTTGGCACCCCGCAGACGTAATGAATTGAAAGCACTCATGCGACTGTTGCGACGGTTGGAGGAACCGTTCTTGGCTCCCGGACCGCCGTTGGTGGCCCCTTCGCCACGATTGGTCATGGATTTCATTGACGTCATACTGCTGCGGCGAGTTAAGCTGGGTGTCATACTGCCACCCGCATGATACGTGACATTACGGTTGGATGGTGATCCGTCCAGGGTGCCGGTCTCGGCCTCGTAATCGTCCCTACCCTGCAGTTCCTCCGGCACAATTGGCACGGAGAACAGGTCGTGCTCCACCAACCCTTGCAAATGCTCCAGGAATGCTGCCTTGTTTCCCTTGCGGAATTCATAGAAATGCTGATCACCTTGGTAATATAGGCACATCAATTTGTTCCAGTATGGGTGATTGGTGGCCGGAAGGGCCTCTCCTGGTTCCCTATTCAGGTCCACGGACGGTGCGTTTTCGAGCACAAATATTTCTGTGAGAGGCACGCTGTGGGCATACTTCCAATTTTTGTTGGAGATCAACGAGTTCTTGAGGGCCACGAGCAGGAGATCGTTAAATAAATATAGCTGCCCAGCCAATGGCTTTGGGTCCAGCATCTTCACGTCCGCGACTGTAATCAACCGACGGCTGCTGGTGACAGTCTGCGGCGGCAAATTATCAATCTCCATGGCCAGAGTCAGCATTTGTTTGTATGACGATCCCTTTGATTCACTTTCATTTACTACAGATGCTTCAGCACTGAATGCCCGTAGAGCCTTATGCAAATCTTCATAGTCCGGATGGTCCACGTCTGTGCGTTTGATGATGGCTTCCAGACACAGCTTGTATTGCACACTTCGCTGAATAGGTTTGATCAGCAGGTCCTTCAACGTCTTCTTCTCCAATTCTGGCCTTTGTTCGCAACGCTTGATGAGTTCGCCAACCTGCGGCACTGTTTTCATGTAGTGGTCCAGTTTGGCCAGAGATTGCTGATAGAACATACCGTAACTGCTCAATGCCTTCATGACCTCAGCAACATGCTTGAGTAACACATCACCAATGGCCACATCCTGAAGACCGTCACCTACCCGAGTCGCAAGCTCCTCGTTCATAGCACCATTGGCCTTAAGGATGCTCTTGTAGTTTCCAAAGACCTGAGTAATAATGTCCCGGTAAAGGTAACTCTGTGACTCGACCACCATGTTGGCGAGATCTGTAATAGGTGTAACGAAGCAGTCATTCATCAAGATCATTGTTGACAGGAACGTGTGTTCACTGTTGAGAAAGTCTGCGATTGGTTGCATCCGCCTCGGGATGGCATCCATTTCCTCGAAGGGTACTTCCTTCCCAGACATGGCTGACCGGTTCCTCGAAGTCCTTGATCCGTTTCCTATAGTTGCTGTTATATCTACTGACACGTTCGTTATGTCCCCTTGGTTCGCGAATATAACGAGATATTGCTATCTGTGTTCTGCTTCAAGCTTGAAATAGTTCCCTTTTTGTATAATCTTGCTCGTTTGGTACTCCGATCGCTAGATCAATCCCAAAAGTACCAACGCCATAAATTCGATCTTTCTAAAATTTCGTATTTCTATCATATGCTAGTGGCCCGGTATCACATCAATTTCTCACATCGCTCCCGGTTTCTATTTACATGCCCAAACATACAGTCCGCACGACGTCTCCGACAGGCAGTCACTAACCAACCGTTCGACACGAACAACAACACCCTCTATACACACACACATACACGAACAGCTACCATGATTATAGCGTCACGTCTACCGAAATTTCGATCGTTATTTCTGAAACCATTTCAGGGCCGGTAGCCAAGCAAAAGAGAAATCCACCAGGCACGGGTGATTCAGTGTCCCACCACCATCCCCCCCCCAAAAAAGTAAAACTTGTCCGGCGGGTTCTCCGCGAACTGAGAAAAGTACAAACAGAGCGAGAGAAAGGGCAAAAAAGGAGAGTAGAGAATATACTGGACCGACTCTCCATACCGGCTTAGCGCCGCTGGCAAGGGCCGAGTGTTTGGACCCTCGTCCTTCGACGGTCGGATCCACATTCTGTCGCCCCGTTGCGTGGAGAACCGCTGTGGTAATACAGGGGAAGGGGTGCCGGAAAAGTGACGAGTGGGTGGTTGTCTTGCTTTTTCGGGAAACATGCAGTACATTCACAACCGGAAATTTTGGCGGGAAAGAATTGAAGGGGTGAGAACCGCCGCCCACGAGCTTGCTTGCAAGAAGGGTTGCCTGCTGCCCATCCCCTCCCCCCTGCGGCTTGGGTCCGGGGCCGACTTTTCTCCATGGCCACCCTCCCACTACCTCCTTCTCACCACCGCCCCACCCCCGGGGGAAGGTCTGTACCATTAAAATACGCACAGTATATTTTCTATAGTGAACACACCCCACCGGAACCAGGGCGCTCATTCCGCTCCTGCACTGAGTACGTGTTTGCCCCCCACTGGCTTCCAATAGGGGCCTATTTTCGGGCTTTTATTTGTATACATCAGTGGTGGGTTACCGTCCCCCTGGGTTTGGTGGCTAGGCAATGCGTTTTCACATGGACCGGACCTACGACCCCAATCTCTACAGATTTGGAACCCCAACGGAGAAGGACAAGCAGAAAGGGATTCTGAACGGCACTACGCAGTGCCACATCGTACAGTGATGCAACGATATGGATCTAACAACGGCAAAACTCTTCTATTGTTCTAACGGTAGTGCTTCTTGCGACTGTTTCGCAGTTTCTCTAGCTTCGCGAGCTCCTTGTGGCCCCGCTTCTTCTTCCCCTTGATTCGCGCAGAGTGCGCAATCATCTGGAACAGCTTTGTCACCTTCTTGTCCTTGTTGGTTAGACCGGCAGAACGGGATTTCAGACGGGTCTTCTTGTTGCCACCGAACTTGGTGGCTTCCTCACCGTCCTTTGTAGCCTTGGCATGGGCAATGCGTTCCTCACGCTCCTGTTTGGCCTTCTTGGCGATGGCAGTAATGTCCTTCGGATCCACAATGCCTGTGCCATCCGCTTCCTCAGCCTCCTTCAGACCGCGCTTCTTTTTGCCGCGACGATTTGTCTTGTCGAGCATCACACTCGTCTGCAGGCGTTTGATCCGTTTAAAGTCCTCATCGGTGAGTGCGCGTGACATCAGCAAGTTCCGAGCCTCCTGCTCGCGCTCTTCTTCCGTTTCCTCCATGTCGGCATTTTGTTCATTATCGGCATTTGGAGCAGACTTAGACGGTCCGCTCTGATCTTCCTCATCGTCACTAGAATGGCTAATATCCACCCACGACCCCTCGCTGTCAGTGTCACTCGCGCTTTCCCAGCCGTCCTCCACTTCATCCTCCAGAGCCTCGGGACCAAGCTCCCCCCGTGCCACGGCCTCGGCTTTGGCCTGACGCTCCGCTTCGTAAGCCGCAAGAAGGTCGACACCTTCGATGGTTGACTTTACCTGTGCTGCTCCATACTGCAGCGGCTTGCCCTCACCGTTCATGGTGGCCACCGAACCGGCCAGACCGCGGTCCTTCCGGCGCAGAAGCTCCGGATTCACGTCCTGGAAGAGCTTCATAAGACTTTTCGCTGCAACGCTGACATTCTTGTCTTTGTGTCGACGATATTCGACCAAGTCCTGCAGGAGCTCTGCTGTCATAGCCGTCGGTTGACGCAGCGAGATCTCACGGATCGCATTCAGACCAACAGCCATGACTTCGCCTGTGCAGCGGTCGTTAACAAAATTGTCAGCCAAAGCTCTGATCACGGGCTCCACAACGTCAGGGGGCACATCTCTGTGGCAGGCTTGGGCCACATCTGCCATGATTTGCGTAACTTCCTGCTGATGTGGCTGAAGATAACGCACAATCCACTGGTAAAAGTTCAGGACCAGCAAGTGGTGGATGCCAATGATGCGAGTCAATAGATTGATCTGCAATAGCTTGACCTCAAACCGCAGATTTCCATCCCTGCTCTCCTTAAACAGTCGCTCTGCGGTTTCCTGTGGATTGTGTAGCAGTTGGATGGCAATGGACGGATTCGCAATACCCGACTTCTTTCCGCCTTGCTCTTGCTGATGTTGTTTCTTTACGACTTCTTTAACATTGCTCTTGAGCTGTTTCTTCTTCTTGCGCGTCTTTTTGACGTGGCTGAATGCGGCGTATAGTTCGCCTGCGCTCTGTTTCTTCTCGTTATCGTCATCTTCATCGTCCAAGCCCTGGGCCGCACGGTCGAGTCCGAGGAAAAATTTTAGCGACGCTATCTTCAACTTCATAACCGGGCTCCACAGAGCACTTGCAATGACATTAACAGTCTTGGCATCGTCCCAGACTTGTTTGCGATAGAGATCGACCATGACATCGAGACACTTCTTAGCCGCCTGAGGGTCTGCACTGCTGAGGTGCCCGTGCATGTAATTCTGCAGTCGCTTGTTCAAATTTGGATTCTTGGCCTTCTGGTTCATCAGTTTGACGTCGCTGACAATGTGCAGATGAAGCATGGTACGAAGGGCCTTATCCTGTACCTCGAACAAATTGAAGAACAATTCGAGCGTGCTGGCGGCATCAACTAGTTTCCGGTTTCTGAGGATCATTAGGCACTTACACAAAATTCCGCGAATATTGCTCTGAAGGAGTGCCGCCCGTTCCTCCAGTACTTCGACGATGGCCCGACTGTACTCAGGGACAACCTTTGGATAGCATGGGGCTGTATGTGCCAGGAACATGGACACTTCCGCAAGCTTGTCTCCGGCGTCAGTGGGATTCAGGCGCAAAACTTCCATTTGGCTCTGGAACTGCCGATATTGCTGCTCAAATTCCTTTTCGTATGTTTGCGGATCCCGACGGATAAGGTTCTGCAGCTGTGGTAGGTTGTTAGGTAGCTTGTTGTTCTGCCGTCCCATGTTTGCTATGTGTTGTCTGTAATTTATCTATGCCTTTGTTCAGAACTGCTAAGGTTTGTTCTACGAAGTGGAATCCCCCACGTGTGTTGGGCGTTTGATTTGGTATTCGTCGCTCCCCTTGGGAAATATTTTACATGTTTGCCCGCATAGTTACACTGATCTCGATCTTCTTTTCTGCAACCCTGAAACGATTTGCGAATGGCGAACTATATATTTGGAATTCTGACACAACTCCCGAATTTGCTCACTTACATTAGTGCCCAATATACCTCTCCCGTCTCGATCAGAAAGGCAGTCCCCATATGATACAGTTCACAGTGATTGGTGTCATTTCCGTCTCATGCGGGCAGCTCTGTCCTTGTGGCTCCACTATAGTTTTGGTCACATTGCGAGTACAACCAGCTGCGCTCCTAACGGGCCTTGAACGGCGACACGTTCCCAACCCTCTTGGTGGTCCGGTCCACATTCTATTCCACGCGGGTCAGCTCCGGTCGCACCTGCACGGGCGGGTTTTTGCAGAGCGCCCCCATCCCCACCCCCTCCCCTGGGCGGCCCGTGTCATCAAATCACGAACATATACTGAGTACCAACCTCTGTTCAATAAAAAAGTGCATAATTTACATTATGGTTTGAAAGCTTCGTTT
>PDIP01000051.1:83578-94003 GCA_002811645.1 Corallochytrium limacisporum
GTGCAAATTTTTGTTGAACACCGGTTTTTCGAAATTCTGCACTTTTTTATTGAACAGAGGTTGGTATATTTTACATAGAAAATCAAATGACCACTTTGGTGAAGGAAAATCATATACAAAAAATGACCCCCCCCCCCCATGATTGACTAAATCAAATCCGATGACAGGTCCAAACGCTTAGCAGTGGCTGTACTGAAGGCGCAATCCGCGCGCGCAATGGCGGCAGTGGGACCTGGCTGCTACACAGGCCGAGGCACAAAGGTATTTACAAATTACGGATAAGTGACTCCATATATTTTGAATATCGATAAGAACCGCACGTGATACAAAGAAACGTCTTCAATAATCGTTATCGGAGGCTGAGTGGGGTACGGAAGCAAGCGACCCGGACAAGATCTGCAAAAATTCTTCGTTTAATCAACCGACGACTATTCCTCGCTGCTGCTTCTGCTGTGGGGTCTCCTAAGCACCGCATAGTGACTACGAGCCCTTGGATTCCTCTTATTCTTCAAAGGAAGACCATGGTAAGCCGCAGAATCAGTACCAGATTGGCGAATTCGCCGCGCAAGGACTACAACGAGGACAGGATGGTGGGCCTGGTTTCGAGGACAACACCAACGAAAAAGGGCATCAAGCGATCATATGTTTCTTCCACGGCGCCGAAGGTGTCTAAGCATGAAGAGCCTGTTGCGAACCGGACGAAAAACTCTCCAGAGACCCCGCAGAAAAAGCTCAAGAAGGAAAACACTAATAGCTACGAAGAAGAGAAGACCAGGGCCAAGATCAGGAAGGAAGGTACCTCATCTCCGTGCAAACCACCCTGCGTAGCCACGGCAAAAAAGGCCGATTGGCTCCGTGCAGAAGCCGCTGGCGTCATTGATCGTTTTCGTGAGCGCCGAATGGCCATGGAGGCAGGAACGGATGACCGCTACAAATGGCTGGTGGGTGCGCATGTGAGCATGGCCGGTGGCGTACAGAACGCCATCATTAACGCAGTCATGCTAGGTGCGATGGCTCTGGCCATGGACCTCAAGTCGAAGCGTCGGTGGGAGGGGCCCCCATTGAAGACTGAGGACATTGCGATGTTCAAGGAGGCGTGTGCAGAGTTCGGCTTTCGCCGAGACCGGGACATCGTGCCCCACGGCAGCTACTTGATTAACCTGGGTAGCCCGGACGAGACCATGTGGGAGAAGAGCGTTGCAGCGGTGATTGATGAACTGCACCGCTGTGACCAGCTGGGGATCACACTTTGGAATTTCCATCCCGGCACAAACACTGGGAATATGCAAACAGACGAAGAGTGCCTTGACCGCATCGCGGAGGGGATCAATCGCGCGCTTGCGGATCCGAAGAGCGGACAGAACACAGTAGTCGTTGTGGAAAACATGGCCGGACAGGGGTCAACCATGGGCAATGAGCTGTGGCATTTGCGGCATATTATCGAACGTGTGGAGGACAAGTCACGCATCGGCATCTGTCTGGACACATGTCACGCATTTGCGGCCGGAGTGGACGTGAAGACGGGCTCCGGATTTAGTGCCTACCTGGACGAGGTGGACGAGCAGATCGGGCTAAGTTATTTGCGGGCTATGCACCTGAACGATTCCAAGGGACCGCAGGGATGCCGCAAAGATCGGCATGAGAACCTGGGCAAAGGAGAGATTGGCCTGGACTGCTTCCGGTTCATCATGAACGAGCCTCGGCTCCAAGGAATTCCCCTCGTTCTGGAGACGCCGAACGACAAGGTGCCTACAGATGTCTGGAACAGCTGCTGGCGATGTGAGGTGGATCAACTTTATAATGACCTGCATGGCGATAATAGTAAATAAGGGGAAATGCTGATCATTTTTCTGAATTTATAATGTAAGAATCATGATGAATTTGTGATGTAAAAGAAACTAAGTTCGGGATCATCGCGGCGATGAATAGTCTACTGGGACCTTTGAAACCCCGTTCGTCCACCGGACCGACCAGACTAGTGTTCACTGTCCTCGCCGTCCCCATTTTCCTCATCCCCATGTTCAGGCTCGACCAGCCATTCAAGGTACCGGAGATATGGAAATGGTTGTAGTCCTACCGTGTAGTACTTCTCAAGGGTCTTCTCGCAATTTTCAACTTCGCGGATGCTGCCCGCACTTACCAGCGTCATCTGCATGGCCATGCCTCCATGGCTCAAGAGACGGAATTGCAGATGTGAATTGGGCACAATGATACAGTGTAACTGATCAGTGGCAATAAGATCGAATCGACCGGCGTCCAGGTGGATCTCCGCAAGCCAGACGCCTTCCCTTTCCTGGGGCGCGTCCAAAAAGTCAAAATTCACCGTGGCCTCAAGTGGACGTGCCCGGCTGTTCACCATGGCCACGAACCAATTCTGCTTGCCCCACTCCTTGCGTGCCATTGCCGTGTAGTTATTGATGTCACTAGCTAACAACACGGAGCGATCAAACAAAACTGGTAGATTGCGCCAGAAGGACAGAGCGGGGATGGGATCGTAGCTGAACTTTTCACTGCTGTCCCCTGCAAATATGTTGGTATCCCTTTGGCCATCGTCTTCGGCGCCCCCTTCAAGTTGAGGATTCATGTACATCTTTTGCTCGTGCTCGCGCTCCTTCACCTCACGCCTAAGTAGGTCGACGATGTCGACCGCGTGTTGGTGGGCAAAGAGCGTCGGAATCGGAGACCAGAGCAGTACCGGGAGGGCAATCTGGTGCATGGCAGATTTCATACTCTTCATCAGCACTTCTGAATCCATAGTAAACTGGAAATCGAGTGGACCGCCGAGCCAGCCACAGAAGGGTATCGCCGAGGAATATTTCGCATGGATTGGGGCCGTTGCACTGTCCTCTGTTCCGGCCACAACCACCAGGTTGGGCCATTTCATGACTAAGCCTGTGTTGCGCATATGTCCGCCGACCAGGACCATTATGCGATTCATAAGCGTCAACTCGAGCATCAGTAGCAACCTATGCATACTCAAGGTATCTCGGTGATCAAGGTTACCGAACCGCACACCGGCAACACCTGTCGCAGCCAGATCTGTGAAGAACCGATGCGCAGTAATTTCGTGGATATCCTGGAAGAACGCGAAGTCAAGCCAAACAATAAGCTTCACACCATGAGTGTCGGCCTTGGCGACCAAGTCCGTGAAATCAATGCCCCCAGATTCGCCTCCGGTATACATGACCCGCATGCCCCGGGGATCGGACGCACTCACACCTGTCCACCCTTCACCTAGAGTCACGTACGAGCAGAGGAATCTCTGCGCAATCTTCAACATGGCTTCTACGTTGGCTTCGGTGAAGCGATTAATGTTTACGTTCTTACCAGGCTTAATCCACTTACTGAACTCATGTGTGGCTTCATTGGTGCGCTCTGGATCGCTGGATTCCATGGCAAGTGCCATTATCAGAGAGCGCGAATGCCAGAGCAGTGATGGATGGTCTTCTGCGAAAAAGACCTGCCACGGAGTGAAGTCAGGAACAGGAGGATCCGGCCGTGGTTTCATGCGCGGTGGATCACTAGCGTCCTTCAATTGGTAATCAATGCTCGTTAATATCTTGTGCGGCTGGTTCGCGAACCTCACTGTCACGTGCAGGGGCAGCCACCCACGGGAGTCGACCTCCGAAACAGAGAGGCTCCGGCCTTTCCATTCCGCCATTGTGACTGGACGAAGTCGTTCGCGGTCTAAGATGACAAACCCTTTCTTCGGGCCAGTGACCACGAACTTCCACCGCAGTAGTTTAGTATTCCGCTCCTGCAAGAGTTCCTTTGCAGGGTCCAAGAGCTCCATCCGCACCGCGGCCATATGATCGTAGACCCGTAGGTAGAGCTTGACAAAGGCCACTAGTTCCCCATTGTTCGGCGATGGAACGCCCATGGTGTAGACATCTTGGACATAGTCATTTGCAATGACCGCTTGATCACTTTGCCAGTACATAAACTGGGCCACGCCTGAATGGTATGTGCGCACGCGACTCATATACCGAATGTTGCACACGCCAGGAAGCATGACTCCGTCAGCCAGCAGGCTAATGCTACCCGGATTGACCAGTGGTTTCCCGTCGTATATAAGATCGTAGAATAGACATTCCTTCAAATTGTCCACGGGTCCCCTTCCCGTCCGTAGCTCAAGCTTTCCCAATGGACTCCGCAGGGTGGCTATTCCCTGGTGCAAGACTTCCACTTCGTGGTGCAGCTCGCGATTTTTTTCTCGATCATTAATAGGCACCAATGCTGCAGAGGCGGTCTGTTCAGTAAGAGACCGGAGAATCTTGGGCCAATCTTTTCCCATCGCTTGGCGCGGGGCCTCTTCTTTCGTCCTAGTTTCGGGCCTACACGCAGATGCATCCTTGCCAATGATGGTGCCAGTCGGTACGGTGATTCCGTCATCTAGTGAGCCCGACATCATGTATAAACCGAAAAAGAAAAGAACGGCCCCGAAGATCACCATGCCAACGTGAAACTGCGAACTGTGTCTGCTGTTGCCGGCAATCAAACGGTAGAGTTTCCGTCCCGTGCTGGCAAGATAGCCAGGGGACTTCTCCCTCCGCTGGCGCGGTGACATTGTCACCATTACGCTCGTAAATTGCTTGGAATTTTTCAGTTCGACGTCCAGGATGCCACCGTTCCAGGATTTCTTCACACTATGCCACTCGGAATTCCAGTCGATTCTTTTCACTTTCACTTCTTTTTGCGTGTCAGACGGCGATCTAAACCCATGCCGTCACCAAAAACACTAATGCTTGTAAACTGTGAAACCAAATCCATGATCAAGTACTGTTATTCTAGACATACCAAACACGAACCCCAGGTGACTTGGGGGTATCGGTGGAAGTCCACCGCGATTGCTCCTCCCACGTCATCTGTTACCCCTGGGATAAGGGACGACGAGTGAGCGCGCTTAGCTTCCCCCTGGGGATCTTCCGCCCGAACGGTCGCCAACCCCAAGCAAAGTCTTTCGCTACCAGTAGATTCACCAGCGTGCGGACGGAGAAACGATTTCCCTGCTAACGGAGCGGCCTGGGGTGAGGGAGGACGCGGGCAAAATCTGGGCCAGGCCAAACCGAAAGTGAAAAACTAGGAAGGGGGGGGGGGGGCGAGGGCAAAATGTACTGGAGACGTGGAAGAAGAAGGCCCGCGGGGTGGGGGTAGACAAAGTGGAATCACACCTTCCCAATGCAGTAACAACGACCCGTGGTTTTGGGGAAACGGAGGGAAAGAGGAAAGGGAGGGAGTGATTTTAGGCCCCCCCCGGGGGCCTTCTTTCTCCGTGATTCAATCCGTCCCGTTCTGAAATTCAGGTCTCCCCATCACCGACCACTGGTCCCCCCTCCCCACCCGGTCCGCATTCCTCTTGCCCTGAACTGGGTGGGCAGTCTTCGACGTTCCACAGTTCTGAAGTTTTTCTGTGAAGGTATGTCAAAAGTGGCTTATTGTATAAACGTGGGATGGATTGATCAAGTTTGTACAGTTGTGTTGATTTCAGCTTGATATACGTATTTCGTAAATGTTTGTAGTAATAATCGGAGAAGAGACCAAGGGACAGAAAGTTTACAGAACTGAGTTAATAGTGGTCAGCAAAGAATTTGGACCGTAAGACATGGGAAGTCTCGACAACGCAAACCCCGAAGTGTACCAGGCCACGGTAGAACGTGAAGTTACCGAAGCAGACTACGATGAAAACGAGAGTGATCCCATTGATAACCGCGAAATATTTGACTTACTGCGAGTGATAAATGATCCGGAACATCCGCTCACGTTGGAGCAGCTTAAAGTGATTTCCCTCGATCATGTTAAAGTAAGTGATGACGAGAACGCAGTGGATGTTGAATTTACACCTACGATCCCCCACTGTTCCATGGCTACGCTTATTGGTCTTTGCATCCGGGTTAAGCTCATCCGTACCCTGCCTCCGCGGTTCAAGGTGAACGTGCGCATCCGAGAAGGAACCCACGCTTCAGAAATGGCCGTGAACAAGCAGCTTGCCGACAAGGAACGTGTGGCTGCTGCGCTGGAGAATGCACATTTGCTGAACGTTGTTAATCAATGCCTTAAAGTGAAAAACTGAAAAACAAAATGACATTGCTAAAGAAAAGGACTCTCATATTTACCATTTGAACACTTAAATATTTATAAGACATCACTAGGATTTGACTATGTTTACATTATCTAGATCAACTACATGCTTACACTTTATCAGAGATAGAACGTTCGCTTGTCCGCCTTTTCCAGCTGATTACGTTTGTGAATGTACTCATACTCACCGTGTTTCGGATCAAAGGTACCCTTCTGGAGCCACTTGAGCTTAAGCGTAAACTGGGGCCCGATTTCCTGCAGACCGACTCGCTTGCCTTCCTTAAATATGTACCGATGGTGCCGGAAGAAGATGTAGTCCCGCTGATTATGGAATGTAATCACGCGGCGGCCCATAAAGTCCGGTTTCTGTGGTATCAGGCTGGCAAACATCCGACCGATAGTATGACCAAGGCGAGTGCCGAAATTGTTAAGTACAAGTTCCGGGTAGTGCTCAGAGGTCCGCGCCTTGTTCCAGATCTTGGCATGGGGCACAAACGATGTCAGCTTGTAGTATGCGGTTGGGCCGTCCGGAAGATGGCAGTGGATCAGAGCGTTGGGCTCCTTGTGATCCTCGTTGACAACGAGCAATTCTGTGAATTCGGCATTACTGGCGTACTTCACAATATCCTTAATCTTGTAGCCCTTGCGTTCATAGAAGAAGGCATTTGGCAGAATTTCTTCCAGCTCGCGCACCAGCTGGTACGTGGTCTCCCGTCCCACAGCTCGGTTGGATGTACTAATCATGATCTTGGGCGGTTTACCCTCAAAATAAGTCTGGAGTTTGTCTGCCTCTTCGTCGGCAAGTACCTCTTTATCAGAGGGATCAACAATTGTGTCATTGGGCCTACGTATACTCTCAATAGTTCGCGGCTGCTTCTTTTCCGGACGTTGATCCTCAGGCAGAGTCTCTTCCAATTTCTTGCGCTCCTTGCGGGCCCTCTTTTTGGCCACGAGCTTGTCTGTTTTTTGCTTCTGATACTCTCCTTTCCGAATATCCTTGTTTTTGATTTTGCTGATCGCTGCATCACCTGATGCTTTCTTTGACCGTACCATGGTCCTAAGGTCTTAATTAGGGTGCACGAAATTGTATGTCTCTGTCATGTACAACGGTGTCTATGTAGGGTTTTCTACAGCATTCCTTTCGGACAGTGCAGTTCCTCGTTGTAGGTTTGGTAACAATCAAACTGAACACGTAACGTAATCCCCATCAATATTTCTTGTACTCACTGATCGATCTCATCCCATGCGTAGTTTACGTAGGGAGACACCAAGCGTTGAAATAGCTTCAAAAATGCGAACCATGCATGACCGCCCGCGGGCAGTAAACCCGCCCTTCCACTTCCCCGACCACGCGAAGCCCACCTTTCCCTTTCGGAAATTAACTAGGACCTAACTAATCATTAATTAGATTAAACCCAAACACCCTCTCCCGTAGTACGGGTCCAGTATTTTCAGTATGCGGCCCGCTGAGGACTTGCCACAATAAGATAACAACAAGTCTTCAATGGCGAAAACATAGGTGCCGGAGGTAGTCCATGTACCGGCTTTGTGGAGGGCACCGGTCGAGGCCTCCAAACAGTTTCCAGTGAATTGGGCCTTCGGATTGTTATCACTGACTGGCTATTCAATGATCATCAGTTCTCAAGATAGTCCGTACTTAAATTAATGGAAAAATACAACGAGCATACCTGTGAACTGGGGAGGGAAAACGAGAGCACAGTGTCTGTTCGAACGCGGTGCTACATCCCATTGGATTCGCCGGAAGTTTGGAACTAATTTACATATCTCGACTCTATAGGAAACGGTTCCAAACCATGAATACCTTCCTCCATTTGGTCATTGCAGCTGTGCTGGCTGCTCTGACGCATGGGTTTATCATCGATGTTGACGCCCACGACGTAGAATGCTTTTTTGTGCAATGCCAACCGCGGGATAAGATTACCTTAACCTACGAGGTGATGGAGGGTGGATTTCTGGACATCGATGTCTCTGCCTTTGATCCTTCTGATACACAGTTGCATAAGTCTCAGCGTCAGAGTTCCGGACGGGTCAGCCTAAGCGCGCGCAAGGACGGGCGTTACAAATTCTGCCTCGGAAACGAGATGTCTACCCGCACCGTCAAAACGGTCAAGTTTGATTTAACCCGCAGCCGCATCGAACCCCCTGAGCCTTTAAAGGATGAGCAACAGAATCGTCTGCTGCAGATGGTGACTGAACTGAATGAGAAGCTCATCACTATTAAGCACGAGCAGGAGTATCTCGAAGTCCGTGAAAAGATTCACCGTGAGATTTCCGACTCAACGAACTCACGTGTGGTTATGTGGAGTTTCTTTGAGGCCCTCGTCATTGTGGCCATGACAGCTGGACAGATCTGGTACTTGCGTCGCTTCTTTGAGAACAAGCGCCTCATGTAAGTGGTCATCACTTACAACCATCCACCATTCTGCAACATAACTCCCGGAAGGAATCATCCCAACGTTTGACATGACGTACCAATATAGAAACCGTAGTAAGCAATAACAATGGAAATGTTATCATTGTCTTGTCTTCGCAGATGGTGAAGAGCACGGACCGTATTCTACTCCGCTTGGGAATAGATCGGCCTCTTACATGCCCAGAGTTGAAGCCCTTACGTTCCAATTTGCTGAGGAGGGCCGTACTCTCCCTATGCGCAGGAGGGTCCATTAGTGCGAGGAAAATTCGAAATATTTCGACCGTGAAGAAAATAAAAAAGTCAGTATATCAATTTCAGCAGCTGCAAAAAGTCCCCCCCCCCCCTTCCCAAACTTCTTCCGCGTATTATAATACGCTCGTACCATGGGTCAGATCAGCAGGACAAATCAAACTCTGTCGCATCCCTCATCCCCATGCACAAACAGGTTTCTCTCCGGACCCTCTCGCATGATATGGAGCATGTTTATGTTAACATAATCGTTCTGTTGCTCAAAAGGTAGAGACACAAGACATGGTAGTAGTCATGCATGATGGATAGTAATTGATCACTAATTGATAGATGGGAAGGGCCTTCGTCCCCCCCGGGAACCAGAAAATCAGTCTATGTATAGCCCCACTATGGAGAAATGCGCACGCTGAGCGGCATTAGTGAGTGAAATCATGCCCCAAGTTGAAGGAAACACGGGGAGGGGGTAGTGGTACGGTATCTCGGGAAGAGGAAGCGGGCCACAGAGTGAGTACACCGCGGCATGTTTGTACGGCCGATGTACCCTCATTTCCGCCCATCTGATAAATACATACCCGCCGCTGCACTCGATTTGTTTATATTTTCGGGAGGACCCCTCGCAGCATCGCAACGGTGATCATTCTAGTTTCGCTACTGATAAGTTCAATACGTCGGTTGGGGATGGGCACCGGTGGAACGTGGAATAGAATTTCGCAGCTCCGGGAAGGAGAGTCCCGACACGATCTGCCGATGCCTTTTCGTTGTCTGGGAAGATGTCTTCGCCCGCCAGGCTTGCTCGCGTGGCCGCCATGGATTCTACAGTAGGAGCGGTGCAGACATGTAATCCAACTCCGGATAGGAAAGAACTATATGGCTGACTACAACTTTATTGATGTCTCCTGTGAGATTACATCCCTGTCAAGCCGAGCCTGTGCTTCCGCTATCCGGGTTGTTGCAGTTGTAGAGCCCTACTGGGGCTACGTTAGGTGATTGCATCGCATAGACCACAACTGACATGTACCACTCACTTACCCTCTCCAAACTCGTTCAGAGCTGGCAGAGGTTTAGTCATCATGTACCCAAAGCGGCAGTGCAAGCATATCATGGCCGTTTTTTGCACCGTTGCCCCTAATAGTGACGGCCACTGCACGTACAGATAGCAGCCCGCTCACCCCTGTCAAGAAACAGTACTTTCACTATACAATAATCTGCTTGGATGACGCAATCTTGAGGAAGGGAAAAATCATCACGAGAACTGGATTGAGAATTCAAAAAATAAAAAGAGGGGAAGAAGCTACCCGATGAATTATGAGTTCTCTCAAATACATTTCATATAGACAAGATCATCCACACGAGCACATCACTATTAAGGAGCCCTCCCCCGTAAAGGGCTTATTAAAGGGATTCTGGAAGGAAGCGCCGTTGTCCTCGTTTCGCTTGCTGTCCCTTTGCACTGCCATGACCAAATGAAGGCAACCCCGCACCGGGTGGGTGCGCACAGGGAAGAAATCCCTAGGTTTTTGCACTGCGGCGCGGTGGGTGCTTCGGTTCTCAGCAGACAGGGACGACAATGGGGAACGAAAAGGCAAGAATGGGGGAGGAAGAGGAAGGTTAGTCTGGGATATACCCAGTGCGGCCGGGAGGGGAGGGAATCGTCCGCGTGTTTG
>PDIP01000051.1:94218-150394 GCA_002811645.1 Corallochytrium limacisporum
GGGGGGGATTCCAATTTCTTACCCCCGTCTGCTGCGACGGACGGAGGAGGAGCGTGGAAAGAGGGGAGGGGAGTGTTGTGCATGCATGACGCTAAGCGCGAGACAGCCACTGAGGTCCAAAGCGGACACACACATCGGTCCCGTGAAATTTTTTGTTTTCCTCCTGAACTTTTTACTCTCTGGGCCTTCACTGCCGTAGCACCGACCAGAGGGAAAAAAAAGGGGGGGGGGGGGTTGGAGGCAAAAGGCCCAGAATCTTTGGGGTTCCCCGAATTCCTTACCTTTTGACGGAAGAACAGTCGAGAGAATAAGAGCCTTCCAGAATAGCCAAGCTGGGGCAGAAAGTTTGCAGGAACCCCAAGACAAAGCGGGGGGCTCTCTTGACCCACCCCCAACCCTCACTCTCTCAGGTTCTTCGGTTCTTTATTTCTTTTTCTTTTTTGTATGGGCTGCCCCGGGTATGAACTCACCAAGCACAGCGGAGAGCCGAATTTGGGTACGACCGGGGTTCTGGTCTTAATAGCCGTTTCGATCGTTCAGTACATTCAGTACTGGACTATCGGCTGTCCAGGAAAGACTTGGTTTTCTTTTCTTTTGCCGGCTCCCCCTTCCCCCCCCCCGGGTCGTTTTTCATTTTCTCTCGTTTCCCGATCGAGGGTCGGTGGGCCCGAATTCGGTAGTGTCAGTGATACGCACGCACCAAAGGTGTATTTCTTTGTTTCAGACCCCACCACCATTGGTTTCAACACACAACCAAAATACAAGGAAGAGAATATAGCGGGAACCTCCCCCCCCCCTTCCCCCGGGGAGGTACATATTGCCTCTCCGCTTCACGGGAGAACGGGACGTGGGGTGTTGGGGGGGGCCTAGTAAAGGGCATCCGTTCTCATACAGCGCTGCGTCATGGCAATTTTTTTGGGTCTTTCCCTTCCCCGGATAGGTGTTCCTTCATTTGCAGAGCCAGAATGTACGTACATTGTAAATACAAAAAAGGGAATGGTGATTTCTTGGTTTTGCTCCTGGTGTTTTTTTTTCATTTCTTCAGAGCGTGATACCAGCCAGCACAGGGCAACGAAGATGATGCCCGACCGTCTATGCCGTACGGAACTGGTCATACCCTCCTGCAATTCATACACTGCTGCATTCCGTTACAGGTTTCGAGGTCTACGGTTCGGATTGCAGGGCAGTCTTGGTATTAAATGTTCCCATTCCCCGGTGGACTATTTCATATTCTGCTCCGCAGATCTGGACGGGAGAATTGCGTGAAAATGGTGACGAATCTTGTTCTCTGGATGTCGCATTGTTCCCTAGGTCTACGTCAGTGTGGAATGTGGAATTTGGTAATTAACGTGCTACATGTATATCGCTAACTGTCCATTTGGGCGTTGGGAGTTGGAATAAGATCGCGAAGCAGTGCCGCCGGTGTTTCTGTCCGAGTGCGGTTGCCTACCGATTCCTCCGACTTGCGCTGCGGAATTTTAGTCTATTTTGTATGTAATTCAAAGTTCCATACCTGGCGTTTAGGGCCGATGGAAGATCGACTTCCATTTTGTGCAGGAGGTTCGAAGCAGGCAGAAGGAAGGCGGGGTTGGCCGCGCAGAACGAGGCCCAAAGAACTGAGAAGCCGTGGGCCCGTACCGGAGCGCTCTCGAAGAATCTCTTGCGGATAGGTGCCTCCCCTCCCCCTCACGGGACGAGAGGGAGGAGGTGTACGGTTGCGCCTAGAGAGGATAGCCACGTAGTACTGCTAGAGTTGGCCCCCCCCGGGGGGGGGGGGGTGGGGAGTGGCTTGTTTTCCATTGTGGTATCACCTTCCAAGGTTTCAACCCTCGAGGCGGATGGAGAAGGCCCCGGTGGGAAGGGGAGGGGGAGAGGGGGAGAAGGGGTCGGTGGTTCGATGTGAATATGGGCACCCTTTGAGCTGCGTACTTTCCTGTACGTTGCACGGTGAAGAGTGGATGGATGGGTGGTAAGCAATAGACACTTCTTTATGCGATTTATAGCGCTTTTGATAATGTCAGAGGCAGATTCTGCTCGAACCAAAGCGAGGAGCAACGTATAACAAGGACTGTACAGGTCATCTAAGAGACTGTCACTGTAACGATCAAACACGAAGTTCCAACAATCCTAAAGAACAAGAGCGGAAGCTGGTCTTTGCCTCCCTTCGTTTATATATCACAAAATATTTCAGCGTGACCGGCATTTTGCGGAAACGGATAAGCATGAAGATCGCATACGTGTGCATTCTTGCGGTTTTTCTGGCGTCTGCCCCATCTGGTTCGAACGGCTGGTCCGTGCCGGAACTTTTTGGTACTGAGCAGAATGATGAACTCTCCATAAATATGGATATGGTCATCATGGAGAGTGGCGGTGGTGGTGACAACGGTGATGGCGGTGATGGCGGTGACGGCGGTGGTGACAACGGTGACGGCGGTGATGGCGGTGATGGCGGTGGTGACAACGGTGACGGCGGCGATGGCGGCGACGGCGGTGACGGCGGTGACGGCGGTGACGGCGGTGATGGCGGTGACGGCGGTGATGGTGGTAATGGAGGTGATGGTGGTAGCAGTACCGCTCCACCCCCTGCAACCACTTCCGGGGGGGAGGGCCAAACCAGTGCCACTAATGACGGCGGTGGCAGTGGCCTCGGTGCCGGTGCAATTGTCGGCGTTGTTGTGGCTTCCGTTGCTGTGGTTGGCGCTGCTGGTGGATACGTGGCTTACAAGAAGCGCAGCGGATACCTGGACGTTGATGGTGCAGCTGGTGATGCTGCTCAGTACACATACTGAAACCCAAGTCTTGCGTCCTCGAGGCTGGAACATAATAGGATTGAGCAACCGATCATATCAAGCATGTATCTTACGCAGTCCGTTCAACATAATTAGTTCGCTTCAGGCGTTGTGAAAGTAACAGGAAAACCAATGTACCATAAAGTCAACACAATACAACAGTTAATGAGGAGATCATGGGTCTGGAACCTAGTCTCCTACAGGATCGATTCACTTGTAAACGTAACTGTACTGAATAACGAACAAAGGCAGCCGAGCATGCTTCCGTAATGGCAAACATGCAACCATCCATGGATCCATAGCTTGAGATGATGACACAGCGATGCTGGACGACGATAAGGGCACCGACAACACCTTCCAGCTGCGAAGTTGCGGTTGTTACTACCCACCATCAACGCAGTTTCTCAACAAAATGTCCTGCTGCCCCTTCGCATATATTAAAAGTCCGTATATAAATTATACCAATAATTGTTTTAAATATTTGATGAATCAATAAGGCCCCGAATGGCACAACACCGCGCGGTGCCCTCCCAGGTGTCCCTCGGACGGGAGACCGGACCGTCACAACCGACCGTCCCGTCCTTCCCTTTCTTTAATTTTTTTTTGTTCCAGACTCTGCGAGAGCGCGTCGAAAGTGGGGAGGGCCGGTGGGGGAGAAGAAAGGCCAAACTTTTCGGCAGACTGTAGCGAACGGAACGCGAAAAAGCCACTCATCGCCCACTGTTTCCTTTGCTGGCACCCCGTGGACTGCCACCTCACCCTCCCTTTCCCGGTGCGACGGAACAGGGAAGGAGAAACCACGGGAGGGGGGTCGGGTTTGTGGTAGACAACGAAGGTGGAGAGAGGGGGAGCGCGAATCGCGTACGTACGCGGCAAAAAGGGATAACAAAGCCCTGGCCCAGGGCAACAGTGGGCTCTGAAACGGAAGCTCAAACGGGTCGCACAGACAGACAGGCCATCCGGTCGGGCTGGTTGCAAAGTCTTTAACTCTGAATTCGGTCAATGAGTACGGGGTCATAAAATTATTCAGTACAAGTACATCAAAAGGTATTGGAGACGCTACAGGCGACTCCTGTAGACAACACCGCTTGTGAACTTAGATCCGGGTCGGACAGTAACAGTCGAACCAACCGAACGTTTCCAGTACACAGTGTAGTCGAGGCCGGGTTCCAAATCAGTTCAAGATAGATACAAGAATTAAGCAAACATGTTTTTGACTCGGTCGGAATATGATCGGGGTGTTAACACGTTCTCTCCTGAGGGTCGTCTGTTCCAGGTTGAGTATGCCATTGAGGCCATCAAGCTCGGATCAACCGCTCTTGGTATCCAAACCTCCGAGGGTGTGCTGTTGGCAGTAGAGAAGCGTATTACATCTCCACTGATTGAGCCTTCCAGCATTGAAAAAATTGTAGAGATCGACAGACACGTTGGGTGTGCCATGAGCGGTCTGACCGCTGACGCGCGCACCATGATTGACCATGCCCGTGTCCAGGCCCAGGCCCATACTTTCACCTACAACGAGCCCATGAGCGTGGAGAGCATAACCCAGGCCGTCTGTGACCTGGCCCTTCGTTTCGGTGAGGGTGACGATCAAGAGGATGCGGTTATGAGCCGACCCTTCGGTGTGGCGCTGCTGTTTGCTGGGTACGACGGCGAGGACTACCAGCTCTTCCACTGCGACCCCTCAGGTACATTCTTCCGTTTCGATGCCAAAGCCATTGGCAGTGGTAGTGAGGGAGCACAGACTGCTCTGCAGGACAGCTATCACAAGTCCATGACCCTGAAGGAGGCCGAGACGTGTGCCCTTCAGATTCTGAAGCAAGTCATGGAGGAGAAGGTCACTGACACCAACGTTGAGGTTGCTTGCATCACCAAAGACAAAGGCTACCACATCTATAATCGGGAGGAAGTCGCTGCAATCATTGACCAACTGCAGTGAAGAAGTGAGAAAACTGGCTTTGTGCCGTTAGAATTGTGTCTTCTCTCTTCGCTTCTCTTTTGCAATCTCGTCGTCACTTGTCCTTTTGCATGATTGTTTGGATGTCTTTTGTCTGTTGGCCACACATGTGTGCGAACCCAACTCTTTTGTTAGAAAGTGATTGATAGTACCACCATCATGATCCCAGCGGAGGAGAAAGGCAACGGTCCGGACCCATCGAGATCACGATCGTGCGAGATGTGAACGGTAAGAGAGAAACCGGAACAAAATACAAAGAACGTAGGTTTATATTGATTTACACGACTGCTTCCGTACGTCTTGTGTATGTAGCACATGATGGCGATGATGTTTCAATTTGTGTTAGCATTATTCTAAGCTATGTTACTATGTTTGATGTTGCACAGGTTGCTGAAATGGTGACGCTGGCTAGTACTTCTCAACCAGGTCACCGACGTGATCGTACTTAAAGTCGAACTTCTCCACCCAATCCTTGAGCACGTCCAATTCTCCTTTGGGCAGGTCATCCCACTTGGGGAGGCGATCAGGGCCAATGTCCTCGACCTTAGTGCTCATCTTGGCCAGTGCACGAGTGGCATCGCGGCCAGCAAAGTTAGCGTACGGCCCACCCGGTCCGTAGAAATCCTTTCCTGGGGTGCAATCATAAATCTTGTGCTTCACACCAATGAGAACAGTACCCTGAGGGTTGGTGCCATCAAATGCCTTGAGATCCTCAGGAGTGTACTTGCGATATTCTAGTTTCTTGCGAGGAGCCGGCGGGGGTGGTACTGGTTTAATCAGTTGGTAGATCAAGTACAGGCTGACCGCAATCAGCAACAGACTGACCGGATCCTGTAGTTCGTTGAGGATCATGTCAGCAAATCCGACGTTGGATGACATGGTTGATAAATATTGGGGGCCCTTTTTGGTGTACCTTTCCATGAATAGCATGTCCTCCCCATTAATGATCCATATGGCTAGCCTGATAAATACCTGTAGATCCCTCAAGGCTTCTCGCGATCAAAGTTTTTGTTTTGTGTCGTTCTCGTGCCTGAAAAGTGCCCAGTGCAGAAGGAATCATTCTCTTGAGTCTTGAGTATGAGCGACGTGGCTGCAACAGCGCAGTCTCAAGGTCAGGTGCTCATCGTCCCCTTGGGGAAGTGGACAAAGGTGAGATCAGGAGAGGAAGGAGGGGCCCCACAGCGATCCCCTGAACGCGACCAGTCCTTTGGCATGGGTATTACTAATCATCGGACTCTGGCTCAGCGCACAACCCGGGGCCTACGATTTGCATACTTATTGTCATAGGGGCACACACACAGGCCCGAGCGGGGAGGGTGGGCTTTGGCCGTTTTTCCATTACCCCAAAAAAATCAACGGTACCAGTGCCATATCACTGTGAGTTAGAAAAGACCGTATATTACTTAAGGTAGAAGAGTGGTCTTTCTTATTATTCAATTGAGGAAAGCCAGTTAAACTTAGAAGTAAGTATATTTAATACCTCCCAAGCGGGCCAGCAGGTGGTGAATGTACTGGGAACGAGGTGGTAACTGCGTCACTCGGGCCCGCAGGAAACGGGGACGTTTGCTTTGGACGACCCCTGCCGAAATCTCTTCCCCCTTTCGCCATTCGCGCTGCGCTCGCCCGATCAGCGCAAGCAAACGCGGCGGCACACAGTCACGACCCCACGACCCGGTCCCGGTTTTCCTTTAAACTCTTTTGAGTGTGTCAGCACAACGGGGAAAGGACGAAGGACGAAGGGGGGAGGGGGGTTTGAGCGAGATAATGAAGGTGACCACCACCAACCCCCGAACGAGCAGCCGAAGGCTGGGTGACAAGGCGAAACCAGCCAGCCATCCAGCCATCCAGTCAGTCAGCCAGCCAGCCAGCCAGCCAGCCAAGGCTTTTGTATGCTTATCTTCCCCTCTTTTTTTCTCACTTTTCTCATTTTTCCTTTTTTGCCCCTTTGCTTGGCTGCCGGGAACGCAACGCGAAGAAAACAAGAGCAGCAGGGGAAGGGGGGGTTTGGGCAGCCCAGCGGTCGATTCTTCCGTACTGAATGTATTGATGATATGAAACGGTCTGCGGTACGGGTTTTGGGTTTTAAGAAGGCGAGGCGAAGAAGGGATGGGTCCATTGCTCGTCTTCACCCCCTGAGCCCCCCCCCCCCTTTTCCCGTGTTCCCGAAAGATTTATTCCCCTCATTTGAGCTCCTTGTCGCCCTGCTGGACTATAAGAAAAAAAGGGGGGAAGGAGGGAGGGGGGACGGGAAGGGAAGAGTAAAAAAGAAAAAGGGCAAAGAGAAAAGAAGAAAACAAAACCGGCCCCCTTTGCG
Organism: Corallochytrium limacisporum; assembly: GCA_002811645.1. Lineage (NCBI taxonomy): Eukaryota > Corallochytrium > Corallochytrium limacisporum. Next base: position 101,279 of record PDIP01000051.1, read on the forward strand.
CAGGCCGGGGTGGTCTCAAACATCCGCGCTTGTGTCGGCGGCGCTTTCTTTAAGAGAATCGTTCCGAAGAGGGCGGGAGGGTGGGAGGGTGGGCTGGGAACCGGAACTGCGAGCGAGCGAGGCACGCACACGCACACACACACACACACACACACGCCCTCTCTCCTGTGTGGCTGTGTGCCGATTGAAAAAAAAGCCGTGAAGGTTGCGCGAGGAGGAGGCAAGGCCTCCCCGGGAGGGGGGGGGGGCCAAGATTTTGTCCTATTTTCTTCATTCGTCCCGCCGACTACCGGTCCCAAGCTCCGCGCTCACGGGCTCCCCTCCCCCGCAAGATTTTTCTCTCCCCCCTCCACTTCCAAGCGCCCCCCGTCTGCGACTCTGCCCCTGCCTGCCGTACCCAAGACTTTCGCGCGGTGGAGAGAGAGGAAAACTGAAAGGGACCCAAGGGAAAAAGAGCAAAGTCAAAAAAAAAGAAGAATAAAAAATTGAGAAGCGAGATAGTTGGAAGGTGCCTGGTCTTAAGGGCATAAGTGTGAGGAGGTTAGAGCAGGTTCCGAAGTGTGCGATGGTTGGGATGGCTGCATCGTCGCCCTTCCGTGGAATGATCGCAATCCGCAACGGACGTTTGGCTGTGCTGGAGGTGAATGTGCCCCTTTCCGTATCGATGTTCCTCTTTTGAAATGCTGCTTTCGATTATGGCTCCATTCATGGATTCACGCACCAGGATCTGTAAAGTGACTATGGGATCCAAACCTGCATCCACTTTGGTACGGTATTGCCAGGTATGAAACGAACACGCGGGAGGTACGAGACGCGATCAAACCACAATGAACGAGTAGCAATCGATAGCGGTCAGGCTAAGATGAAGACTGCCGTGTCGAGCGGTTAACATGTCACAAGTGTCAAAGCCAAAACAAGCGAAACGTACGTGAAGGCCATTTTTCGGATTGCTGTCGGTAGTAACTATTGAAGAGAATTCGGAGAAATGTGAGCAAATATGCGACCATTGCAAGGGAGTATCCGTGTAAAGAAATAATGTAGAATAGTTCTGAGGGTGCACAGTCACAGTATCAGACGATGGCGTTGCAGATAACACCCAACGAGGCGAAACGCCTGGAACGGCATCTCAAGGATGACCTACGTAAACTCCTGGAGAATCTTCCTGGGTTCCGCCACCAGCGCCTTGCAAGAAACGTTACAAAGAAGACAATCATTGACAACATCAGGCGGATCGCCAACAGCCATGTGGGATCCAACATGGTTGTGCGGGGCGTGTTACTGCATGGAATCAAGCAAGCGCCCGGTCCACACACGTCCCATCACCACCACCGACAACCTGGACGGGCGAGCATACCAACGAACATAGGTCACTACCACCATCATCACACACACGGCGGCAGCGGTGGACGAAGCAGGGGTCACCACTCTGCAAGTGGAGCGCCAGCAGTACCTCAACGTGGGGTACCGTACCCACACTTCCGGGAGAATGCTTTCTATGAACACATCAAAGAGCTGAGCATTCCACAGCGCATCAATTCATGGCAACGAACTGTGGATTTCATGTACACAGAAGACATGAATCTGCTGCAGAAGGATGTTCGGGTGTTACTGCGTGGGACATGGACGAAGAACAGGGAGGGTGTGGTCGATATTAGGCCGGACCAGAAGATTACAGACCGATTCCCCCGCCAGGTGACAATGCGCGTCAATGATCAGCGGTACTGGGAGTACCCGGAGCGGACGTATGCAAATCATGCGCCGTTCACGAAACCCATGGACATTACCAAATATGTGCGGTACAAAAACAACCAGATCACCATGATATTGGAAGCTAAGGAGTCGGTGGAAAATGAGTACGTGATGATGGTGGAACTGGTCAGGCGCCGGCCTGTGGAGAAGCTGATTCAGCGCTTGCAAGAGCGTCGCATGGTATCCAAAGAACAGACTCTTGCGTTCATTGCCAAGCGTCATGGCAATGATACAGAGGATGAAGATATGCTGGAATGCAAGGAAATCATCTCCTTAAAGTGTCCTATCATGTTTACGCGTATCAAGCTTCCGGCCAGAGGCAAAGAGTGCAATCACCTTGGCTGTTTCGATGCCACCAACTACCTGATGATGAATGAGAACCGGCCCACCTGGAATTGTCCCCTCTGCCACAAAATTGTGACGTACAGTGACATGGTGGTATGCATGTGGACAATGGATGTGCTAAAGAACACAAGGGACACAATTGGATCTGTCGAGGTGGCTAAGGATGGAACCTGGAACATAAAGGATGAAGACGTTACGGACTCTGAGGACGAGGATGATCATGACGGAGGGGACAAGGCTAAGGACGAGGCGCCGGTGTTTGAATTGTTGGATGATGATGAAGACGCACCTACCACCCAGCAGAGGGAGCAGCAGCAGCAGCAGCAAAACAATGCGCCAGGCAATGGTACTGTGATACAAAATGGAGGAGCTGGTCACAAACGCAAAGCAGACAGTCATGACCAGACTGCTTCAGCACCTAAACGACCATCCTCGGCACCTGGCTCTACTACCAAGCGGCGTTCCGAACCAGAGGTTGTAGATCTCACCCTAGACTCTAGTGATGACGAGGACGCCCAACCGCCACCACCGAGGCACCGCCCGCGCACCTCGGATCGCGGCTTGCCGATTCACGATAGCATCCCTGGTAGCGGTCTGAACATGTCGACCATGGGAGAGCTCCGGCAGCCGGACCAACGGGGGCCCACAAATCGGTCTCCAGCACGGCGTATGACTACGCCCGCGGATGTGGGCTTAAACCGTATGTATCATGCAGCTCCTAGTGGTGGCAATGATAGTAACGGTCAACAATGGACTTCCTCAACGGCAAACGCTATGCTCTACCATGCCGCACCAAACCATCAACATGCGCCGGGCTACCGCAATCGCACTACGAGTACAGACAGTGTCGGCAGTCGAGGTTCAGCGGCTGGCTCTGGCAGTGGATCGTACCCCACAGCGGCCACGGGAAGCAGCAATACACCGAACAGCAGCACAGGCGGGGCTACCAGCACTGGCACGTTCTTGGGATCGACAGCTTTCCCCACGCAACCAATTCCAGGCATGAATGACATGTATTTCGGACAGGCACCGCGGTTCAGTTCACGGACAAGCACAGGTGCAGTGACAGAGACCGGTGTATTTGGCATGAACAGTGGTGGTTCCGGCGGTGGCAGTGTTGGCGGGGTTCCGCCTAATGCCGGTGTCCTCAACCCGAGAAGTTCAGGAGGCGCACCATCAGCATCGAATGGACCTGGTACCCTGGACGACATCTCGTTCTCATCACTCCTATCTGACGCAAACTTGGCCCCTCAAGCCTCAGAAACCACCTTGGATTCTCTGTTGGGGCCTGGCGATCCGGCAAGACCTGCGAATCCGTGAATGGACACAGGAGATGCGATTGACATGACCAATCATGCTGCACAAATAAAGAATTGAAACACCCCTAATTGACAATGATAACATGAGCTTCACTTGCTAGGCTAGGAAAGGAAAGAAGATTTCTATGCTAATTTAGTAAATACTCATGCAAAATAAATTGATGGAATAGATGGTATTCATTGCCGGCCGAGGAGCGAATCCGATACACATAATCAAATAGTTCTCTGCATGCCGAGTGTATACCACCAGTATGATTTGTGAAATGCTGTGTTACATGCTGTGATGTTTTGTGTGTTTGGATGTTGTTATCAATATGCCCCACTTGATACACATGTCATGGCTCTCAAGTGAAAAGGGGCGCACAGTGTAGGTGACCAAAATGCTTCAAAACTGATCCCGTTCATGTCTCTACTTGACTCCAAATGCGAAGCCTCCTTGTTTGCGATATCAACCCAAATATGTAAATCATTTTGTCAAATACATTCATGCCTTGGTGGCACGGGCACGCTGGGCGCGGAGGATAGCAGAGGCCTTACCCAGGACGGCGCGCTTTAGGTCAGGGCGGTAGTGGTTGTCCTCGAGCTGCTTAGAGATGCGGGACAGCACACGACGGGAATTCTTGGAGGACTTCTTGCCGAACTGCTGTTCAGTGATCAGCTTGTTGGGCTTGTTGGTGACCTTGTTGCGCTTGGTGCGGAGGACCACACCGCTATCACCAGGGGCAGCAACGACATCAACAGTCTTCTTGTTGGCCAGGCCAGAGCACTTGTATGTGTTGTCTCCCTTGACGTTGTTGGGCTCGACGGTGAAGGTGCGGCCGTGGCTGCGGCGCAGGAAGCAGTTGTTGCGCTTCACAATTTCCCAGGTGAGATCGGCGGACATGGTGATTGAGCTATTTTCAAAAACTATCGGTACCCGAATACTTTGTCTGAGGTCATTGTACAGTGAAGCGTACTCATATGATGATATACCTGATATACCATCCAACTATGATGTGTTGACCATTATTAAATTGCATACACCAGCACAAGAGTGCTCCAAGGCATCAATGTGTTCTCCCATTGATTGACTATGGTGTCCTGTGTTGTGGCTATACTGAAACAAGCGCAATAGGCTGTGCCTCGATATGATTGACTAATCCGCGGAGGTCCAGGCTTTGGCCAGGTAACCCACTTGCTACTGCAAGGGGCCCCTTACTGCCGAAGAGCCAATTTGCCAGTTCATTAAGTATAAGAACCGCTGTGGTACATTATCTATAATGACGCGTTTCAATATTTTCAGTACTGAAACTTGAGGAAAGAAAATATAGAAATTATGTTACATATTGAAAGTACTGAGTCCATTCAAAGTCGGATCATTTCCATACAAACACATAGTCTTCAAGGTGTTCCCTTCAGAACACAAACAGAACACACGAAAATGGAGAGGGAAAATACACAAAACATTTGTGTGTGCTTTAGAAAGTGTGTGTTTTTGTATTGGCTTTTTCGCGGTCTGTGCCCCGTGTGCCTGTGTTCGCATTTTACACGCGGAGGGCGAAGGGCGGGTCTACGGGGCGAAGATGATCATCGGTGTGCTGAATTCGCAAATTGGGACGAGTTCAGGAATCCAAGGGTAACGCGCGATCACATCGCAGTCACTGCTAGTCTGTTTTCATGCCTCTCTTTGCGTCTGTACCAATAGAGCATCTCTCTTTAGCTTAAGTCACAATCTGGTGCACAGCCTTCAGCTTCTGATCAAAATGGTGTTGATGACGCGAACAGAAAAGGTACTTTGGTGATCTGTGTCCATTGAAACAGAAACGTCCAGTTCATGCTCTTTGTGTTTTGCGGGTTCGTAGAATAACATTGACCACTCTATATCACACACAATTTATTTAGATTCCTTCGGAACACACAAAACCATGGTGAACGTTATGGTAGCAGGCTCCGGCGGTCGGGAGCACGTTCTGGCCTGGTGCCTCGCCAAGAGTCCCAAGGTCGACCGCGTCTTTGTGGCTCCGGGTAATGGTGGTACAACCAACGACAGCAAGATTGCTTCTCTTCCTGTCAAAGACAGTGACCAAGCCGGTATCCTCAAAGCCTGTCAAGAACACTCCATCGGTCTAGTCGTGGTCGGCCCAGAGCAGCCCCTCTGCGACGGCCTAGTCGACTTTCTGGGTCGCCACGGCATCCCTGCTTTCGGGCCCAGCGCGACTGCTGCACAGTTGGAGGGATCTAAGGCCTTTTCCAAGGATTTCATGGCTCGTCACGGCATTCCCACTGCCGCATACAAAGTCTTTGGTAGCGCCGACGTAGAGGCAGCGGTGGTCTTTGCTCGTGATCTGGGTGCTCATGGCGTGGTGAAGGCCAGTGGCTTGGCTGCGGGCAAGGGTGTGGTGTTGCCCACATCTGCGGACGAGGCTGAGGCAGCCGTACGGTCCGTCCTTGTGGATAAGACCTTCGGTGGTGCGGCTGGAGAAAGAGTCGTGGTGGAAGAGCTGCTTACGGGGCCGGAAGTGTCAATCTTCGCCTTCTCTGACGGGTACACGGTCAAGACTTTGCCTGGTAGCCAGGACCACAAGCGAATCTTTGAAGGAGATCAAGGGCCAAACACGGGAGGTATGGGCGCCTACTGCCCGACACCATTTATTGGACCATCGGAACTGCGGGAGATCCACACTAAGATTCTGCAGCCAACCATCGATGGCATGCGCAAGGAAGGACATCCGTTCAAGGGGCTGCTGTACGCCGGACTGATGATGACACCATCAGGGCCGAAGGTATTGGAATACAACGTGCGCTTCGGCGACCCCGAAACGCAAGGTGTGTTACGTCTGTTGACTAGTGATCTGTATGAGATCATGATGGCCTGCTGTGGTGGATACCTGGACGCTGTGCCCGTCAAGTACACGGAAAACGCATCTGTGGCGACCGTGGTGCTGGTCAGCGGCGGATATCCAGGATCGTACCCTAAGGATAAGGCCATTACCATTAACGAAAGTAAGATTCCCAACGGTTGCCAGATCTTCCACGCCGGTACTAAGCTCGAAGATGACAAGCTAGTTACCAGCGGCGGTCGCGTCCTGGCCGTGACTGCGGTAAGTCAAGAAGGTATGAAGAAGGCTTTGGATATTGCTTATGAAGGTGTCAAAGCAGTGGAATTTGAGGGCATGTTCTACCGCAAAGACATTGGCCACCAGGCTCTCAAGGTCCTTGGGGAGCAGAACGCAACCGCGGGTTCCGGTATGACCTACGCAGCTGCGGGAGTGAACATTGACGAAGGTGCGCGCATGGTTGAATTGATCAAACCCCACGCCGCAGCGACAAATCGTCCAGGTACTGAAGGCGAATTGGGTGGCTTTGGTGGACTTTTCGACCTCCGCGCCGCGGGCTACACTGACCCCGTACTGGTGTCCGGTACCGACGGTGTGGGTACCAAACTGCTCATTGCGCAGTCCATCGGTGTCCATGACACAATTGGCGTGGATCTGGTTGCCATGTCCGTTAATGACATTCTAACTCAGGGCGCTGAACCGCTCTATTTCCTGGATTACTATGCCTGCGGGCGTCTGAGCGCAGACATTGGTGCGGCAGTGGTCAAGGGCATTGCCGCAGCATGTGCTGAGTCTGGGTGTGCTCTGCTGGGCGGTGAGACTGCGGAAATGCCAGGCATGTACTCTGGTGGTGCCAGTCACTACGACCTCGCTGGATTTGCAGTGGGAGCTGTCGAACGCACTGCTGTGCTGCCGCGATCGGAGGTTATCGCTGACGGCGACGTGTTGCTTGGAGTGCCGTCTTCAGGTATTCATTCTAACGGCTTTTCTCTGGTGAGGCGCGTTGTGGAGGCGGCTGGACTTAGCTACGCCTCGACTGCACCGTGGGAAACGAGTGTGAGTATCGGGCAGTCCCTGCTTACACCTACTGCGCTTTACGTGAAGCCGCTGCTGCCCGTCATTCGCAAGCACGCAAGTGCTCAGGGCGGTCCTCTGCGAGGCCTTGTCCACATCACCGGCGGTGGGTTCCCCGAAAACCTACCTCGTGTTCTGCCCAAGGGCTCCGATCTGTGCTTCAACGTCGCCCTGGACAGTTGGCCGCTTTTGCCTGTCTTTGCCTGGCTGCAGAAGGCTGGCAACATTACCAGTGCGGAGATGGCGAAGACGTTCAACTGTGGCATTGGCATGGTCCTGATTGTGTCTCAAAACAGTGCCGCCACCGTGCAAAAGGAAGTAGAGACCAATTGCGGTGCCTGCTATGTTATCGGATCTGTGGGCAAGAAGACTGCAGTGGACGGCGATGCAGTCGTGTTGAATGGTGACTTTAAGGCGTAAGCACCACAAACTGATAGAATTTTAAATTATCATTATCCCTCACAGCTCAGTTTACTTGGTTAATATAGATAGCGTATAATACAAGGAGACTTGTTAAATTGTGTCCACGCTGTGTATGAATTCATCATCAGTGTGCGTATATTGTGCGTTCTTGCTAAATAGGTCCATTATTCCGAGCAGGTACAAGTGGACACCTAACTTGTAACAGATTCCAGTTCTTCATTTCTTTATCAATTCTTTCTCGGAGTGCTTGCAAACTCAATCAGGGATACCCTCCAGGTGCACTGGCCACTGCTCTTTCAAAGTCAAGAGCGTAATATGCATTGTCTCGTGGATCTCTGAGGTGCGGATAGAATGTGTACAGTGCCATCTCAATGGCCGGCATAAAGATACACAGCACAACGGCAGCCACGATCAGCGGTTTGCCGATCCAATTGATCACGTACAGTGGCAGCAGCAACAGTTGCCCCACCAGCTTCAAACCTGAAAATATGCTCATTATAGTGCGGTAAACTACGTATACGACCAGAGCATAAGTCAAATAGAAGCACAGAACGCTGAGTGATCTGTGCAACTCCACGGATACGCCTTGGTCATGCCAAGCAGAGCCGGTTTGCTGTATCTCTGTCCAAAGCACGGTTTGCACGGCACGAGCCACCAAGGCCGCACTCATATGAACATAATGGCCCGTGGCTAAGATGTGTACCAGGATATCAACCAGCAAGGATGACGGGGGATGGTGATGGCCTTCAAATTGGTCGTCGCGATAGTGATGGTCATCGGAGTCGTGATCAAAGGATCCTGTGGTGGTCATAAAGGCAAAAAAGCTTCCGTGGCTATCACCACTATATACACGTTCTTCTGTATGGAACGTTTGGAACCACGACATAGTTCCCTAAAGTCTCAATCTTTTCACGGCCTCTACCCGATTTTATCTGTTCAGCGTAGTTCCATATTGAAGTGTGGATACCGGCTCAGGATTTGTTTCTCTTCCTTCTAACTTACTTGCCTTGTACGGTCTTTTATTTGTAGAACCACCCCTTTCATAGGCAAGGAAATACGTACCGGGTACCCTTGAACTACCCAAGCGTGCACCACTCCACCGCTGCGTAAGAATCTCCTGCCCGCTGGGCACCCGATGGCAGGGTCCGCAGGGTCGAGTCGATCTCCCGGGGCGCGAAAGGGGTCCGAAATCTTTGAGGCTTCGCTGATAGGGGCCTAATTTTCCCTGCCACTTGTTTTGCAAGGGCCTTGCCAACCAAGCCGTTGTCTCGGGGGAGGAAAGGCTGGGCAGGCTTGCACTGCCGTAGAGGCGAGGGGGCTAAAATTAGACCGATCCGGAGAGGGCAGGCTTGTAAATTGTGCGCAGGGTATGGACCAAAGCAGCTTGTCTCCTGTGACAAATTCCAATTTCCGGAATTTTCTGCTCAAGTTTATGCCTTGTTCATGAGATCATTTCGATGGTAATGGTACTTCAAAATATTGCGTCGCACTAACATAAAGAGCAAGCATTGTCGTTGAAGAAACCAGTACATATCGGTAAGGATATGTGAATGAAAACTGTGGAAGCAGGATAAATAACAAGATGATCCATGCCATTTACTTAATATTTTATGAAGCATTCTAAGGACAAAGGGGAATATTATGATGACTAGTATTTCACAAACTACGTCAGCGACCCTCGGGTCTCAACCCATGAACGTACATGCCGTGTACGAACAGGCTTTGCGTTTCACCGTTGAAGGTCAGCTTGCAGAGGCCTCCGCGCTCGTTGATCAGGGACTTAAGTTGATGGCAGAGACAAGTCATGTCTATCCTGCAGATGCGTACATGGAGGAGCGGGCCTACCTCCAGCGGCACCTCTGCGCCCCGCACTGTCCGTGTGTGGGTCTGAGCATGCTCTACGTCCAGCTCCACGGATCGGACACAGTGCTGGACAGCAAAGAAAAGGAAGCCATGATCGAAGGGACAAAGAGAAATACAATAAGTGGCGGCGCCCAAAAAGGTGTGGAAGGACCCACTCAGGGCATGGACATCATGCATCACCTGCGTGACCTGTATCACTCTGCCATGAAGGGAGTTATTATGCCTCCGGAAGTCATGCTGGCGGTTGCATACCTGTTGTTGCAAGAGGGCGATGCGCAGCATGCCAAGGTCGTAGTGGATGACTATGTAGGAGCCCTGCACCAACGCATTACGGGCGGTGATAAGCAGCAGCAGACTAAAGACAGTGACACACACGGGAAGGACGCTGGTCCTCTGTCCAAGGAAAGCTTTGTAGGCCACCCTAGACTCTCTCCCCTATACGAACTCTACCTTTTGCACATTCTTCCCGCGCTCAAGGACTTTGACGGAGCGATTGGACTTGCAAAAGACAACGGAGCTGTCGGCAGTACGCGGGGCGGGGCGTACACAGCTCTTTTGAGCGAAATGCAAGCCACAGACAACCGCCGGCAGGCGGAGGCCATGAAAGCTGCGGCAAAGAAAAAGAACGGAGAGAAAGGATCGCATCGTCACAGGCGGCACCGACGGAGGAAGGGCAAGGGCGCCAACCACAATGGTGATGGGCCCGACGCTCCTGGTACTGAGGACGCGGGCGAGGGTAACAGCAGCAGCGCGGCCAAAGTTAACACTGGGGACGATGATGAAGAACATGCAGAGCGCGGCTCTCATGATGATGACGATTATGACGATGAAGATATGGAATACGACGATGACGACGAAGATTATGATGATGATGACGATGACGATGACGATGACGATGACGATGACGAAGGGGATGATGAATTAGAAGATGAGGATGAAGATGATCATGGAGAGACTACCGGGCAGGCATCGCCATCATCATCGATAGACCCCAAGAGAGCGAAATCCAAGAGCCACGAGAAGGATGGTCATCACCACCACGAGAAGAAAAAAGGAAAGAAGAAGAGCAAGAGATCCAAAGCGGACAGGAGCAAAGGCAAGGGTAAGAGCGGGGGCTTATCTAGCCCTGCTACACTGGCGGCGGCGGCGAAGCAGAGCGTGGCAGATATGGTACCTAATTTACACTTAGAAGATGCCAGCCAGTCTGTTCAAGCCTCTCGGCAATGGCTAGCCCGCCTCATACAGGACTCCCCGTTTCTGCGCAAACTCTCGGAGTTGCGCAAAGAGTCCATCGTCGGAGCGTTGCTCTTCTTTTTTGCTCTCGCCGTTGCCTGGCGGAGGTACCGTCTGCGCCGGCGGCTGGGTGAGCTCGGGACAGCACTTGGTCTGGATGCGCTATGGAATGGCAGTTTAGTCTAAGCAAGGCGTGGACCTGGAGATCATTTACAAATATATCTATGAATCAAGGACATGGTTAAATGTATCCACTTTGCATTTTTGACTTTGTTTCAGTACTTGAAGCGGCACCAGCAATCACTGAAACCGGAGATGGTGGGAGGGGTCTGGCGTCCTAAGGGAAGGGAGCGCACGGCAAGCTAAGTACTGGGACGTTGATTCCCCTATAGATCTATTGCACAGAGTTTGAAATGAGTACTAATCGGACTCGTTGCCAACATCCTCGGTTCCCCGAGCTTGATCAATGATGACCTCTACGTGGTTCTGTGGAATCCATCCTTTCTGATCGCCAACACGGCCGTACAGCCAGCCTTCCTCGGGCTCTTCTTCCTCCTCGCTGAGAAGACTTATCCGATCCATGGCATCAAGATTCAATTCGTCTTCGGCTTCGGCCTTGTAAGCAAAAATGGCCATGGCAATCCGGTGCTTGGCATCGGAATTAGTATTGGTCATCTTCGCTGTGTCCTTTACGCTGACGACGGATCGTGCCTTTAGCTTCTCCGCAGAGCTCGTGTAGGTACCGGCTTCATTGACGCTATCCATCGATCCCATGCTGTGAACGGCGGCAATTGGTCTGTTGAGCGAGTCCTCGCAATTGATGATGGGTCCTTCACTGGGTGTGATGGCAGAGACAGTTACCACGGCTTCCTTCGGGGCTTCTTTCGTGGCTTCCTTCGTGGTCTCGTTCGAGTTCTTTTCCTCCGTGATATTCAACGTGGTGCCTGCGATACTGTTCTCTGCTTCATCCTGGTTTTCAAGATTTGTCTCCCCTGTTGGATCTTCTACCTTCACTGTAGCCTCGTCTGTATCTTCTGTGTCCGATTCGCTGATTTCCGAAATGGCGCGTATGGCCTTCGGCGGCGCTGGCTTCTGTGGCGGAGTCGGGCGTGGCGATTTTGTCGTGTCATCCACTACCAACGAATCCAAGTGGTGCTTCTCATTGACCTGTTCAGCCTCCTTACTCAGCATTTCTTGCACAGTCTTGCCCTCACGCAGGATCTCAACTCGGTCCTTCAATTTACGATGGCATGGTTCGCTCTTCGCGTTGTACATCATTTCAACGTCCGCAATCGCTGTTAGTAGACCGTAAATGAAGCTCTTTAACTGTTCTCTTAACTTTGGTACCTCTGCAATGATATCCTGTTCCAAAGCATTGTATCTTTCTGTTGCAGCCTTCATTTCGGTTTGCAGTTTCTGCTTCCGTTCTGCCTTCATCGCAGGTGCCTGCTCAAATACTTTCTTCTGCTTCTCGTACTCGTAGAGTCTCTTCTGGAAATTCTCAATCTTGGTCTCCAGTGTTGGAAATAGCTGGACAAACTGGTCAATCCTGGCCAGGCAGTCTGTAATGAAATTCCGTTTATACGTCGCCATCACTGAGATGTGCTCTTTCAAGTCGTTCGACAAAGTCTGCATTTCCGGCAGACGTGGTCCCGCCAGTTTCTGTAGTGACTCAACGATATGATCATAGGCCGTCAGTGAGACTTCCAGCGAATTTGTGTACTTGCGAGCGTTCTTTGACAGCTGACTTGCTGCTTTATGCATAGACTGGATTTCTGCTGCGCCTTCGTTGACTTCGGGAGGCAAATCATATGATTTTCCTGTGAATTTCGGTAAAAATGTACTTAATCTCTTGCCCAGTGACTTCGACTTGCCATTTCCAGAGTGCGAATGGCTGGAAGTACTTGTAGCCGTGTCAGTGGCTGAGTGCTGATCGGCTGATTCGTTTGCCATGTTGCTTTCCGTCTCCGAGACAGATTGAACCCGCTACGTCATTTCTGTAAACACTAGTCAATCATTGAAATGTCGAAACGAAGAGGTATATGATCAAATTTAGGCTCGCTAAGTGTGTATAGCAGTATGGTCATAAACCCCAGATTGTTATACCATTCAGCCGCCACAGCCAAAACCTATGACCTAAATGTACAGTGGGGGTGATATCAGGGAGAGGTGAGAGGGACCAAAACAATGCTTCGATGGTGATTGACCGGGGCAGAGATGAATATTGGATGAAGGGGAGAGAGAGAAAAGAGTGACGTGAAAGAGACAGGCCAAAAGAAAAAAATTGCGACCAAATATCTGTCTGAGCGGCCCAGGAACGAGATCACTCAGGTTAATATGCTCCACCACCTGGAGACGCCCTCAACAGGAAGAAGACAGCAAATGGGTCCGGACAGGGATACTCTCCACCTCACTCCACCTCACTAAAATAGACCCCCTTCTGAGACGGATGGTGAAGAATATCAGAAAAGAACGGGATACCCAGGCGCCCCGAAATTTGAAATATTTGAATGGTTGAATTCGACACCTTCCTGAGTCGGTGGCCGGGGAGAGGGAATCCTGCGATGCGAGAGGTGGGAGAGTTTCTTGGCAAGCCCAAACCCACGGCCCCGGGGGCTTACTTCTATTTTCCTCAATATTTTGCGGGTCCTGAATTTATGCTGTGCTTATGTTGTTACTATCCTGACTCTCCCGGTGTCGCAGTTGGTGGACAACAAACTATCGCACTCCGCCAAAAGCGGAAACCCAAACCAAAAGTGCGCTGTGAGAAAGGCGTGAACGGAAAATTGTCCCTCCCCTCCCCCCGGCCCCCCCCCTCCCCCGGCCCGGGGAGAAGGGGGTCCGGGGCGGGGTTGTTGGCGGTTCCCATAAGCGCACAGTTAGTTCTCCAGCTTCTTTGGTACTTCCTTCTGCGTTTCCCCTTTTTGTTGGGTTTAGGACTGCCGCGCCCTTCCCGGCCCCCAACCGTCCCCCTCAGCGCATACCTGCGCGAACCCACCGTGGTGCGAATGGTTGGAGGGTTTCGGGTGCTCTCGTCGGGTGGGAAGGGCTGGAGTCCCCGGCTCACCCTAGAGGCGGACTCGCTGGAGAGGGGAAGGGGAAGGAGACCTCCCCTCACCAAAAAGGGGGGGGGGGGGGTTGGAGAAAATTACGCTATTGTGGTAACGTAAGCAAACGGTCACAGACAAAACACAGGACGAGGGGCCCCTGTCGTCTGATGCGAGATCACTGAGTGAAAGTGAATGAAGAAACTGCGTCATGCAGGCTTCACAAAAGCAACGTGAAGACGATTTCAGTGTCGCTGATGGTATATCGGCCAGAACGGATCCTACAAAGTGGAAAAGTACTCGCTAGCAACATCACAGCGAAAGTGAGGCGACAGTGGAATGACGGAGGAGAAACATGTGCAGCGCAAGGAAGATGATAAGAGGATATACTATGTTTCTCTGCGGTTAGTCCTACAGCTGGAACAGCGGACGTACACGATGATTGAAAAGCAATATTTGCGCAAGTGAACGACGGATATCTGACAAGGCTTGCTTTACAATTCATAGCTCCAAACCATATGAAGGTCCGTCATCATGGCGGTAAAGAGGAAGCGTCAAGATGACCAACATGGAGAAAGCGATGGAGCTGAGGTTCCGACTAGAAATTCTCTTCCTGAAGGAGCTGGTCCAGGCAGCTGTAGCCACGGAGTTGACGTTTCTGATCCCAATGGCTCAAAGACCGCCCTGATGTTCAGCGTCAAGGAAGCTGCCCGTCGCGTTCGTGGGGAAGATGCTGCGGAAGTTCTTTCGACCACGAACGCCACAGTTGACTCTGAGCATGACCTTGTTGTGGCAGAAGAAATGCTGACAATGCCTGATGGTCGCCATGAGCTTGTGCTCTCGCTGACCTCACCAAAAATCGCTATGACAGACGCAACACCGCAAATTCCCAGTGGAGGAGATCGGCGCTCTCACTCGAGTACAGACTACGCTAGGAGCTTCTCTCGCGAAGAACGACGAAACTCTGGGACGAACAAGGGCATAGAGAACCATACGGATTTGTCAGACACAGATCCTTTGTCTACTCGTGCAATTGATGGACAATCGCAAGAAGCGACCGACTCTGAGGAAGCAAAAGACTGAATCATTGAAGCACCCACATCAACACTATGAAGAAAGCTTATGTACCCATAGACTCACCATACACGCACTAGTTGAAGAGTAGATTACTAGTACACAGAGAATAGCGGCTGCTTGAGGTCTTTCGTGAAAGATGCCTTGGATGGAATCAACCCGTGAAAAGGTGGGGTCCCCCTTAAGCGTGGAAGACCGGGTCAATATCTTGGGGAGGGGGCCGACTGCCACAAAGGCAAGGGCAAGGCTGTGGACCATGTGCCAAAGTACAAGAAGGAAAGAATCCGAAGATTATACCCACTGTTACCTAGGTGGAATCATTGACAGCAATGACGGGAAAATCCCCTCTCAGGCAGAGGTTACAAGAGCTACGAAGAAAACGTGCACGGATACGCGCCAGTAACGCGTCTGAATCGAAGAGGAAAGTTGAAGACGTCCTACTCTCCAAAGAGCAGGCTGCTCAAGTAAGAAAACAACTGAGGGATGAACACCGACGCAATGGTGCAGACTCTATAGTAAATCTATCCTATACGATAGAGGAAGACCAAAAATGGCATAGACGGGGCAATAACGATACGAGGATCCTCTACGTAGCCAGCAAGGCCAATACTGACCGAAACTATGCTGAGAAAAGCATAGCCGTAAGCGGTCGTGTCCTTTACTTGAATGATCTGTCCGACGAATGTCTGCAAGAAACCTTGCACACTGGAGCAAAAGCAGAGCCCGCAGGTAAACGGAAACTGGCTGAAGCAGTGCAGCGAGGGGATCTCAAGAGAGTTGACAAGAAACGCGGTGTGAGTTGAAGGCATCCGCGGACTAGATCAGGAATATTATGCAAAATTTAAGTGAAAACTCCGAGAGTACACAAGGAGAAGTGTCCGTCTGTGTGAGATCATTTCCCTTTCGTAAGTTTTCAACAATAAAGAAAACTAGCTAGTTTTATACTAGAACCATGGACGATCATACATATCAAATCTGCCACCACTTCTTAGCGGCTTGCTTCTCATTGTAGGCGCGAACGGTAGCTTCCAGACTCTGTGCATTGTCGGCCATGCGGTCCGTCTCGTCTGTGAGTTTGCTCAGCTTCTCACCACGCTCCTGGGCAGCGTTCAGCATGTGGCCGTAGGGATTGTTTGGGTCGGCGGCGCTCTTTCCGCCGGCTTGAGCTTGGATCTGAGCCAGGCGTGCAGCCTCTTGTTGCTCCTTGGCCTTGGCCCTCTGCTCGCGAGATTGTTGCAAGCGTTCCGGTACAGCTGCGGCGTTGCCTCCCTTGAAGACAGTGGAGTAGTCCAGGGACGGGGCAGCACCAGTCTTCTTCATGATGGTGTTGCCAATGTTGGCAAGAGCCCCCATTGCACTCTTACCGGGTTGTTGTTGCCTCAGTTCGTCTTCCACTGCCCTCAGATTTGTGTACAGAGAGCCGTGCTGGCGCTGAATGTGTGTTTTGTCCACCGAATAGGTGGCAAAATACCGAGCCATACGATTCTTTGTGATGGTCCAGAGAGTGCCGTCCTGCAGCATACCCACGAGACGATCTTTCTCGTAGTCCGGAACATTCACAGTGGCCAGCTTTTTGAGGCCTGGAATTGCGTAACCATCACACTGTCCCTTGTTGATCGCAGACACCGTCCAGATAATACCACAGTTCTTCATAGTCTGGGACACGAAGCGCCGACGATCATCAGAAGTGAAACTGACCCCAGCGACTTGGACGCCCTTATGAGTATGGTAGGTCCGAAGACCGTCGGCATGGCACACTGTCAAGTAGTACTCGACACCGGCATCTTGTACAGTTATGGGAGTGGTACCCTCTTCCGTGTCCATCACTGGCACTGGTGTAATACCAGTCTGTGTGCACATTTGTCCATTTGGAAGCGAAATGTATGCGTCTAGGACAGACTGGTCCATGCGGTCATTACAGCGGAAGTGTGTGTAAATGTCAGTAACCAAGCGGGCATCTGCACCAATCTTAAATCCTACAAGGTGACCCTCCGCTGTGCCAATGAGGAGGAGGTCTGAGGGAATCCCATCGGGCACAGCGGCATTGTCCGGATGCTGGACAAACTTAATCATGGTGATACGGTCTGAAATAGGTTCCGAGAACTGCACATTTTCCAGTACAGCGGCACGAATCAGGTCACGCAGAGTACCTCCATGGAGCAGAGTGCCTGTCGGACAATGCACGATGGTGAGCATATTCCGGCTACTGTAGCAGATCATGCGCGTTGTGTGTCCAACCGAACCTACATGGGTCTCACCGTGGAGCTCGTCAGTCCTGAAGTGGGTCGGCATAATGAAACCCCGCAAACGAAGCTTTCCAACTTCTTTACCCATGCCCAATATTGTTTCTGATTGCTTCGGGCTATTGTCCACCTCTGACGGTCTCGTGGCTGGTTCAGACGCTTCCGGGGTGACTCCCTTCGTTACTTTCACAGATGTCTGCCCGCGTGGTGTCATATTCTCGAAAAGGTATCCCGCTGCTTCATTCACATCACCGTCAAATTTGTTCAAGGTGCGTACCACGTCGGGCTGGGCGAATCCATAGCCGATGAGCTGCTGTAGCTTTTCTGGGTCATGGTCCGTCTCAACCTCAGACTCCACTGGCTCCTTGCTTGAATATTCTTCGCTGTCATTAGCCGGAATTTCAGCGGAGGCTTCAACAGGAGCTTCAGCAGGAGCTTCAGCAGGAGTGTCAGCAGGAGTATCAGCAGGAGTATCAGCAGGAGTATCAGCAGGAGTGTCAGCAGGAGTATCAGCAGGAGTTCCAGACGGTGTGGCAGGATCCGATTGATAGTCAGAAACGGTGTCACGTGTAAGCTGCCCCTCCTTCGAATTGCGCTTTTCCGGTTCCTCGCTCTTGGAGCGGCCACCGAAGATCTTCTTGATACCCTTCACCTTCATCTTCCGCCCTGGACTCTTACCGCGCTTGCTGCTTCCTTCACCACCGGCGGTGCTGTCAGCAGTCTCCCTGAGACTCAGAGCATCAGCGATCTTGCCCCCAAATTCCTCCATTTTCTGTCCTGCTTCGTCAAACTTCTCTTTGATGGAGTCTGTCACTGGTGATTCCGGTGGGAAGGCATATTCATTGATGCGGTTTGGATCGCTGCGGGCGAGAACAAAAAAGCAGCGTGTACCAGTCTGAGGAGATGGTTTTGCATCCTCTGGTTGAATCTTCATTATTGTTGCGCAGCCACCACGATTAACCAGGATTATGATACCTTCATGCGCAATGTAATCAGCAATAGCGACCCCTCCTGATTCTGCACCCTCGGCGATCCTCGTCTTGAGACCATGATTAGGCAAACTGCTCTCTATCACGAAGTCCGCCAACATGCGCTGATTAACGTGCAAAAGGCACAGTAATCTTCCACCGGAAGAAAAATTCAGGGACACTCGCCCTGCAGCATCCCCAACCAGCAAGAGATGACCTTTGGGAATGGGCGGTGAGTTTTCTGTGAATCCATACGAAGAGCCTCCCGTGATCGGCCACTGGTCTCCACCTACAAAGCCATTGTACGGTAGCACACTGCGACCGCCAGCGCGCAGCAATCGCAAGGTCTGATTAGAGACTACATCCACAGACTTTGCATAAGCAATGGCGACGGAAGGAACCGCACCAAGAGAATACGGCCAGGGACACTGCTGCCATCGCGTTTCATCTGCAAGGAATACGCGCAAGTGCTCACTCAATACCCATAGAGAGAGCTTTTCTTGAACCTGGGCAACCCAAATACTCTTTGGTGCCTTAGGAAGATATACAGCCTTTTCACGACCATTGTTGAGAATGACGGTGAGCTTGTACTGTCCTTCTGGCGTATCCGGGTGCTCGCCGCCCACCACGGCAATCATCTTGCTAGTTGAAGTGTACCGAGAGGCAATGAAACTGACTTTACGGGCATCAAGCCAAGCCGCAAGGTCAGTTCCACTGCCAGTGGTTGAAAGACCAATGGGTGCGTGTGAGTGGGTCTGGGTGGCGAGATTCCATGTGAACAAATCCCCACTACTGTACCCCGCATACACATCTGTTGCATTGGCATTCCAGTCCACGCACAAACACACAGTGTCATGCGGATGAATGAAAAAGTGCACTGCTTTGCGAATTTTCAGATCCCAGATCGTCAGCAGTCCCTTTTCAAAGCCAACCGCGAGCGCATTCGGCAGCTTTCTTTCGTTTACAGCCATGCAAGTCACTGGCCCAGGGTTCATCTTGCTCAGACCCATGGACGGCACCATATCGTTCCAATTAATTTCGTAGCCACTCACTATTACCATCATAGCCTTCATGCTAGAACCACCTTCTGTTTCAACCTTGGCCACACGCACATTGCCCCTGTTTGTGCCAATCAGGATAAATTTGCCCCTATCTAGGGCCAAGATCGCAGTAATGCTGCCCCGACTGTCAACTCCTTGTGTCAGAGACTGTACTAATGTGCCCTGTTGAACTGGTGCATTGGGATTGGTGAGTGAGTCGGACGGTCGACAACTGACCAAGTGCAGTGTATTGTTTGTTTGTACGGCACAGAACAACCCGGTCCCTTCCACGGCCACCAAATATTTAACACCGAACAAACCATCGCCTGGCAGTTGCACCTGGCGCGGAGATGGCCCTGAAGGTGCCCCGTACATCGTCACCACACCATTTTTATCGCCCACGGCTAGGATTCCCTGCTCGCCGTCGATAGCAAAGCACTCTACTGTTCCCGAGGTGCCCTTGATAGCGACTTGTGTTGTTTGGAATTCCATGAGGGAGGCCTGGGCCTCGATCATTGTAGGGGCCGGAGCCTGCAGCCCCGAAGTAAACTTGCCTAGCATGGCTAAGTCACCAAGCTGAAAGCAAGATGCAGCTGCTCTGTCCGCTACCTGTTCCGTATGTAGGGATTTATTTGTCCTAGATCTCAGATCGTATGGGCAAGTACGGGCCGCAATTCCAAAAACCCCATACTCATCTCAAAATTAGCCTAAGGCCAAGTCGACCTTCTTTGCTAGAACCATACTCATCCTTCTAGTACCACTATGGCGTGGCAACCCGACAAACCCCTAAGGTCCCCCTAAAAGAATGAGTCCCCTGAATTTGGCAACCCTCCCTACGCCCTGCATGCATACTGGGACACTGCCGAACCGAAAACATATCATCGCGGGTGGGTAGCAACTACGTCCTCTGTCCAGCGGGTTTCCCGGAAGGGAACTATTGGCAGCAAGACCTGGCGCTGTTTCAAAAGCAATCTCATAGTGTTTCACAGGCCTCTGAATCCCGAATGTGATTTTCCCTCTCAATTCCCTAGAGATCCTGGTTTGGGTACGCTACTAATGGGAAAACATGAGCAAACTTCAATGGAATCTTATCTGCACCGTGAGGGGTCGGGGAAACCCGCCAACGGATCAAAACGGTACGCCTAAACAAATTTCAGTCGCGCACAAAGTATATGATATCCCTTCTAGCATTCTAGATATATGAAATTATACTTACCATATACAGGCTTGAAAAGCATGGCATTGTGTAATGCATGTCCTGTATGTAACATATAGTGTGTGTCAAAGGTGTTGAGTAAATACAGAGCAGTACTATGAAATCGCATTGAATCGAGGTTGGGTAAGCATGCTATTCAATTCAATTGTTTTATTACTACATAATTGAATTTTAATCTCTTGAAAACTGGATGGGCACTAGGGATTGACATAATCGCTGTAGTATGATTTGATCCAGTATTTCGCGATTTGTAAAGTAAACACCTGAACACAATACAGTGATGCATACACGGTTGAAAATGATGGGCTATCGGTGTATGGTGTCTTTCATGTGATTTAGTGACCCGAGAAAATCACTCTGACAGTATCAAGCAAATTTTGGTTTCTGCGTTATGTTCGTCGGTCGTCCTTACGTTGGAAATTGGGAATATTCGAAGAGGTCTTTGTTGGATGACCGTTATAGTGTACGTATATGCGCAAGTGTATTGGATTTTACTGCTGCAGGGTAAAACAGTTACCTCCCTCCATTGGCCGCTCTTGATCCTGATCCCTTCATTTATGAAGTGGACTTCCTACTACCAAGACCGACTAGTGTGTGTACTTGAGTACTTTGAGTGGGTCGTACCCTCTCCAATGTTGCCGCTCGCACATACCAACGCGATTGGCAGGAGTTTGAAAAAAGACTCCCCTTCCAAGTAGTGAAGCACCGAGAGGAGAAAATAGAAAAGAAAAAGCCACTTCTCTGTGACTTTAGCGGTGGTTTAGAGTGTTGGAGGTACTTTCGAGATGGAACTTCTGTAAACTTGTCCAGTTGCGTACTACACAAAGATCTGTCCGTGTGTGACGTCAAGATCATTTCCGTTCGACAGATCTTGATACAGTATGGGCAACTCAAAAAGCAGCCAGAAGAAGGCTGCTAAGAAGCAGATGGCAGGATTCGTACCTGAGGCTAAGACAACAGTTCTTGTGCTCCGTGACAAACACAACCAGATACCGAAATCCACTATTCTGCAGCACTTTCGATGCTGTAATAATACACATATAGGTATGGCTCTCTGGAATATGGTTGAGAAGGAGGTGAACGAGAATGTAGGAACAGCTAATGCTATGGTTGTGGCGCACGTACTCAGTCGTTTTCTGGAGGAGATGTCGGACGACCTTAAGTTGTTGCAGATGGTTTATGGGACACTCTTCATGGAGGATACCCAGGATGAAGGCAATATCAGTGTGGAACACGTTCGCAATAAACTAGATCCGGTGCTAAATGAGGCGTTCACATACGCCTTTGTGCAAGGTCAGATCAAAGCGCTGTCCGCAGGTACAGACGACGGCAATGATAGTGCGGCCGCACTGACGTCGCAGCAGCAACAGTCGGCAATCGGGGCTGGATCTGCTTTACTTGCGGCCCACAATGAATTAGACGCTATTCAAGCCACATACGCCTCCGGTGCTGAGGCAGAGGCCACAGTTTTGGCTGAAAAGGACACACACGGTGTTTTCGTGGCCCTGAAAGAGACACTGGTTGATTCAATCGCGAAACACGGCTCTGCCAAGCAAGGATTGTTTCTCGCGGCTCTGCGAACCCATTGTCCGCGGTTATTGGACCCTTTGCGAGAATGGGTACAGTTCTGCGTGACTGTTAAAGTGAGGGCGACTGCGCATTTGATCCACCGCAGCAAGCGTAAAGCCGTGGGCGAGGCACCTCTGGGAGAGATTCCGGTTGTCTCAGAGGCGGAGGCGGCCAGGGCCAGGGCCCATGCAACGCAGGAAACGAACATGGCTGTAGTGCGACAGCATTTGTTCCTTCCAGTCCTCCTGGAGGAAGAGGACGCGGGACGGCTTGACCATGATGCGGGATTTCTTATGGACAAACACATTGCCTTCATGTTAGCTACCATTCTACCTTCGGAGTATTTGGTACGCAACCTGCGCCAAATTAGATACAACGAAGCACATGTGCCCGAAGTTAGGGCCTGGGTCCCACTCTACAATTCACGGTCCCAAGGACTGAGCATGAACCAGATTCGCAAGTATGTTTTTGGGTACAACGCACCAATGATTTGGCTGGTAGAATTCTCGGTGCCGGCCCTAGAAGCTGCCCAGGAACCGAAGCGGTACATTGGCGGCGTTTGTGTGCCAGAACAATTGCTAGAGTCAAAGGAGACCAACCAACTTAAGAACACAGAGCTGACAGGTCTCTTCATTCTCTGTCCAAAGACCGACGTGACCATGATGACGGAGAAGCAACAGGCGCAGTTCTACTTCTGCAGCAGAAGCCATCGGTCCAAACACGGTGTCGGCCTGGGGGATCAGCCCAACTTGGAGCAAATGCGCTTCTGGCTGGACGGTGATCTGCGTCATGGTCATATAACAACACATACCGGCACGTTCATGATGGATTCCGTGTACTCTGTCGAAATCTGGGGTTGCGGTGATGAGGACACTCTGGCCTACCAGAAACGCATGCAGCGAAGGGACAAGGCATTGATCCAGAAACTCAAGGCAGGTCCGAGACCAGCCTGGCAGGATGATCCAGATAAGTTCCTCTTAGAATTAGCAGGGATTCGCACAGACCACAGTGAACGCGTTGATGTGTAGCTTGAAAGTTCAACCGAAAGTGCCCCATCGCTGGTGACCCCAGCACAGACTGCTCCCCACCTCCGCTGGGATTGGCGGCATTGGTAGTTGATAAAGAGCATACGAATACACTGGTCAAGGACTCTTAGACAGATTAGCAAACTTCATATATTCAGTATGTATTTCCACATTGAATTTATCGCTATTGGTGGGCCCGACCGCAACTAATTGACATGTGGGTGCATACAGGGAAAAACGCTTGTGACAGCGGGTAGACTGGGGAAAATGATTCCAACCAATCACTTGGCGGGAAATCTGCGAAGACCAGGAATGAGGAACAACCTCTAGAGAAGAGTGTGACAGGCTGGCTACCAGTTTGCAGAGATTTGTTCCACTATTGTCATCATCACCGGAAGTGTAAAAGCAACAGATGGACCATTTGATGCTCTACGATTACTGAGTTCTTCATAGACATCTATCCCATAAGCGTTTCAAGTGATGATAAAACTGAATACAGGACAGTGTTGCATCGGCATACCCTGCGAGTCTATGGTTTGAATGTTTCAAGAGGGTATTAGACAGTGATGACATGTCTACATGTAGAAGCGTGTTACCGGGGTTCTCCCTGCTTGGATCTGATGATGCTCAGTGACCATCAGAGCCAAACACATACCCATCTAGCCCTGTGTTGTCTCCGGCGGGCCGTGGTGTAACAAGTGTAGAAGCGGCCTGCGTGTGAGGGGGTTGCCAAATTCAGCCAATCAGCACCCGATATTCCCCAATCGGAAAAGGCGGGGTGGAGGGGGGCTTACTGTTGGCTGGTGAACACTCGCTGTGAAACGAGACAGTTGAGCCGAGAGAGGTTGAAGGAAGGGAACGGACGGCCCTTGCCCCAGGGAAACGGAAGAAAAATTTAGTATCTTCTTATTTGGCATGGGTACGCAGACTCTGAAGTTCTGGCTGCTCCGGGGCTTCTCATAGTGAATACTTCGAGGTTTTGTTCGCACTGTTCCAAGGGAGCGCGTCCGGACTATCTTGTCGACAAGGGCAACAGCGGGGAAGAGTGTGTGCCGCTCCCCCGGTTCGGTGAAGACTCGAACTGGTGGGGTTCGCAACAACCACACCCCTCTTCTTGACTCTGGGATTTGGTTGTATACCTTTTGCCTTACTGAATATATGACCGTTATGGTGACCACGGTTGATGGGCCGAATGATGTGTTCGACCGGGATCCCCGGCGGCGAACGAAACACGCTCCTCTTCGACCACTGCGTTGTGCGCACTCAAAGGCATTGCACGCAGGTGTGTATAGTAAGAGTATAACATTTTGCACTAAAGCGTTGAACAGAGGGGGAGGACAGGGAGTGAAAGGGAAAGGGCACCCTGGATTTCAAACTGAGTACCAAAGTCCTTCGGCAGGCATGGATGAATGTGCAAAAAATTACGGTTTATCAGCTCCTTTTTCCCATTGCTGTTTACTCGGTGCTGCCCTTGTTTCTCGCACCTTTCTATTGTCAATTGTGGTGTCCCTGCAACCGTGCCAGTGAGTGCGGGGCGGACAGTGCCTGAATTCTTCCATATTCTGGTGTCCTTTGCCAACTAATCAGCTATATGAAAGATCGCAACAGCCGCAACGTGGAGAAATTCGTTAAATTTCCATTCTGTGATTATGTGTGTGTGTGCCTTTCCGTTGCGAAAGTGCCTTTCCGTTTGTATATTCACCGTGAACGTGCGAGTGTGAGAGTATTGTCCAGAGAAAAAGCGGTAGCGGGACTGCCCTTTTGACAACTACACACAGACTTTAAATACTTTACTATAGGCGGGTTTTAAAGAAGCAAACTATCAATCATGTCTCTCGAAGGTCTGAACAAGATGAGCCCTCAATCCAAGGCCGTCCTTCTGGAGGCTGAGGTTGAGGCCTACGCCGAGCACTTCAATGTCTGTCTGACTGACGAAGATCTGTGCGGCAACGCTCTGCCCATTGAGCCTGCCCAGAACATTTTCGAGGCTGTCAAGGACGGTTGCCTCTTGGCCGGTTTCATTCATGAAATCCGCCCTCAGGCCCTCGAGCCCAAAAAGATCAAGAAGGGTCCTTTCAAGAATGACCAGGTCAAGCTCTTCGAGACCACTGAGAACCACAACTACACACTGCAATGCGCAAAGCAGCTGGGCATTGTTGTCGTGAATGTCGGCGCAGAGGACATGAGAAGTGGCAGCATGGATAACCCCGATCTGGTCCTGGGAGTGATCTGGCAGCTGATCAGGTTCCACCTGCTTAGTGACGTCAATTTGATCAATACTCCGGAACTCATTCGTCTGATGGAGAAGGGCGAGACTCTCAAAGATATGCTCGACCTGACTTCTGAGCAGCTGCTGATTCGCTGGATGAACTATCACCTGCGCCGCAGTGGCAGTGAACTGCGTGCTTCTAACTTCACCTCGGATCTTACTGACTCTACCGTCTTTGCCCAGGTCATGTGTCAGATCTGCCCCGGCATGGTGGACGAGGAGAAGCTGCTGAGCTTTGAGGCTCGGGGTCTGAGCAAAGAGGAACGCGCGCAGATTATCCTCGAGCAGGCGGAGGCCATTGGTTGCAAGAAGTTTGCCAGTGTAAAGGCTATTGTCAACGGCAGTGGTCGTCTCAACCTGGGTTTCACGGCTACTCTCTTCAACAACCACATGGGCATCAGTCTGCCCACAGAGGAAGAGATTGCGGAGATGAAGCGTCGCATTGCTGAGTTGGAAGCTGAGGTTGACGCCTTGAAGGCCAAGCTGCGGGAGATGGAGAATGAAAACAAGGATCTGCAGGCCAAGTACAGCAAGGCCTCTTCCGAATTGGAGTCTCTGCGCGCATCTGAGGCGAGCCTGAAGGAGCAGCTGGCCTCTGCCCAAGAATTGAACAAGCGTTTGTCTTCTGAACTGGACAGCACCAAGACCGCCCTGGAGGACACGAACGTCCGTCTCACAAGCCAAGAGAAGCAGAACGCCGATCTTGTCGCGGCCTACAAGGAGCTTGAGGGCTGGCATGAGGAACTCAAGTTGGCCAGCTCCAAGAACATGGACGAGCTCCAGAAGACTACCATGCAGAAGCTCGAAGACTCCATGAAGCAGCACAAGGAGGCCATGGAGCAGAAGGAAGCCGAGAAAGAGGCAGCCTTGGAGGCCGCACGCAAGAATGCCGCTGAAGAGGCCGCTGCTGCCAAGGAAAGGTACGAGGCTCTCGAGGCTCGCTTGGCCGATGAGGAAGCCCGCCACGCCGACACACAAAAGGCTCTGGACGACGAGCGTGCCCGCTTCGAGCAGCTCCTGCGTGACACGCTCAAGACGGTCCGTACCAATATCTGGGAATCTGAGGACAAATGTCAGACCGCCGAGAAGGAGTCTGAGGACGATGAGGTGCACCACGCAGACCGCATTCTGAAGCTGACCGAGGCCTATGTCTCTTCTGCGGAGAGCAAGATGGACACCCAGGCCACTACTCTGAAGCAGATGAAGCGCATGAACGAACTGATCGCGGACAAGGTCAAGACCTACTCTGAGCAGCTCATTGACATCCGCAAGAAGACCGATCCCAAGAAGCGTTCCATTGCTAACCTGGTCAAGCTGAGGGGCAGCAAGTAAAGAAACAAACAAGAGGCAAGCCCAATCCACTGAGCAGGGGGCACAATGATCAAAAACTCAAAAAGAACTCTAAACCCGCTTCTCCTGCTTCTCAGGGCTCTCAAAACCTCGTAACCAATAAAACCAATACTTCCGTCTCTCACAAGGAATTGTGAGCACTCCTCTCCTTTGAACCCAAGCCCAGGTCTCAAACCTATGCATGTGAACAAACAGCGCACTATCGGCTTTATTCTGAAGGAGCCTCCGAGGGGACTCTCTGCTGGCAGAGTGATTCTCTTGCTTGAGAAGGCGGAGAAGAAAGTGTTTTCTCTATGTCGCTTTTTGTTGTCATTAAAGGAAGTACGGTGTCGCATTGCGGTCCGGTACCTTCCGCTGGTCGTCCGGTACAGCGTCGAAAATTTTAAACTCCCGGCCCAGCTGCGCATCAATGGCAAGTATCGATGCGACATTGCCGCAACGATAGCAGTAGTTCGGTGCACTCCATACGGTGACCAAGTTCTCATCTGGGAACATATACTTGTAACCCTCCTGCACGAGCTGGTGCGCCCGACAGATCAAGCTAAGACGGTTGAAATGGGCAAATTCTGACGTTACCTTGGATCCAAACAACCACCCTGCGCCGCGCGGGCTGACACTCCATGTCTCAATGTCACCTGGGTCACTCCACATAAGATCACAGAAGGCACCTGTATGGGGTATCTCCCGGTCGCGCTCAATGGTACGGATCTGATCCAGGGTAGGCACATCTGGAGACAGGCCTCCATGTACGCACAAGACTTCTCCATCAATGATGGCTGCAATAGTCAGATAGTCAAAGACTTGTGTGCAGTACTTCCAGGCATTGGCGTTACCGTACTTGGTTTGGCACTCATCATAGAATCCGTAGGCCTGGGTGATCTGTCGACTTTCGTGATTGCCCCGAAGAAGGATGATCCTGTCAGGCCATTTTGCCTTCAGCGCCAAAAGATAGGTCCAGGTCTCGAGGCTGAAATGACCTCGGTCAACATAGTCTCCCATGAATATATACTTTGTGTCTGGTACTTTTCCGCCAGTCTCGAATAAGGCTTTCAAATCATAGAATTGTCCGTGAATATCGCCACAGATCGTGACGGGAGCACTGACAGGTTGCACATTGCATTCTTCAATCAGAAGATCGATGACCCGGTCGCACAACTTCTTGAGTTCGTGCTCTGGGAGATACTTGCATTGTGCAATCAGGTCCAACCATTCGTCTGGATTGAACGACATGACTGTTATCTGCTGTCGCTCTGTTCCAAGTTCGAAGTTCCAAATTCTAAGTCACTATTGGACGCTTCCCTTTATTGGCTGTTCACTTTCTAATTTACCAAACTTTTCTGTACACTATCACGTCAGATTTCTTTACTAGTCCAGACTCGAGAGGTGTGTTTTGTTCCTCTCAGAGAAGCCTGGTATACAGCTTCGATGACTAGAAAATGTGCAGCTGTGATGTGACGATTTAAATTGACTGGCTTATAAATAGCAGCGCTTTTATCCTCGGTTAGAAAGAATAAGAAAAGAAAACACGCATCACCGAGGAATGTTGAGTCAGACTTCGAAGTCTCGTTCCTAAGGCAGTGTTGATCTGTGGCTCCCCCCCCCCCCGGGAGGAACCCCTTCTCTTTCTTCCCTCTCCTTTACCGGACGATACCGGCTGGCTTCGCCGCGTCCGTAGGCCAGGGAACCGGATAGCGACACAAAAAACAATGGTCCACCCTGACATAGCTCCGTCATTTGAGTATGGCGGGAAGGAGCGAGAGGTTCTGACACTGGGGGACCAGACCTTTCACTGCTGGCCTCTCGTCGGAGCGGACCGGTCGGTCAAATGATCATGAATGAAAGGGGCGGAGGCCAAATGGTGCCAACGGTGTGATTTTGGTTTAAAGATTTCTAATGGCTGGGCTCTCTCGTGCCAATTTGGACGTGTTTTCTGTGCACTTGCTGACTTGCGTCAGAGGAGAGAGGGTAGAAGTTGGAAGGGTGCAAATCAAATGGGTACATGGATCTCGATCTGTGCCTACGGGAGAAACTTTGTAGAAAGGATTTTACCACAATATCGTGTACCATAACAAAACCTATAATGTCGTCGGGAGGAGAAAAAGACTCTGTGAGGGGTATCCTCAAGCACGGAGGAGAAGAGCACCCTCACAAAACCTTCCGATTCGATGAGAAGAATATCGAAGAAACAGAGAAAGAGAAAGCAGAGTTTGCACACATCAAAATAGATGAACCCAAGACTCCGTACGAGCCTGCCATCCGCCCTATCGAAGGAGAAAGCGAGGATATTCCCGCCCTTGGCGACCTTCACGGACAACTGCAGCACGCAGCGGTTCAACCGCGTGAAGAGCCCGAAGAATGGCATGAGGACGAACACCGGGACCCAAAAGAACTTGAGGAAGAGCACCACCGTGCTTTCGAACAACAGCGCAAATATCACTACGATGAGGCGCTGCACCTGAAGCAGGCGAGGGAACTGGCTGCTAAAGAATTGGCCGAGTTGGAGGACGAGGATGACGATTAATTCCAATCACAATAGGTGGTTGTAGCGTGAGCCTTGTGTAGGTTTGCGCTATGGTTTTTATTGTCAAGACCCAGCAGTTAAGCCTGGTACCACTCACTGACGCAGGCTTCTACTGAGGAACCAGTCCAGCCTTTGGTTTATTGCTGCTTGCATTCAGGCTTATCAACCTGATCACCGCCAGCACCAGGAGCGGCACCAATGTTGGGGATGTTTTGTTGGCCACCCTTTGATCCCCTCTTACCGCCTCGCCGGCGACTTGACTTGCGGTGCTCCTCCTCCTCTTCCTCATCGTCGTCTTCCTCATCATCATCATCATCATCATCATCATCATCGTCGTCGTCGTCATCATCAAGCTCATCGTCATCATCAACGTCATATAAATCAGGATCGAATTCATCGTCGGAGTCTGCTTGTGAATCTTCATACTCTCCTAGGTAAACCATCAGCGCGTGAGGGATTATCTTCTCCCGGATGGTCTCCGCCAACGCAAAATCGAACGCAAGCTTTTGATCAGTCTCCTCCTCATCGTCGGTAGAGTCAATAAAGATATCAAAGAAACTGTCCACTTTCTCAGTCTTGATCATATACTCGGGACCACTGCCGGAATTGCCACCCTTGCCCTTGCGGCCGGGCTTGCGGTTTTTGCCACCAGGGATCTTGGTCTTGATGCGCTTGTAACGTGGATCCTTGTCCTCAGACTTGAATTGAATGGAACTAGATTCTGCAGAGTAGAAGAGCAAGTCAGCATCCTCGTCTACCTTCATATTGAACTTCTTGGAGAGCACAGAATTGGCAAAGAATGGGTTCTCGTTGAAGTGGAATCTGATGCTGAAGTTGTGAGTTCCTTTCTCCTTTTCGCAGGTGATGTTATAGAGGTACTCTAGGATGGGCTCGTCCTTGTCGGTAATCACCGTATCCAGAATTTGGAAGCGACGCATGACATCGAGCCAGAAGTCCGGAATGCCAGTTATGATCTGAGCGGTACCCTTCTGGTTTCCAGTCTTTAGATCAAGGGCGGCCAGCTGCTCGTCGATGGTACGACTATCCCAGTTAGCAGGATCTTCAGTCCCCCTGACAAGATCACCCTGTTTGTTTTGTAAGGCTAGACGGCGCTCCTGGAATTCATCGTCGAGAGCAGCAATGCGCTCAATATATTCTTTTTCCAGGGCAATGTAGTCCTTGTACACACTGTGCAAACCGATAGCGCGTCTCTGCACAGCGTAGGCCAGGGTACTGATATCAGGGAGCCCCGAGAGGTTATCCGAGTCCGACTGGGACGCCATGGTCGTGGAAGGCATAGTTGTTGTCTAAGTTGAGAGATGCAACTTTGTCTTCTGTTGATTGGTCTCAAGTCTGATCCTTGGCCTGGTGGAGCAATTTTTCAATTCTCCTCATACAAGACTTCTACGGTTTGTTGCTACAAATGAATCCTCGTTCAAATAGTACCTGCCACAGCCCTCGTCGCAGCTATTGGGCCCAGATTAGACCGGCCAGACCGGCCGAGTGGCGTGGTGGCGCGAAAAACGCGCTAACGTCGACATATCGTTTCCCCCCTCCCTCTGGGAGCGGAGGAAAAGGGGGCCGGGATTTCCAAAATTGATTTACAGAAACCTTCGTATTGATGTATGGCTAAAAAATTCTATTGTACTAGTGTAGTAAACAGTACTGCGCTATGGAATTTATTTGCGGGATGGTGGGTAAATGCTCTCACCAGAGATCGAACCGGAGCATCAGGAGGACCGGTAGAGCCGAGAGGACCAGAAGTAGGGGCCACAATTCCGTACCGAAGGAGTCCTTGATTAAAATGGCCAATTTTTGCGTTATGTCCGTCACCTGTCTGCCCAATGTGAGCTGTGCATCGCAGCTCTTGAATCGATTGTGTACACCGTCACACTGATTGACCAACTCACAGAGCATGGTACCAGGAATATGACAAGCAAATGCATAGGCATCCGTTGCACTGGCACACTGCGCATACTGCACCAGGCCGCTGCTCTGCATGTCTATAAGGCCGGAGATGGGATCGTACTCTGACACCACGTTCATGGTGCGGTGGTAGACCTGGTGTGCCTCGACATGCTCGTAGGGGCGATCTGGATGGCGGAATTTGGAGTACGCATGCTTGATGCCGGGTGCACTGAAGGCAATAGAAGTTGTATCCGTGACGAGACCGACGGCACGGGCGACACCGCCGCCTAGGGAGTGGCCGGTGAGAACGACGTGAATGTGCGGACGGCTCCGGCGGATTTCATCCACACGCTGAATGACCTGCTGATAGTACATATGGCGTCGATCGACAGCATGAAAGACCTCAAGAGATTCGTGCATGAGATTAACCATCATGGCTGAGGTGCGATCAGGCCACCAACGAATGGTGGGGAAGATCGCGGAGAGTATGTTCAAAGCTACTGGTTCTGTCCACATGCGAATGTCCTCGACGACATCATTCAGCACCAAGGGATCTGTACCACGCACAGCGACCACTATGATCTCGCGGTCCACGAACTCAACCTCCAGGTGCTGCCCAGATCTGTGTTCTCCCTTATGAATGTGAGCACTGATACGACCGAAGGACTCCTTTGGAAAGGCCTTCTCGAGTAATTTCTGGTAGACGCGGTCATTCTCTGGGACGTAGGCGACCTCCGACATGATCATAAGGTCAGTGAGGGTGAAATTGTAGAACGAAGACTCGCAGGAGAGATAGTATGGCTGGGGCAGGTCCTTACGTTGCATCCAGTCCTTACGGGGTTGAATCTCTGTTGGTTCCTTAAGTGTCAGGCGTGTTTCGTGTAGTTCGGCGTGCTTAAAGACGAGAGAGTTGTCTCCGTCGTCGATGCCTAGATCCAGCGTACGCATTAGCGTGAGCTTTGTGGAGGTCTGCAAGTACGAAGCTGCGTTAACGAGGGCTAGGACGATGCAGAAAAAGGCCATGAAATTGAAGAGAAAGCGGAACGTGGCTCCAACCAGTGCTTTACCGGTTTTGGCGTGGCGAGAATGTCTCCGGCCACGCACGCCGTCTCCAGCGGTCACAATTGCTGCGGCCTCGCTGCGTGGAACGGTATTCAGAATGTACCGTCGCATGAAGTACAGTACCAGGAGTATAAAGTTCACATAACCGGGCAGTTTGCTGACATACATTAGAGCAAGTGCCAAAGCGATGGAGATCGCG
The DNA here is from genome assembly GCA_002811645.1 of Corallochytrium limacisporum. NCBI lineage: Eukaryota > Corallochytrium > Corallochytrium limacisporum. The sequence goes on from PDIP01000051.1 coordinate 133,592, forward strand.
AGCGCTTGAAAGGTCTGGGTCCAATTGCGCAGGATCATAAAGACTTTAGACACACTGATGATCGTCAGGTACATTAGGGGCATGATCACGCACACCAGCGTGAACTCATCCTGTGCATCCATGAAACCAATATTGGGATGCATTGCACTGCGCGCAAATTGGAACAATGGGAACACAAAAAACACCACCCGCACCCCAAGGATCATTGGTACGAGTTTCTCGGGCTGTCCGTAGTATGTTTTCGCACTCGGGGGTGTCATAACAACAAACAAACTCCAGAATACGAGCCATCCCAGCATCAATAACAGCGAGGCCCGACCATGCTCTAGGCCTGTGTACTGTTCCGGATTCACCCCGAGGTGACTGATGCCCCATAGGCTGAACCATGCGATGGTCGCAAGAATTAGTGGGATACTGAGCACATTGAGCGCATACCATCGCCATCGAGTCTTTCCCGGGAACCCCTTGTTAAAGGATGGCACTTGATAGAGCAGGACACAGAGCCACTGATATATCGCAATGGTCAAGCAGATCCGCAGCACACGAAGAGGCATTTTGTATGGCTCATTGAACAGGCTCATCAGCGATCCACGACTGCAAAACTCGAAGATGTCGACTTCCGGGTGTTCGCACATATATGGCGCGGATACCGCGACGGAGGTCATGAGCAACAGTGGGCCCATAAGCACCCCAAACATGACAGCCCGGGACGAACGGTCCTGACTGATCATAACCCGCAAAGTAGGCAGGTCATCAACCGTTTGGAACGCCATTTGAAAGAAGTCGATGCTCAAAAGAACAACCAGGCGCAACACGCAGTAGCATTGTACAACAAAGGCTGCCCCCTCTATGAGTCCAACCTGCTCTTCTACTTGGAAGAATATGTTACCCATCTTGAGTCCTACGTTGCTCAGAACGTTGACCAGGAAGGCCCACATTAGACCTACACATTGCAGGCAAACGTACACATAGAAGACATTCATCAACCGCAACATCATTGCGTTACTGACAATCAAGACGGCAAATTTCTGCAGCATCAGACGTAACCACTTCTCAAAGAGTGCCAACGGCCCGTATTGCCAGCTCAGATAGGTCTCCGAGCTGTCTGGGGCGGCGATAAGATCATCTTCACCGTGATGAGACTCGTTCTTGTCCACATCCATTGGTGTACTGCCGTTTTTGGCGCTACTATTCCTGTCTTGGGATTTTCTGTTTGTGCCATTACGATTTGCCCCATTTCTGGCCCTTGCCTGTGTGGCTTTCTTAGATTGTGGCGAACCAGTCTGGTTGCGTTTCCGGAGAGCTAAATTGTTGAAACCTTCCAATAACTCCGTCTCAAGTGTGCCGTCCTGAACACTTTCTTGGACGGTGCCGGGCTCCTGAACTTCATGAGCAGCAAATTCGCGCCTCTTTGAAGCCGCATCCATCCCACGCGTACGCACCGTCATTGTTGGTATCGCTGGTCGGTCCACCCGTCTTTGGAAACTTGTCACCGCATAGCGGAGTCTTGGTGAAACTTCGGCGCGTCGTTCTTTAAAGTATGCTAGCAATATACAAACTGTACTGTCCTCAATCATCTCTATTCGAGATCCACCTTAGCTCTGGGCGGTTTAGATAGCCTCACCTTCCGAATGTCCGCCTCTTGACCGACCATTCCATGACTAGATTGCACGCCTCCCCCATCGGTACCCTCAACGCGTTCGAACCGTCGCAATTATATTGATAACACGGGGAGCCCATACCATCCAAGTGGCTGTTTCTTGGCCGCGGAGGCGATCAGGTGGTTCACCTCACCTCAAAGAGGCCCCCTGTTTGAACCCAAGATCTTTCTTGCTTTCGTCACCTCTTAATTGAGTCGGTTCAAAAGGTACCGGTCATTGGACTGTGCACAGGGGCCTATTTTCGTTTACTATTTCTGTGTTTTTTCGGGCTGTGGGGTCGAGTGGCTACCTCTGTTGCCCTCTCTTTCGCAAGTCCTGGGAGTGACACTGTTGCCACAGGCCGGTCCGTCGTCGCCGGTCAAGGTAGGGTCTTAAATGCTGCTGACGAGACTGCGTTTGTGTGTCTTGGAACCCTGGAACAGAGAGTCGACACATTATATCGGAATCGGTAAGTCCTCTAATAAAATCCAAGTTTAAGCTGTATGTGCACACCAGTTACTTATGTAGTAGAGCCTGCTTCCGTCTCGCGGATGTTAGAACAACATCCAATCGCTGCCGACTACAGTCTTCGGGTAGTCTTTGATACTAGTTCCAATTTAGTTATGACGTCTGCGCTGAGCGCCTTGTTCCGTAAGGTGCCCCGTATGGGACAGAGTCTAGTGCGTCCTGTTAACGTGGCCGGCAGGTTTGCCTCGGTACGGCCCGTGTGCACGACCCGGCAAGTGCTTCAACCCCTGATCCCGACCGTTGTAGAGTATACTCCGCGGGGTGAGCGCTACCATGACATCTTTAGTCGGCTGTTGAAGGAGCGTATCATTTGCGTTATGGGACCAATTAGCGAGGAATTAAGTGCCGTGGTTGTGGCACAACTGTTGTATTGTGAATCCGAGGCCCCGGAGTCCCCAATCAGTATGTACATCAATTCCCCAGGTGGCTTTGTGACCGCAGGCATGGCCATATACGATACCATGCAGTACATTAAGTCTCCAGTGCATACCCTGTGCATGGGTCAAGCTGCATCCATGGGATCCCTTCTACTTGCTGCCGGAGAGCCGGGTCACCGCTTTATCCTGCCCAATGCTCGGGTCATGGTCCACCAGCCGAGCGGTGGTGCGAGTGGCCAAGCCAGTGACATTGCTATCCACGCCAAAGAAATTCTGGAGACACGGGAACGCCTGAACAAGATCTACCAGCAACACACGGGTCAGGACTATGATATCATTGAGAAAGCCCTTGAGCGTGACAACTTCATGAGCCCGGAGCGGGCTAAGGAATTTGGGTTGGTCGATGAGGTCATTGCCGAACGCACAGAGGAGACCAAGGCGGACGGAAACCAGAAATCCGACTAAAATTGACAAGATCAAAGGGCTGCAAAGCTTTTTCAGACAGTTTATTAGAAAGCTTCACTGTTGTATCCTTTACTTTCACCTCATAAAATTGATCTCCCAGAGATTCCCGAGCACGTATAATTAGCGTCAAGACATTTGTCCGTAAAATTCATACGCATACAGAAACAAAACAACCTTTGTGGACGCTGCTTTCTTTGAATTGCTATTTTTTATTATTGTGCTCCCTTGAGGAACAGATGACACTACAGTTTTGTGTTTACTCCAGCTTCGAGTTGGGCACTTCGGCGTCGTCATCGGAGTAAATGCGTTCCGCCATCTGCCAGATCTGCAGCATATTGTTTTCAGCTACACTGGCCATCAGCCACGGCTCATTCTGGTTCCAACTGATGTCGGAGACCTTGGCGGTGTGTCCACCATGCACGAATAACAATTCAGGAGGACCGTCTTCGGCTTCCTCCGCGGTCTGTTCTTCGCCGATCTTGGACAAATCCCAGACGTGGACACGGCGGTCACTGCCGCTGGAAGAGAAGATCGTCTCCTGGTTAGGGTTCCACTGCAAATTGTAGACCTCATCCTGGTGTCCGGTGAAGGTGTGCAGCTTCTTTGACAGGTTACGCAGATCCCATAGGGCCACGGTCTTATCCCCAGAACCGGTCGCAAGCACGTACTCAGTGAACGGATTAAAGGACAATGTGTTCACTTCCGCATCGTGTGCCTCACAGCTCATGGCAGGCTGTTCCTTCTTTCGCGTGTCCCAGATCATGAGCTTCTTGTCGTCGCCGACTGAGCCAAACAGGGCCTCGTGAAGCTTGTGCCAGGCCACGTCTTCGACCACGTCCGCGTGACCAGTGAACGTGCGCTGGGCCTCGAGTAGGCCGCTCCGCGATCCAATAGCATTGATGTTCCACAGACACACAGTCTGGTCTTCAGAGCCAGACAACAGGTGGCCTTCATTGATAGGGTTCCAGCTGAGGCCGTAGCCTTCTTTCTTGTGACCTTTGAGACGGATGAGGTACTCGAGGGAAGCATCTCGGGCAGGCTTGGAGGGTAGCTTTGAGGTGTCAAATACCAAAACGTCACCAGGTTCACCTGGGGTCTTGGTAGCTACGAGGTATGGGTTCTGCGGCATATATCGCGCCCGATTAACTTCACCCTCGTGTATGATTTCCTGGACAATCTTGATCTTGCCAAAGCGACCGGTAAAGCCGCCATACTCCTGGTTCTCAGAGTCGTATTTACGCACGTCAACTTCAGCACTTTCGTTGGGAATTTGTACCTCTGCAATCATGAGATAATTGCGTTCCTCACCAGAGGTATGAGTACCCAGGAGAAATTTGTGCAGAGTATAATCCTTGCCCTGAGGCTGCTCCTTGACAGGCAGCCACTCAACCGTCAGAGACGGCCAGATGAGGCTATGGGACATGACCACATCGTAGAGGAAGGGTGTGTTCTTCTTCCAGATCTTGTACTCCTCATTGATGATCTTTTCGCGTTCTTCGTCTTCAGTCTGCTCCATGGTTGCTGAAATTTCAGTGGGTGTACCCGTTAGGTGGCGTGCAAACTTAATACTAATATTATAGACCGGTTTTATACTGATGCAACATTGCCATTACGAATACCTTTCAATACACTAGTCAGATTAAAAGCGCAAGTCAAAGGGGAACCAACTTCTGGGCAAGGAAGCTGCTATGCATCTTTGCAAACTTGAGAGAAACGGACAGAGTAAAAAGCAAATTCTGTCTGGTCGGAAGTTTGTTACCAATCCCAAAACGTGGGGTGGGACTTCCCCCGTGCTGTTCGCCCGTGTCTGCGAAAAGTACTGCGCGAGGCCAAGTGTTGTGCCTTACGTTCCCTCACAGAAGGGGAGGGCTCAGGACTACAGCTGCGAAACGAGTGGCTAACCAAAACCTCGAATTGCCGCAAGTGTTCAGCAGCCAACGCGAGAGGAGGCCAAAGGCGCGAAAATTTATTGGCGGCTTTTGCCCCGGGGCGTTCAGTGCTGAGCAAGGGCTCAGTCTCCCGAGAGACCTACGCGGTGTTTCCAGGCGCAGTTCCGGAAACGGGCAACTGCCCTTAGGCTACTTGATGGTGACAAAATGGGAAACATGATCAATTATTTGTAAGCGAATGGATGTGATTAACTTCGATTTTGAGCAAACCACGAGATAAGATGATAAAGAAGCAACTACGGGAAAGGTAGACATCGTGGTCGAAGTCACAATGCCAAGCGAACTACGCAGCCTCCTGGGTAAGAGTCTGGATCTAATATCCGTCCAGCAAGCCAGTGGACAGGTTATTGAGCACACAGCAGCGTTGGAACGGAAAGTTTCGGAATTGGAAGGGCGGAAACGAGCTCTAGAGGCAGAGTCTGCGCATAGACAGAAGACCAAAAGGATTCTGCACCTGCTGCCAAAGCAATTGACCAGGGCCGAAGATGAACATGGAAGCAAGACAGACGTAGTAACAAAAGAGGAGGAGACAAGCAATTTTCTGAAAAGAGTAGCCCAAGAAAGTAGTGACAGTGGAATACAGGCCAAACTACAGGCATACCGCCTGGCAGGCGTGACGTTTGTGCCACACAGTGAAGTCGAGGTGGAACTTCGGATCGAAACTGCTCACGGGCGTCGCTATTGTGAAACCATTTATCTCTTTCTGCGAATACCTTCCGATGAGATGAGGAACAGCAACAGCGACAGCACCCCGGGCGATAAAGGGAAAATTTTAGTCACCCGTCATACCGTCCCGCCGTTTATTAACTTGCGACAAATTGCGCACGATCATTTGAGTTTGAGCCTGCGCAACTTCACCTTCGAGCTATCCGACCACATGAACGCCTTCGTGCAACGCAGAGAAGGGATTGAAGATCTCAAGCAAGTACTCGGTCCGAATACTCTACCGGAAGACAGCATTTTTGCGAATCGGGGGTGCACCATGGTTGCCTTCATGCTTCGGAATGTTGAGATTGGAGGTGGTGAGGATCAGTACCCAAAAGCCCAGCAGCTCCGGATCATCCTAGGCTATGACAGAGTTAAGGACATTCTACCAACACGAGTGCTGGTCAGTCGTGCGGACGTCACTGAACATGAACAGACGTTTGGAACTTTGGTATCCTTCTCGCTGGCTGCCAGGGGCGGACAACGGATATGGGCCTGGGAGGACCGCCTCCGTAGAGAATCTTTGTCGACAGCGATTCCTGCTTTGATGGGTCGTCGTAGGGATCGTTGTGAGAAATAACACTGTGAAAACTAAAGCAAAGCAATACAAATCTGAACATACTACGCAGGTGTGCCTGTGTATTCATTAGTTTAGAGTAACATGTATCTCCTCTGGGTTGGCTACAATGGAAGGCTCTTCGTTTGCTTCAAACAAATCCATCCATATCATCTGTCCGAAGCAAACGGTAAAGGATATCATCCACGATGGACTTGACATGAAATTCCAGCTCAGAAATGTGCTGCCGCTGCTTCTCTTTGTACTCAAAGAAATAGAAGAGTTTGATCGCCAATTTCTCAATCTTTTCCCTTTCTTCACTCATCTCCCGCGACTGCAATAGAATGTCTCCCAACACGGGGTTATTATCCAGTTTGGCGTCTACCATTTCCTGAAATTCCTCAACATCCGCTGACGTCGGCTTGCTGCCGTTGGGTTGAAAGGGTTTCATTAGTGACTGCCAGCCCATGTCCTCACACCGCTCCTTGACAGCGGTGCGGATGTAGAAGGACTGGTCCTTCACTGCGTCATTATTTAATGATGCCGTGTCACGGCGGCTCAGAGGGGCTAGGTCCGGCGCCGGTGCGGGTCCCTTGGCACCTGATGAAGCTGCCATAACCTGACCCGGGTGTACGGCGGCGCTCTGTCTGACGTGAATGGTTGCTGGTGGGGATACTACTTCCTTAGTAGGTTCTGCTGCTTCTCTTCTATATTTCCTGGCGGTTCACTCCATAGCTCGGAGTCTGCTCCCTTATGGCGATGGCGTCCACCTGTTCTAGGTTTTTTTTCTTCTGTATTTCCATGCCTCAGATTCCTGTGCAATGAATTCGCAGCCGGTGTCTGTACTTCTTCACGTCTTTCTAGTACCTATACGAAGTGCTTATTCTTTGCCACCGAAGCTTGTACACCCAATTTCATTCGCTATTATCATATGCTCATCCGTTATCGTCACCATCCCCACCCTCTGCGTACTTTTGGCCACCAATTGACCATCAATGGCAAGTCGTAACGTACGACTCTGTAACGGCAACAGCAACCGGCGGTGCAGGGAGCCCAGGCAGACTCTCCGATTTCCCCTTGCTGTTGGAAGGGTGTCCTCCAAAGCCGAATCTTGATGCTACTGGCAAATTATCATTCTCGGGTGTACCCGAGGTACACAACCGGTGTGCGGTTTAAACTTTTAAGAAGGGGGAGGGTACGGGCGCCGGGGCACTGTCGTTGTCCTGGTACTGACTCACTGCGCCCCGCAGCAGCGGGTTGGCGAGAAGGGTGCGGGTGTTGGGTCATATGATGAAGAACCCAACTATTTGAACGAACCCCGCTATTCCGCAAAGGGCGGACCCCGGTGAGGGGGAGGGGGGGGGGAGAGAGAGAGAAAGGGAGAGAAGAGGAGGAACCTACTTCGACCCACTGCTGCCACCACCACCACCGATGCACCCCGGGGAGAGATGAATGCGGTATATTCACTATAGCGACCGAGACAACAGAATATACAGCGGAGGGGAGGCGGGCAGGCTGGCTATCTGGGCTGCTCCTGGTTGTACCCGCCTGGGCTCACCACAGTTTGGTCGGGTGAAGAAAAAACCAGGGAAGAGAACCCTCTCCCTGCTCCGGGCTTGGGGGAGGGGGGGGGAGGGCAAACATTAATCACATTTTCAGATGACTCTGGGTGTCATATAAAATGTATTGAAATGGACAAGATACGTCTCCACCTCCTAAAAGGACAGGTCACCAGCGGAAGAAAATTTTCTCCGGTCGGTGGCCCGCTGCAGTGAGATGACACAAAACGTCGACAGCGAGTGGCAGCCTTCTCAAACCCTATGACGGAATTACCGCCATGTCATCGATCAGCCCCCCAAAACGGGAGGTCGAGGTGCCGTTGCAGAATCCAAAACTTGGTGGCACAAGCAACCCCTGTGCCATATACTCACTAGTGCCAATCGGTGCTCCTGATAAGCTCTTTCAATATTTTGCGTAGCAGTGTCGGAGAGGAAGGGGGGGGTAAAAAAGGAAACAACTATTGGTAGCTGGGAAAAGAGGGGGGGTGGGGGCCGGGCCACAACAGAAACCCCAACGGACCGGAGAACCGAAGTGTCCGGACGGGACGGGCTTGGGCACGGGGCGGGCCAGAAGATTCTCTGAGGTTTGATACGGGGGCCTATTTATTGACAAGATGATGACGAGCTGCAATCAACCTGGCCCATGGGGCGGAAGGTGTTTGGATGGGGGATCCCCCGGAGGGGTTGGTTCTCCATTGCGGAAGGTCGGGGTTCTCTTTTGTTGTTGGCTTTGGCTGCTCCGCCGCATTAGGAGAGGTTATTTAGACCTTGAATCCAAAGACAGACAAGATTGGCTTATGATAAAATAGTTGCATTTGGTTCTGTATTGTTCTGGATATGATCATGAAGTGGCGATAGAAGAACGAACTCGATTAAGCGGTTCAAGGGCATATATATACATGTAGTAGGTAAGATATGGATCACTAGGGAAAGATGGGTACATTCTTTGCAAAGTTCGATAGTTTTTCAAAGGCAGAGCATGATAACATGGTTCGCACTCCTGCCGGTGGAGTGACCTTCTTTACTGCACTGTTTACTGCACTCATTCTCGTTCTTGCCGAACTGCGAGACTGGGGTTCTTTGAAGATGGAGTACTCATATGAAATCGACAACACACGAACTGCCCCTGGGTTGGATACGGTACCCATTGACATTGACATTGTGGTACGGGGAAGTTGCGATTACTATCAAGTCGACATCCTGGACCGAACCCCGGATGGACAGGCCAGTATGGACCAAACGAGCGGCATCCAGTCCCATCTCCGCTTCACCAAGACGTACTTTGAACTAGACAAATTCGAGTGGATGGAGCTCAGGGCAGCACGATACCCTCCAGAGAAGGCAGGAGTCAAAATCGACAGAGATCGGGCACGTACCACACGCTTGATAGAAATCGCCAAGCGTGAACGGGGAGATGACCGCCTCAAGAAGGTCCGCGATGCCTGCCGCATCAGTGGCACCCTGATCGGCCGCAAGGTGGCATCCACTTTGCGAATTTACTACGGAGAGAAATATGTTGACCACTTCGGTGATACGCATGTAAGGAGGATCTCCGATCCAAACTTCATCTATGACACTAGCCACCGTTTCGAAGTTTTTGAGATCGGCTATCAGCCAGATGACGGCATTGCCACATACGCGAACATGCATCTGCCCCACAAAGTCAATGTCGTAGACCTAGAAGAGCGGGACTACATCAACCTCGGCTTTGAAAAGATCGTCGCACGCGATGGCAAGGACGCCCGTATTGAGGACGTGCCCAAGGATGCCGGCACCAAGGCCGTGGACTACTATTTGCAGGTCATTCCAACACTCTACGAGGACCGCTTCGGCCGACTGACGCTGCTCAATCAGATTGCAGCCACGCGCCAGGAGACACACGCAGAAGCCACTGTGGCCGCAGCACTCAATAACCAAGGAGAAGTCGACCTCGCCAAGCTCCTGTCCCAAACCGATGGAGGGGGCAGCCTTAAGCGTACACCTGGTATCTTCATGCACTTCAATTTCTATGAACTCACAATGAAGGTCAAGGAATATCGCACGCCAGTTATAGTGATCTTTGTGCGGATTGCTGCATTGATAGGTGGAGTGTTTGCCACGGCATCGTACCTGCGCGCGCTGATAGAAGGACCCATGGCCAAGCAACAAGTAGCCAGAACTCGTGGAGAGCCAAATTACGGCCGTGACCTGCGGGTTGGGCCTACACCCAGTCCGACTCGCGAGCTTATCGACCAGGAGGACAGTCTGGACTCATACTCTGCACCGACGCAAAAGGAGGAGGCGCGTCTGCTTGTTCCCGATTCTGGGGGACGGTCCTGAATGAATTGATACGACTTAGATAGTAGTGAATAGGTGACACCTGTGAAATTGTGGATTGATAAGAAATGTAATAATCATGCTAGATGCTACAAGAGAAAGGAAACGAAATGAAGAATTCGTGATGCACACATACTTAGTGGTTTCACATGCCTTCCATTCATTTTTCACTTTCAGATTCATGTGTTTCACTTTGACTTCGTTTTAGTTCTGCCCAGGGTTTGCAGCTGAGACAGCAGCAGGGGCACTGCCTCCCTCGACCGAAGCACTGCCATCTTTCTGCAGTAGTTCGCTCAGGAACAGACGAGCAAACGAAGTCGAGGCAAACTGTTGGATTTGCCGACAGTACTGAGAAACCTGCGACGAGATCAAGAGCGCTTCCAGGCGGTTCTTGGGCTCAGGAATCTGGAACTTCTGCATGATCTCCTCTTCATCAATAGCAGACTCGGGATCCTCTCCACGCGCGGTGGCATCTGCCCGCTTCTTCTGGATGAACTGAGTGACCTGCTGCTGGACCTTCATGTACGACCGGACATGCTGCTGGAAGTAGTTCTGGTCCCGGGTATATTGGTCCATGGAGCCTACCAGCAGTTCCAGGCTCTTCTCCAGGAACGGCATCGTGGTCATGTCCAGCTCTTCGTAAGTATCGGTGATCTGCCGGTCGACCTCATGGAGTAGTACCTGCATCAGACTGCTGTTACTGATTTTGATGGGCAGCTCTTCAAAGATGTCGTTGTAGCTAAGGTTGGCCTGACGGATGGCAATGTGGCTAAAGTCACTGGCACGGTAGAGGTCCATGAATTTCTGAGTCAATCGCAGGGCGCGTAGGCACAGGGTGCCTTTAGCAGTGCGCAAAGGGTCATAGAGTAGACACACGCTCTGCTCAATCTGGTCCTGGTACACAAATTGTGTGTCCACGATAGCCGCATTGAAGGCGAAGGTCTGTTGGGCGGGCGGTCCGAGGAATGTGCTGCGGTACCATCCGACGGAGTGGCTATCGACGTTGACCTCCCGGAGTTGTCGCATCATGTCGATCTGGTACTGGTACTTGAACGACTCGGCATCCTGGCCGTCAATGTCCTCAACATTCGGGATCGGGAAGCAGTTGCTGATCTCCAAGCAGGTGTCCACGTTGAGCCCGAGCAGCTGACCACTGACCGTGCTGTGTGATTCTTGGCAGTGCTTAACAATCTTGAGAATGACCAAAGCATCGACTTGAACATAAGTCGGGATCTTACCATGGGAGGGTGGCGCTTGGGTGGAACTTTGTCCCATGCCCTGGGCGAGGGCCTGGGCCATAGAAGTCATAGTTGCTTAAGAGTTTATGTCTCTTTTCTTGAGAACCCGATAAAGTACCCGGTATTGCTATAATTGCAATTATAACAATAAATAGATTAGAGTGACGAATAACCCCGGAAATGAATAACTACTGCTTTCGAATAATTATCATTCACCCCGATAGGTCGTGACACAATGGAATGTACACTCTAGTTTCTTTCTTTAGAACGATAAGAAAAAGCTCGAAGGGCCAGTGATATTATTGCTTTGATAGTGATCGTCTTGTACCCCATTGGATCATGTAATATTCAGAGCATGTGATGCTACTGGCGCGTTACTGGCGCGTTGTCAGAAGCAACAATTACTGGACTGGTAAAAATAAGACCACGGCAGATTGAAAGACTGTTGGTGGTCAATTCCGAACTAAGACATTCTACACTGTATGTGTGCGTTAGAAGCAGTGCTCGGGTCGCCTTCTGTGGGAGTCGCGCTGTCAAAGCACCAACTGTGTGAGTGGGGAAAGCAGACACACTCACGGACACACACACACACACATTCTGTGTGTATCTCTTTCTTGCTAAGCGTTGACATATCGAACACTGGCCCTTACTCCCTCCCCCACGTGTGGATCCCTCACCGAGTGTTGTGCCCCCACAGCACTTCCCAAACCGGTCGCCGATTCAAAAATGAATCATAAAATCAATTTTGTAGCACCTTTAGTTTCTATGAATTCGATTTCAAAATAATAAGGAGATGCTTTGTATGAAGTAAATGGAGGACCGTGCCTCTGATTTGAATCAAATCAGGCCCCCCAACTGGGCCACCACTTCCCGTCTCTCCCGGGCGACCGATTGCCGACTCGGGAGGGGTCCCGACAGCCACAGCGGGACCGGGCGGTCTCATCCAGTCTTTCGCACTTGGCGATCTTACCGTGGCGAAAGAGACATCTTGAACCTTTTTCAAACACCCATGGTCTGGGATTGTTACACTTTTTAATTTTAGGATGTGTGATAGTCTACATCAAGGAGGCAGTTCCAGTGGAGCTGAGTGGAGACAGTCTATTTAGACAGGAAAACATTCACGGTGCTCTTAATGCCTACTCCGCTGCTTTGAAGCAGTCCAAGGACGATAAGGTCGACCACACCGCCCTACATTCAAACCGTGCCGCCTGTTATCTTCGACTCACCCGCTACTCCAGTGCTCTGGATGACTGCGACAGAGCCCTGGACATGCTAAACGATTCCGCGCAGCTCGCGCGCCTCGGGCTGGCGCCTTGCAGCACTTGACTTGCCCAGAAACGCGGGCGCCTGCTTGCCCGCAAGTATGCGGCGCTGTTCGGCATGAAGCAGCTCAGACCAGCGCTAGCCATCCTGGACGAGGCCATCACCATCCAATCGCACCGCCAGGACCTGCTTGAAGATTGAGAGCGGATTGTGTCCGCGCTGGAAGCAGACACTGAGAGCGAGTGATTTGATGCAAGGCTCGACACAGTTGACCATGATATATCGCAGATCTTAACAATGGTAACATTAAAGAAAGTAAGCGGATATGTGAGAGAAGCACGCTTAAGATTGTCTCTGTCCCTGTGTCGCAGTTGTCAAATTTCTTCTGTGTATCTGTGTAATGACGTCGACAGCAAGTGAAAGTGCAAGACTACGCCGGTTTGTGTTATTTTTAATTTGTTTCTTTGTTCGTGCGAACTCTCCCGCAGTGTTTGTTCTCCGTTTCTGCCATCCAGGTACCTCACTCCTTGGGAGGCCTCTTGCGAGACACGCCAATTCGCGATCCCATGCGAATAAGCGTCTCCATGGGCCGGCTTGAGTTCTCCAGAATATCCGCATCGAAGTCAATAGCGTTCGGTTCAAAGAGCAGGATGCACGTACTGCCTCCAAAGGCAAAGTATCCATGTTCTGCACCCTTCTTCACCTCTGACCCGTCTTCCGCGAGGATAACAATGGTACCAACCATGGTAGCACCGATCGACACAAGTGCCACATTGCCAAATTCCTTCGTCTCAATGTAGCTCACGATGCGCCGGTTTTCCGTGTAGACATTCACGGCCGTCCGCACCGCCAGAGGGGAGACAGTGTAGTACTCTCCGGGCAGAGAATGACTTGATTCTAACTTACCTGTGACCGGGAAATGCCAGCGGTGGTAGTCCTGTGGGGCGAGACGGGCAATTACCAGACTGCCGCCGTAGAACTTGGATGCGTTCTTCGGGTCTTGCAGCAGGGTGTCAACGGAAAACCTGTTGCCTTTGATCCATACTTCGGTCGCAGTATTTACCGTTGGGAAGATCATCATGCGACAGTCTGCGGGGCTTACCGCCACGCAATCATCGTCCGGACTGTCGATAGGTCGTGCCCCCGGCTTCAACTGGCGTGCAAAAAAGTCATTGAAATTGTCGAACTTGTCCGCCGGCTTGAGCACCTCGTCCATGTTAATAGAGTACGTGCTGACGAAACCGGGGATCTTGCTCACGCTCTTGGGATCATTGTAGGCCTTGTTCATCTTCTTTGTCATGTGCGCCAGCAGTTTGCGCGCGTACGCCTCTGTCAAGCCGCGGCCCACCTTGCGACGGTACATGGTTTTCATGGCCGTGCGAATATACGCGGGGATGGCCTCCTCCACGACATAGCCCGTGGTGCGCTCTTTGACGAGAATCTTGGACTGCTGCACCTGTTCCAAGTCCTTGGATTCGCTGATGAAGCCGTTGGTCTCGGCCAAGGAGCCCAAGACCTCAGAATCGAAGACAGCCTTATTATGCTTTAGGCAGAGACCGATGTGCGCCATCTTGTCCCTCGCACAAACGGTCGAATCCAGCCCCTTGGCACAAACTGGGCAGCGGTTGATCTTGATCAGGTTCTCACTGGCAGCCCGTTCACTCATGTACTCGTACAACTCCAACGGGGAGATCACTCCATCCTTGTCCGTGTCCATTTCCCCAAAAAGACTGTCCATCTCCTCATCTGACAACTGCGTGCCAATAGTGTTGAGCATAGCGGCCAATTCGACCGGATCAAGCGTGTTGTTACCGTCCGCATCAAAGTATGAGGCCACCACCTCCCAGAAGCCGCGTTCGGCCTCCTGGACTGTCGCGAAAGTGGCACTGAATTGGAGCGTGCCCAGATCTTCCTCAGTTTCCGTGACCAGCTCTTCCGCAGGCTTGTTCTCTGCAGCATCGCCCTTAGTTTTGCTCTTGGCGTCCGCGCTAGGCACAGATATACTCAGATCCGTGTGGTACCTTCGGTTGGTCAGAGGTAGATCAAAGTCCGCATGCGACTGATCCTTAAAGCAGGACACGGGGATGGCGACTGTTCCCAAAAAGTCATCTGTACTGCTTTGGTCTTTGTCCCAGACTGTCACGATCACACTGTCCCCGCCATAGCGTCTATCAGTGCTGCGGTTCTGTGGTAGCCATATCTGAATAAACTCATTAAAGTCCGGGTTGAGGGTCTTGGGCACGACCTTGGTGCGCCATTCTTTGGTATCGTAGCGGATCACGCAATACGGATCGCTGGTTCCACCACGGTCAGAGGCTTTGATTGAGCGAGCAGACTTCAGCGTCAGACGCAGAATGCCTTCGTAGTTGTGGGAGATGGGGTCCAGGTCCGATTCACGTTTGCCGAGCTGCAGAGAAATTCGTCTCAGGTGCACCTTGACGCGGATCTCGCCATGTTCGATCTTTTCGAGCTTGAGTAATTTCTCAACTTCCCCTTCGTCCTCCTTGCCTTCCTCAATGAGTGCTTCGATCTCCTTTTCGCTGAGGGACACCGTTGCTGTGCCGAGGAAATCATCTGAATCGAAGCGATCTCGGTCGTAGACCTTGAACTTGAGGACAAGGGGGAACTCCTCGACAGGTAGATGGAAGGTTTCGTTCCAGACTGGGTTCAGATTCTTATTGATGACTTTGGTTTTGAACTGGTTAACGCCAGCGGACAGAATGACGTACGGATCGGAAGAGTTCGGCCTGCCCATCTTGCGATCCTTTGCCACCAAATTGTGACCGGAAATGATCTCAATCACAGCGGAGAATCTGAGTGCGTAGCGTAGAACGTTGCGCGGGCTGTTCTCTCGGCTGTTCGCCGGTCGAGGGCTCACCAGTTCCTTGGTTGGTGACATGACTGTTGTTCTCGTATCCCGTTTGTTAGTTGGGTTTTGTCGCAGGAGTTACCCACACCTCAGCGAGCCTACACCCGGGTTGCTGCACAGTTTGCCTGAAAATACCAGCACATTGCTTCCGGGCCCGACAGGGCAACAGCTTGACGTCCCAACCACCGCCTGCCCCCGTTGAATTGTCCGCGTAAGCCGTTAACAAAGTGGGCAGCCCCAGTCCTACGCTGTTTGGTTTCGTTCGCCGTATCGGGGGCCACCCCCGCCCTGCGGCGGGACTACACACACCGCACAGGAGCAAATAGAAAAGGAAAAAGGGAGAGAGGCAGCCAGTGCACAACAAAAGAAAAGGAAAAATACCTAAAACACCGAAACAAAGGTTAGGGCACCCAAAGGGAAAAGTAAAAAAATGGATGACTTCCCGGGGCAACCCCCTCCTCCTGCCCTCCACTCCCCGCTTCTCTCGACCAGGGGCACCGCACCGGTTGAACTTTCGTTTCGTACCCCGCCGGCCTTTTTGGAGGGGAGAGGGAGGCCTCCCCCCGGAGGGGGGGGGGGGCTTTCGACTCTTTCAATTTTTTTGCGCGCTTTGGGAGATGGGCCTTGACGGACGGACGGGCTGGCGGGACAAGCACGGCAGGGCGGGACAAGACCACTTTGTTCTCCCCGCTACAAACTTTTTTTTGTGCGTGCGTGCGTGGGTGTGTGTGTGTGTCTCTCTGTTTTTTTCTGTGATTTTTGTCTTTTTTCTTTTTGGGTTCGTTACTTTTTGGCCCAGGGTTTCGGAGGGCCTTTTGATTTTCTTAATTTCTTTTTGTGGCCAAAGCGACGCGGGGCTTATCAGGCTTGGTAGCTGCCCGCGAACCAAAGCACAACACTGGTCCGGACCACACTGCAAAATACACGCGTGCCCACAGAGACAAAGAAGACACACACGCACACATCACACACAGGGCGACGGGACTGGGTAATGATGGGGTGTGATGTGGCGCACATACACACTGCTGTTCTGGGCACGCACTGATACGTTTCAATCCGTGAATTGCCATGATGCCTTTGGCGTAGTGTGGTGACAACCGCATCATCGGGGTGGACTGGACGTTTTCTGATCTATCATTCCGTGGAGAGTAGGGTTTTCCTCCTGGCATCCACACGGTTTAGATAGGAATCCGTTCGGTATGGTTCTTGCGCCCGTATAGTTCTCCGGGGAGGAAGCCCCCGCGTTTGGTGGCACATCAAGATCAATCACTGCTGTTGTTTGCTGTTTTGGAACCGGTTCTTGTCTCCAGTGTGTGCTTGCCCTCGATTCCCCCCCCC
>PDIP01000051.1:157353-173126 GCA_002811645.1 Corallochytrium limacisporum
CCCCGGGGCGGTGCGGGGCGGCCTGGAGGCCAGGGCGGTTACCCCCCCTCCCCGAGTCTTTCCTTTCCCCCTCCCTCCCCCGCTCAACAGCGGCCTTGCCTATTTTATTTTTTTTGTATTACTTGCCGGCCCGGAAAAGACCAAACCGTCTCTCCCTCTCTCCCCTTGTCAAACGTCAGCAGAATTTCCTATCCAATTCAATCGGGATAAGAGAAGATAACGCATAAAAGACACATGGGCCAAGTTTTATATTTTATTTTGGTTGAGTTGTTTTTTTTATTGGTTTTTATTTGGATTCCTTGGGCGTCTCTCTACGTTTCACTCACTCACACTCTCTCTCTCACCTCTTGCCTCCCATGCTCCTGGGGGAGGGGAGGGTGGCTGGTGGCTGGCTGTGTGTGAATGGCTCCTCCGCCTTGCCGCGTTCGCCGTTTTTTTTTTCCTTTTCTTCAAGTTCGGTTTTCTTTTTTGGTCCTTTGACCTCGGCGAGTCCTTCGAAAGTTTCTTTTTTTTTTTCCCAGAGTGCACAATGCAAAATATTAAGAAATATCGAAATGAAAACCCGGCTTTTGTTTTGGCTGCTGCTAATCGAGCGATTTTGATTACTGCCTGTGGACGACCCCCCGGGGGGCCGGGGAGGCGGTGGTAGTTCTTTCCTTTTATTTTTTTTAACTTTCTAGGATAAGAACTTAAAACACCGAAAATAATGGGGAGGGGGGGAGGGGCCCTTTCGCCTTTATCACTGGGCAACATCTGCTCTCTCGCTTCTTAGGCGATTACGTTGTGTGTGTGTGTGTGTGTGTCTGTAGTTGTCCGTGTGTTGCCCTCTCTATAGCGAATGTATGTGAAATTAGGGGCCTAATTTAAGCCAGTGTATCGAAATTTATCTCTCTCTCTCTGACGTGCGATTTAAAAAAAAAAAGAAAAACGAATGAAAACACGCCGATATGATGTTGTTTTCTTGTGTGTCGTAGTGAATGTACCAGACAGTTGTGTGTGTATGTGTGTGTGTGTGCGTGCGTGGGTGGGTGGTGGTGGTAAGGTTTCAGCGCTCTTCCCTTATCGTTCCTTGCGTTCGAAAGCGGGTCCGTCCCGGTGCTGGCTGCCAAGGGAGAAGAAGAAAGAAAAAAATCGACCCCCCCCCACCCTCGCAAGGTGTTCTTCCCTTTCTTTCGCACAGAATGGCAATATAGTGAATGAATGTCCGAACAATCGACGACACCGCCATGGGTGAGAGAGAGAGAGAGAGAGCGAGCGAAAGAGAGAAGCGCAACGGAGAAAGAGACGGGTTCGGTGCTACCAATGAACCAACCCGTGATATAGTACAACACAATCGCGCGTCTGTTGGTACCACCCGTCACGGTCCCGGAATTTTGTCCTTCCCTTGGCGCATACACACCCATGCCAAGCAACATGCATACTTGCAGACATCACACTTGTCAGCATTGTAACAAAGCCCGTCAACACCCTTCACGTTCTCGCTCTTGCCTTTTTGTGTCTTCAGGCATTCCTGTGATTGTCTCACGGGCGGCCACTGCATCACCACGCACACACGCACACACGGCACACGCTAACAACCCCCAAAGCGAGAGTGTTCCTGCCTGGAGAAGGCCGGCGGAGGGGGGGGGCAGGCAAAAGTTGGGACCGGACCCCACCAACCCCCCTCCCCGCTCCCCCTCCCCCTTTCTCACGACCTTTTTTTCATTTTTTTTTAATATAGGTCTGTCTTTATTTTTTTATTACTTTCTTACGCCCCGGCCTCAGCCGTCCGAACGGCTCCCCGGTTAAAAAAAAGAACCGGGCGGGGAGACGAAGTGACGGTGGGAACGGGGGGCCTAATTTTGACGGACAGACAAAAGACTCGAACAACCCACCCGCCTGACCAAGAAAACCACCGGGGGCCCTGGGTCCTTTGCTCCGGGTCCCCCCCGCCGTTGCGATCTTCCGCTCTCTCGCTCTCTTCCCCGTGCAGTGGAGAGGGGGGACGGGCAGCCCCAGTATTCCAACCGTGGCACAGAGAGAGAGAGAGAGAGAGAGTGAGAGGCAGGAAAGAGCCGAGGCACACACGCGGGTCACAGACGCGCAGTGTGAAAAACCTCCCCCTTTTTCCACCCAACGGAAAAAGGGCGGGTTGGGTTTGGAAAATGACGGGTTCCCGGGTGGGCAGGCAAGGTGGGCTGCCAAAGCAGGCGATTTTAGGGGTTGGACGAACGTGTGCCAACTTCCTTATACTGTGAAATGGATTCTTGTGCATGAACAACGAGAATGGTAAGCGCAGAGGTTTTTGAGGATGGTATTTTTCCTTCTGACAAAGTTGGAACCGTAGAAGCCAATTGCCTGGAACCTGAATTTCGGCTGCATTGTATTGGTAGTGAAAAGGAAGATGACCACGCAACCATAGACAGACCATTTTGTACACGTTAGAACACAATTGAAATTATGACCACCACATCGAAGGACGATCTGTCATCAACGGCGCAGACGGAGAAAAAGAATGAATTGCTTGAACCTACCGACGACGCCAACGTTCAGGGAAAAATCGAGCGAATGCTCAACGAGGGCGACACGTCATCTGTGACAGAGAAGGACAAGAAACCCAAGGAGCGCCCTGTCATGCGGATAGACAAGAAGGAATCAGTCCTGAGCCAGGTTCGAGACTTCCTACCAAAGATGGAGAAAGCCAACGCCGAACTGGAAGCCAAAATCAACGAATCAAATGAGGGTAAGGATTCCGTGAATATTGAAAACGTCGGCGAGGACGAGCAACACATTGAAATGAACCTGGGAGTTGGTGTATTTGATGTGAAACCGAAGGAAGATAATGACCATGATACGGAGATCACAGAAGACAACATCCGGATACCTGGGATGAACGACGACGGACAGGGCCGCGATGCCAATAATGAAGAAGATGAGAAGGAAGATAAGAAGGCAACGAAGGATGTAAAAAACCCCAAGATTCAGCCCCTGTAAATTAGTAAAACGCTCAGATTGATGTATGATGACTTCTATGTATGTTTCGTGTAGTTTTTAGTATACAATTGACTAGGATCTGATTCGTCAAATGAATCCCACTCTTCCGAATTGCTATCCTCGATGTTCATTTTGGCAAGCGCACCTCATCCTTGTAGAGCCGTCGCACGGTGGCATCCATTGCCTGCGTTACGCCCTCATCGATTGGATGCACAATGAAGGGTATCGTCACCAAACCAATCGCCGTGGCGGCCCACCTCCGCACACCTGGGCTCAACGAACTCGTTGATTTGAGAGCAACTCTGGAGAGAGCAACAACGCGATTGATTGTAAAGCCAGGAATCAGCACGGAAGCCAAAGTCTGCCAGAGGAGAGCATCGCCTCCACAGATGGCTCGACGCTGCCACTGTGAGAGGGATCCAAGCAACGGTTCCGTAGAGGACGGCTCGCGGTACGGCAGGTCCAGGATTCGCCCTACCTCGGTGTGCTTCGCCTGTTTGTCACTGCCACTAGGTCCCTCCGGCTGCTGATAATTGAGTGTTTTGTCCGCAGCATCCGCAGCTGCGTAACCGAAACTGATAACATAGGTCAGTGCCACCGCCTTTCCTCCGATCTGTGAACGGAAAGCTTCCCCAACCTCGTTGGCGTATCCAAGGTAGCGCACCCATGTGTCACGGAACAAGTCCACGTGCGGCTGGCCTGTACCGTCCTCTGTGTTATTTGAAATCATGTTTCTATTTGTTTTCCTGAGTAGGTGCTAACATTTTAACACACAAACAATCAGGCTTCGAATCCTGGACTTTGCCTTGAATACTTGCATGCAGCCATTGACCGCCCAAGTGTTTTTAGTTTCTCCTTGTGATTGTCTCCGATTTATAGCGTTCTATGGCACTATGATATAGTTATGCGAGGAAAGTGACGAGTGAAGAAGGACTCGGCTAAAAACATTGAGAAACCAGAAGGAAGTTGAACGAGACGCAGTAAGACACGCCTGGTTCCACACACACCCCGACTCCGTGCACGGATGCGGCAGTGCCGTTCCGGTATTTGTATGCGCACACGGGCGATGGGTGACGTGGTTGGGAGATGGGAGACGAAGTGCCTCCTTCTCCCTTCTGCTCCCCGAGGAGAGAAGAGGAGAGAGTGGAGAAGAGAGAAGCCCCCGGGGGGGTTGGGGTTGGGCGCCAGGTGCTCTTGCCGGTGATCTCCAGGCGGTGCGTTGAAACGGGAGTCCGGGAGTTGGGGCGGATCCCTCTTATCTCCATTGCCATCGCTTGATGTTAAGGTGGAACAAGCAGTTCCGATTCGATTTCACTTTTATTCCTTTTGTGTACAACGGGTGTCAGATCATGGTGAGAGAACCACTGCTGATCCCTAGATTCAGAGGAACAACTAACCTAGTCTCCTCCGAGCCGGTAGCCCTGGCCCCAGGTCCCTGCACCTCGACCGCCCTGGTCTCCACCTCCATTGCCTGCACCACGGCCAGGTGCTGTCGTCCGCCCCGGAGGAGCAAACCGCTGCACCCCGCTACCGCTGGCGCCAAAGCCTGCAGCGTTCGGTTGGTCAGGAGGAAATGCGGTGTGCATAAATGCAGGCGTCTCAAGCAGGCGTGGCCCCCCTTGAGCCGGGTAGATTTCCCGAAAGAAAAGATAGGCGTGACCAGCGACGATACCTGTCAATTCTTGGATCGGGTTGCCACCCATGAGCATGGTAAAGAGCACGAACACCCACGGCAAGTACATGGCCTTGAACCGCGCCCCAAACATGAACGTGACAATCACCTCGCGATTCAGCTGGCTCCAAACGTACAGGATGGAAAGTACCAGTGGCGTTACCAAGATAAGCATGCTCAAGAACGAGCCCAAGATTAGGCATATAATCATGCTTACCAACAGGAACCACGCATAGTCTGCTGGTTTCCCTTCAAAGTGTCCCTTCTCCAGCATTCCCGAGTATGTGTACAGGAAATATACCGTAAACAGGAACGGAAATCCGAGCCGCCCAGCGAAAGCGAATGGTGTAACGAGACGCCAAAATTCAAATTTATACAGGAGGGCGTCCGTATCAAGGACAAGTCGGTAGGGGTCGATCAACCCAAAGTTACCTGCCAACGTGCCCACCAACACACTGGTGAACATGAGGCGGGTGAACTTGGGTATACCGTAGAACCACGCACTGAGGTCTCCTGAGGCATCCATGGTGTCACTTTGTTTTCTGCTTGCGAGGTAGCGATCACTGACGAAATTCCTCAACTGCGCTTCGGATGTGCCTTGTAGATTTGGTATCTGTGGGTGCGTTTGCTTCTTTAAAGACCACTATTCCCGTCACAGAGAGCACAACACTTCATCATATGATACACCGTCAGGTTTTGAAAGGCCCTTGGTAGTTTGAAATAGATTATCCAAGGCCAAAGGAATGAAACGATAAACCAAGGACCGATCAGCGCAGCCCGTGACAGAACCGCGAACACCAAGTTTTGTTCCCGATTCCTCCGCGGAGTTGGGGCGGCACCAGTGGCCTCCACGTCAGAACCCTCCCTGGCTAGCCACTGAGCGGGCCGGCGGGTGGCCAAAAGCTGACGGGAGGGTAGCAACAACAAAAGAAAATGGGGGCCTAAATTTTCGGCTTATTTTGCTTAGGCAGGAGCTGGGCACGGAACGCGGATACGACCCGATGGTGCGGGAGCGCCCTGAGGTTGGTGATCGTGTTTCCCTTCAGTCCGATCCAAAGTCGTGGATACATGCAAAGTGAACACTATTTAAGACATTGAAGCACATAGTGGTATTTAGTATGTTTTCTTATGGATTGGACTGCCATGTGTAAAACCGGTACACACACAGTTGTATCTATATTGGCGAATTTGGAGATGGTTATGGCTTCTGAAGTTTCAATACCCCAGGATGCTTACCTCTCTTGCCATGCGTCACAGTCATTACTGCAGCATCATCTAAGAGGTTTCCGTGTTAAGAGAGACGTTGCTACCGTATTCACCATTGACGTCACTCTCAATGCTGCCTTTGGCACTGCCATCGCTCAGACTAGTACCGCCGGAGCAACGGAACCATTCGAATTTGTGGGCGGAGTCTTGCGCAGTCCGCTCCGGGCGGACGCCAAAGTTCCCGGGCTCACAGGCACGACGCAAACACCAGAATTTGCAGACTGATCCGCTGTCGTGGAGGAAGATGACTTTGGAGGCATGCTCAAGGACGAAGATACAGCAGCGGCTGATTTGGTGCCGCTGACGGCCATCTGCAGATCCATGGCCAGGGGGATATTCTTCCGAGGTCGACGGGTGGGGGGAGCATCCGGGCCACTGGCGCCACCATCAGCGCTAGCCGAAGGGGGAGGCGACGGCGGCTGTAACTTTAGTATGTGCTTTCGCCGGTGTGTGGCGGCGATCTGCCACGCCGTCAAGCCCTGACGATCCTGCGCAAAGGCGTCTACAGCTTCGACTCCTTCCGCAAGCAGCCGTTTTACAGTACCCATCCGTCCCCAACGGCAGGCGACGTGTAGTGGCGTCCAGCCACGATCTGTGGTCTTCATTGTTGCATCTGCGCCGTGCTCAAGCAGCAGACCCACAATGGTCTCTTGGCCCATCTCTGCTGCCCAATGGAGAGGTGTGTGCCGGGTATCAGGCATGGGACGACTCACGTCAGCACCGGCATCCAGGCAGACTTCAACGAGCTCCTCCTTGCCATCGCGAGCGAAACTGTGAAGTAGAGAACCATGGCGGTAGTGAACGGCGTCGATAAGCAATGGATTGGCCTCAATGGCGGTGCGGACCTCGCAGACTGAAGTACTGGCGCGCAGATCGGCGAGGTCAGTTGCAGCAAGAGCTGGATCAATAGAACCTCCACAAGCAGCTTCGATTGTTGGATTTGCACCAAAGCGCAACAATAAAGTCTGCGCCTCCGCCAGCAGTGGGTTGGCGACGGCGTACATCAGTGGTGTCCGACCGATTCGATCTTTGCAATTGACGCTGACGCCCAGTTTAAGAATTTCAGAGAGGACGTGGAGTCCGGACGGGGTGGCTGCGATGGGCACCGGAGAGTCTGGGTCCAATCCCGCGGCAGCGACGGGATCGAACACTCCAGTCGTTGGGTCAGGCTCGTAGTAGTGGCTGTTGAAGCCACCACCGAGGCTATACCTTAACTTGGACAAGGCACGGTCTCCGATGGAGCCCTGGCGTGGAGGCCGCATAGTCGTGTGCGGAGAGGCCAACGGCGAGTCGGTTGCAGCTGTGGTGGCAGTACCGTAAGCCACAGACGCAACCGAAGCCGTAACGGGGATAGAGTGTGCCGAAGAAACCGTACCGCAAGCGTGGGCGTAAGACATCGAGACGCCACTGTCGAGCGCTCCCAGCGATGCCGCACTCGATGACCGGAGGAGCGGAAACGATGCAGCCAGTGCCTCTGCGGAAACCACCCTCTTCGCCGCGGCTCCAGGCGCTGCTGCAACCAGAAGGAGACGGTGAATGAGCCTGCGCCCATCCCTGTCCTCCTCATCGAGTCTCGTCCGATTCATACGAAGCACCGAACGCAAGACGGACCTCGGAAGAGATGGCAGCACCTCCATTGCCTGCGGTCCCTGCAGATTCACCGATGCACCGGCACTCAGCAGCATGCGAATGATTGTTTCTTGCTTCTGTTTGGTCGCGACGCTGGATGCCGACGACACACCTGTTTGGTTGCTCTGGTCACGCAACCCCTCAAGAGTCACGTCAAGTGGTGTACGTCCAGCGGCATCTCGCACAGAAGGGTCAGCTCCAGCTCGAAGCAGGGTTTGGATCATGCGTGGATGATTGCGGGCACAGGCGAGATGCAGCGGCGTCTCCCCATCACTGGTTCCCGCGGCATTCACGTCCGCGCCCTTGTCAAGCAACATAACCACGCACTTCATCTGACCCTGTGGGTTCATGTCAAAGTAGAGGCGGTTCATTTCTCCCAGAATCTTGCCCTCAGGTGCCTGTACGGCGTAGTGGAGGGCAGTTCTGCCCAATCGTGGGTCCTGCTGGTTCACGTTCACACCGATAGTCCCGATGAGCAGTTCCACACACTCATCCAGACCACAGCAGCAGGCCAGCTGTAGCATGGACATTTGGAACTTGGCATCATCATTGAATGGCCGGTCTGCGAATGTGTACTCTCGGCTTCCATTGATGTTGGCATTGCGGAGGAGCTCAAGATAACCCTTCTTCTCTTCCAAAGTCTTGCGCATCTTTGCAGCGTTCTTTTCGTTTAGTTCAATTCGAGTGCCGAAGGAGCTGCTGCGAACATGGCCCTCTGGTACGGAAAGTGCAACTGCCTTCGGCTTCTTCTCTGGCTTGCTCTCCGGCTTGCTGTCTTCATCGTCGACTTCTGTGGTTGGAGGCGACATGACAGGTGGAGATTTATGGTGTGTTCCCTTTGCTGAGGAGAATATCCCAGACCGGTGGGTATTGGTCCGACCTAACTTTTTCAGAGCTTCTCGCATGGCTGCTCTTTTTGCTGGGCCCGTGGTGGTGTCTTTGTCTGGAAGATCAGGTAGGCGGCTCAAAGCCAACTTTGTGTCCTTATGTCTTCCTTTGCTTGATTCGTGTCCAGGACTCTTAGTTGCTTTGGTTTTCTGGAGCCATTGAAATTCCGAATGGGACCTGACCTTTGATCTTGATTACGTATTCCGTTTCTTCCAGTACACGTCTGTGTTCCATTCACCAGACTGTTCTCGCTGAAAAACCTATCAGGAAAGGTCAACGTTCCCTTGTGTAATTCAAGTTTGGCAGTAAGCCAGCCTTATGTCTTGATGTACGTGATCGCTACTACCTTTTCTCTAAGTAAAGTATGTAAGAAAGAGGGCATGGTCTCCTAAGACAAAATTGGAAATTGTGCGTATATCGGCGTCATGGATCTCGCCGATGACTATTCTCCAGTTCTTTCACCTTATCTCTATATCTTGTTTTTTGGATGCGATCATCATCTATTCTTCTTCCTGAAACAAAACTCAAACAAGAAAAGGAATGAATAAGAGAGGCGTGCCCACAGCGAAGGTACCAGCAAACTTTGGGCCGTGTCGGCCACCCCCCTTTTCCCCCCCTCCTCTTCTCCGCATTTCGTTCTCTGCATTCTAATGTTCCCAAGGGTGATGATGGCCAAGAGTACTGGCACCAAAAAAAATAAAAGGAGTTATCCATACCGTGTTGGCCGCTACGGTACATAACCTACTCACACCATGTCTCCTTCTCGTTAGGGCACTGTGTTAGACCTGTGATTGCCATGGAGAGCCGGCCTTCCTCCCTGCTTCCCTCCCCCTTACTCCCGGGTAAAAAAAAAGGGGGGTGGTTAGGCACCTGGGATAGTGGGGAAGGCGAGGAAGGCGCAGGGCCCAAGAAGAAGAAGAAGGGGGGGGGAAAGGGGAGCTTGGGCCTCTCCAGGCCGACGCTGCGGAGAAGCCGGCCCTGTGATTGGCCAGAATCATCGACGGTTATCTTTGGGACCGGGCGAAAATGGCGGGTTTTGGGTGGGGGTGCTTAGTGGCGGTGTACCCACCCCCCGTGTCCTTCCCCCCACCACCTCTAGGAGACCGAGGCACTGAGTCAGCGCAGTGGCTGGACGAACCCGTTGGCTGGTGGTCCGGTGCTCACCGGTTGCGGTATGGGCAATGGATGTTGCGTGTGTACCCCTGGTATGCCTGCCTTGGGGGTAAGATGGTCTCAGGTTTTGAAACGGAGTTTGTAGCACCTTGTGCTTGTCTGGAATGGACAGATGGAAGCCCATACACCAGGCTTTTGGTTTCAAAGTGCAGCGGGAAATAACCGGCGATGATGATGAACTTGGTGATGGACCTGCGAATGGAACCATGGTACCCGCAAATTATTTGGTCTGATTCCAAAACGTTCCAAAGAGGAGACTTGCAGACACAGACTCAGAGAGGTGCATCATGCCTAGTCATACTGATTTCGAAGACATCCCCGCGTGTTGTGCAGATTTGCGAAATGGTAGCGGTTGGTTACCTCCCTTTTGGACAACGATTGACGGGGAACGAGATCATGGCCGTTCAGTTCCTCTTCTTCCGCTGGTCGTTGTCAATTGTTTTGTCACCAGTACCAAACGCCTTCCATACGCTTAGGCTCTCCTCTGTGAAGAAATTTTCTTAACCCCTGATGGGGTTCGGTCTACTCCTAAGCCCCTTCCCCCAAGACTGGGGCCCCGGATCAATTACGCACAGGCTTGCCTTTCGTTCGATACCCCGGACAACTCCCTGTTCTCAAAAGGTTTCCATATTTGTGTCTATTTTTTTTCCTCTGCTTTCTCATGGCGTGGCATAGGCATCGTATATTCACGTCGGTGTGATTAAATGTTGATGATGGGCGCGCTTTACTGGTTGGTGGTGTGAAACCTTTGACGACAATCGGTGCAGTTCTATACCATTTTGCGTGCCACGGGAGGCAGATAGCTCAGCTCGCTGTCGTGCTGTTCTCCATCGTCATGATCAGCAGTGTTGACGCTGCTGTCTTTCTTCGTTGTCTCCACCGTCATTTGCAGATCCAAGTCCTCTTGCACTGCCGAAATCTCGCGTGAGAGCTCCAGTTCCCGTTCAAGGCGCTTAAGTTTGCGATCCCTTCGGTTTTCCCGTCGCTTCTTCGTGGGGTCTTCTGGCATCTTATGCTCCCAGTCTTCCAGCGGTAGGCGCTCCGCGACACGCAATCGAGCACTGCGGGCCCGTGGGTTTGCACTTTTCTCGGCAACCGTGACCCGCAGCGGATGCTCTCGGCGGATAGGCAGCAGCCATGGCCGCTGTCCGCGTGACTGACACCCATCCGACGCTTCGTGGATGGTATTGTTCAGGATGCGGTGCTCTCCGCTGTGGAAAGTCAGCCCAACCAACCGACCACCCGGCGCCAACAGGGAGCGGCATGCTTTCAGCCCAGCCGCAAATTCCTTATCCTCCTCATTGACCATGATGCGCAGGGCCTGAAACACTCGTGTTGCCGGATGGAGAGTGTATTCCTGGCCACGTATGCTCCTGACTTCCTTCTGGTAGTCCGGGACCGCGTGCTTGACTACCTCTGCGAGCTGGAGGGTGGTGCGGATCTTACCATTCTGCTGACGGTACTTCACGATGGCATCCGCAATTTCATCACAGTGCCGCTCGCCACCATGCTGACGAAATGCTTTGGACAGTTCACGTGCAGAAAGTTGGTGAACCAGCTCGTCCGCCGCCCGACAGTTCATGTCATCAATATTTGTGTTTGCAGCCCCCATGCGCATGTCCAGGGGACCGTCGGTGCGCAGACTGAATCCCCGTGTCGGATCACGCAGCTGTAGTGCGCTAGTCCCTGCATCAAAGACGATTCCAACAGCTTCGTGGCGCTCCATTCCTGCCCCCAGCAGGGCACTGACCATATTCGAGTGTTTGGCATGGACGGGCACCACCCGGCCCGGATACAGGGATCGCAGGTGCTGAGCACGTTGCCATGCAAGCGGATCTCTGTCTACAGCAAAAACGACCGCGTCCGGCACGGCCTCAACGATGCCAATGGTGAAGGATCCAGCACCGAAAGTTGCGTCCACGAAGACCGGACGTGGATGATTTCCAGCTCGGTGGCTGAGGAGGTATTCCAAGCTTTCCCGGAGCATCACGGGTACGTGCCCGAACTTCCTACGCAGGGACTGTGACATTTGAGTTTTATTTTATGCTCTGTTCCGTGCTTTCTATGGATCAATCACAATACGTGTGAAGTATCGGCTTAATTCTCACGTCATGGCTGAAGCAGATCTGTGGTTTCCACGTATCATTGTTCTCTTCCCTCTAATTACAGATCATGATGTATATATATATATATATATATATATATAGAATTCTGAGAAAATATGGTTTTAAGGACATTTGCTTCTGATAATCTCTTATGGCGGTGAGAAAACTTGAAATAGCAGAAGACAACAGAGACCCCAGATGGCTGCCCACGAAACAGCCCAATTCGAGCGCGTTGAGACCCCCCCTCTCCGCGTGCGGGTCCCGCATTATAAAATCCAGAAATCAAAATTCAATCAAATGCTGGGAAAAACCCACTCCGTATGTTGGGTATGGAATGTCGAAATACGGGAAGCTGAGAATTGGTATATACCCAAATAATTTGGTACTAAATATATTGACGTACGCAGGTCATACCTATACAGCCACCGCCCAATTAGTCCGCAGAGAGGGTGAGAATATTACATATAAAGAATTTATAAAGAGCTGAATATATGACTTTGCCATAGGTCACACCTATGCAACCCTAATTTTAGCATCAACTCCGTCGCCGGTTGTGTTGCAATCGTGACCACATCGCGCTACGGGTCCCGAGGCCGAGCGCAGAGAACTGCGCCGCGCTACAATAGTCACTGGCTTTTTTTTGGTTGCGAGTTTTTGGGGCAAGGACTGCCGTACACCTCGTCACCATCACCAGGCAAATCAGAATGTGGCCGTTCTCGTTCTGTTGCCTCTGCAAGTCCTTCGAGCAATCGATGAATACGGGACCATTCTCAAGTCTACCACATTGTAGAAGGACGAGATCGTTCTCTCGTCCACACCTTGATCGACGGCTTGAATGAAAACACAGGAAGCCACATGTAGCCGCGACTGCGAGTACACTGTTAAGACTTTGTTGAGCATCCTAGAACCTCACCGCGAACATCCAAGAATAGTAACAAGAAGCTCCACAGAGCAATCTGAGAGAAAACAGAGCCCTCGTTTTCATCCATCCATCCGTCCATTAGGGCTGCTGGGGTTGTCGAGTCATAGAGCACGCAATTCGCCGCACTGCTTGCGATAAAGTGTGCGCGCCGAACCTGCTTCTCGAATGAGCAAAACCAAACGGACCCCAAAAACTTACGCACCATCCCAACCTCGGTTGCGGGGCTGTGGCTTACCTCTCTGTTGCTTCGGCGCTCCGCCGGGACTGCCACCAGTTTTAGCACACCACCGCACGGACAGGGGTGCGGATGAAACCGGACAAACGAGGTGGACTGTTTGGACGCTGATTTGTTGCATTTGGTGATGAGTACGACCGGTTCGGTATACCCAGAAACTCGACGGAATGTATTCAGACAACATCTACTTCTGTATCTGGTTGTGTGTTCAACTATTTCAGAAAGGACTACACGTTCCATCCTGACCAGTTGGCCACTGGAAACGGCACGAAAGGTACCATCCGTTCCTTGGACAGCTCAATACTCCTCTCTCACAGAAGCCGCGGGACGGTATTTCAGTGAAAATAAACAGTAGAAAGAGGGACAGAGAGACTGTGTGTATGCGGATTCATAGTCTGGTATCAAGTAGAGGAACATGGCATAGGTGGTAAAGCCATCAGAAAGCATAGAACAGTACAGCTTCGCTGAGAGTAGTCAAGTGAAGCAGAGAAGAGGTCACAGTCATGTCAGATCGGATCGACCTGGATGAACTGGCCCGCTTGGTCGAGAATGCGATCAATGAAGGAGGAGCCACTTCCGTCCTTACAGCACATCGACCTAGCCGCTATCGGATTCCTCTTGGGGACGTCAAGGCCGCCGTCCATCACTTTCTCTGCTCGACATGCTACGAATATGGGCACACTTGGGATCCATCGTGTATAGGATCTACGGCGACAATTTGGTGGTCTGTGTTCCGACATGCGCTTGAAATTTACGGCACTCTCTTCTTTGCAAATTCTGTGCTGCGCGGACAGGGGCCCAAGACTATAGCCACCAAGACAGTGCCAGCAGTATTGCAAAGCGCAGTGTTCCTGGCCTGCTACGGTGGTGCATTCATTGGCAGCTTCTGCCTTTACCGAAACATTTTGGGGCGCCTGTACGCTCCAATTTCGGGCTATACTGCAGGATTTACGGCGGGTGCGCTCAGCATTTTGGTCGAGAAGAAGTCACGGCGCAGCGATCTAGCTTATTACTGCCTGAATCACGCTCTTAGTGTGGTCTACAACATGTACTCTGACGCTGGATACCTACCCAAGTCCATTCCGGGCGCAGACGCTTGGATCTTTGGTACGGCAATGGCATTGATTATGCAACAGTACAACTCAGATCGGAGCATGGTTCCTGGCGCGGTTAGGCCCATCATCACAGCCATGCTCGAATGGGGCCCCTTGAACGGCAGTGGATCCATCAGTCAGCATGTCGAACGCTGGATGACCGGTGATGACAGTGTCAGTCGGGACCCGTCCCTTGAGTTCCTGAATAAGGTAGAAGATGAAGATCCGGTTGACCACGAACAAAAGTTTGACCAGACCGCCATGACGCTGGAAGAAGCCTTGGAACGACGAGAAGAAAAGATTCGAAAACGCCGACGCATGCTCATCTTCCTATCACTTTTCCGCGTCATGGAAAGGGGCACGAAGGCCGGGCTCTGGACCTTTTTGGTCGCGTACGGCATACGCGGCACCATTTCTGGTCTTGGCACCCTCGTCCGTTCTCGCAATCCGCGCAAACTGTACGAAGCCTTCGCGGCGCCCTCCACGCGCAACTTTGCTCTGTTCCTCGGCCTGTTCGCCGGTGTCTATACAACGGCCAAGGGTCTGCTCGACGGAGGAGTCGCAGATGAGCCTCAGCGAAAGTACAGGGCTGCTGAACGACAGCGTCTGGCTGCCGAAAAGGCCGCTCTCCAAGTGCAGCTCGAGGAGGACCTTGCAGCGGAGGCCGCTGCGGCGCGAGAGGTCCTGGAAGCATCCAACTCTGGATGCAGCGGCGACCCTGATAGCCCAGACGCTGATGACGATGCCTTCTCGCCCGCCGAGATCGCCCGAGCGGACGAAGTCGGCGGACCGAAACACAAGTTACACCGCACTCGCAGCCGGCACACACGCCAGAATCTGGACATCGTGGAAGCGACCCTTGGAAAGATTCCAGTAGATACCAATGTTCCTGCTAATCCGCCGCTCTGGAAACCCGTGCGCTATAGCGCCGCACTGGCTGGTGCGGTGGCAGGAACCAGCATTCTCTTCTTGCCTAACCGCGAACTGAGCATGTTTTTCCTGTCCAAGGGCATTGAGGTGGTGGTGCGCCAGGCCATGGCGCAGGGCTACATGCCCGACTGGTACCATTGGGATACGTTCCTGTTCGCCGGGACGTGCGCCACCATCTTCCACACAGCGCTGTGGAGCCCACACTATCTCCGGCGCAGCTATTGGAATTTCCTGCTCCGGATCACAGAGAATCGCTTTGCGAGCATGAACAGAGCACTAAGTGTGAGCAGGGGCGTGGACTATGCACAGTACCTGGCCTACTCGAAGCCTTACGGAGAATACATGTGGCCGGAGAAGCGGGCTGCTCTGCAAGCCGCTGCGAACGCTATCAGCAGCGGGGGTGCAATGTGAATGGCGTCATAGAGTGTAATAAATCGGCCTGTTGTAGTCATCCATGATAGTGATCGAGCGAATGAGTATGCCCTTTGACCTCTGTACATACCATAAAGCCTAATCAAAACAGACTCCGATTACTGATCGATGAAATTGGTGTCGGATGAAACCAACTGAGGTCTTTGATGCCGCGACGGACTAGGAAAATCGACTCCTACTCACATCGGCCAGACCCGGTAGATTCACTATGGCAGCAACCGCCCAGTTGAATCAAATATTATATACGGAATATTGAAAAGAGTAAATGTTTATATACTACAATAATTCAGATATGTATACGAAACCTCTGTAAATTAAGGCGCGATCAGACGCCAAGGTAAGTTGGTAGCTTAAATCCGGCTTGTCTTGGGGTTATACGCTTTAAGGAACTTTGATACTATCCTCTGCGTCGAAATATTGCTCCAAATCACATTTAATCAACCGGAATAAGGAG
>PDIP01000051.1:175013-194066 GCA_002811645.1 Corallochytrium limacisporum
TAAATAATCATATAAATCACGATCCGGTATATATTTTCGAACGAAAATTTTGGTTGGATACGGAGTATACATTCAACTCAGAGGATAGTACTAAGTACTCGCTCCCCCTGCCCCGGGGGGAGGGGGGGGCAAACAGATCCGCATTTATTTTTTTGCCCTCCATTTTTTCCTTTTTATGTTTTTTTTTCCTCTTAAATTCGCTTCCCCCGGATATTTCGCTGGGTCTTGGCTGTTCGTCATTTTCCCCGGAAGGTTTCAAAGCAGAAAAATTGTATTAACGCCAGTTTTTTAATTGACGAGTTTGTAACCCACCCCCCCCCTTCACCTCCCCACCAACTCCAGCCCAAAACTATCAACCAAACAAAAAAAGAAAAAAAAAACTAGCCGGCTTTGCTAGGGTGAAGGAAGCCACGGGTCCTGCTGCCCTTTGGTATCTCTCCTTATTTTTTGTTTTTTTAGATTTTTGCTTAGGCGCCGTTATCTAACGAAAGGAACAAAAACCGAAGGAGGTTCGTGGCGGGTTGTCTTAAAACCAAAGGAGGAGGGGTTGGGGAGGAGGGGTGGTGGCTGGGGGTGTCGATGGGAAAAATGAGTTGGTCGATGGGGGTCATCTACACCAGCACTTGACGCAGTTCGGGAAAGGCATATTTAAATATACGGATATCTATAATATATACAATTCTGTACCATAGATAGTTATAAATATTCATATTTAATATACCGATTATTTAAATTTACGCTCAGACCCACGGTTGATGCGCCCTGTGTTGGGTGCTTTACCGTGCCTGGGCTCCTGTTCCGTCGGGCACAAATTGTCTCACCCCTCCTTCGTGCACTGATAGATTCGCCCAGCGGGGAGGTCGTATCGGGCGGGCGAGGGAAAGTTTTGTCTCCCCTCCTCCCTCGCGGGGCTTTCCTCTTTTCTTTTTGTCTAATTTGCCAGGTGGCCCGAACCATCCGGAAAACCTCCCCCCCCCAGCGGGGCGGGTGGTAATCGCGCTGAGCCCACTTGTGAACGGAGGGAGGGCTGACGCTGGGCTGACTGTCGCACACGCCACGCCACGGCCGAACAACGGCCCTCACCACGCACGCACCCCATGCACGCACGCCCGAGCTGCCCCACAGACACACACAATTAAAACTCAAACACGTTCTCCCAATTAAACACAATCCTGCGCCGACGTCCCCAAGTCCCCGTGCCTTACGGTACCCAAAGGTTAGCTGCTGTGTCCGTCGCATGCATGGGTTCTCGGTCTGGGACCACGGGGCATTACCAGGAAACGGGCGGTACTTTCTTTACTTTTGCTCCAAAAGGTCCTGTCGGGCCTGTGTAACAATGGGCCATAGAAATTGTAAGGATCTGGGGCGGGAGGGGGGTTGGTTGGTATTCAACCAAAACTTGGGACCCGAGCTATTTTGGATTTTTTTCTTCCCGTTCTTTCGTGCTTCCGTACTGAGCGGCAGTAAAGGAAGGGGGGTTTCCGGGTCGATTGGTGGTGGTGGAGCCACCCCCCCCCCGGGGGAGGGGGGAGGGAGGGGAAGAGATTTGGAATAGAAAGAGGAAACGCGGATAGACGAAGAAAGGCCACCGGTGCTCCGGCGGGGGGCCAGGTGGGAAGCGGAGAGCGAAGAGCAGCGGAGTGAAGCGCGTTGGACGTAGGTAGGTAGGTAGGTAGGGGGGGGGGAGAGTTTTGTTCTGTGGACAACCCCGCACGGGGGTTCTGGTAATAAAGAAATGAAAAAAAAGGGCCCACTCGGCCCGTGGAAAGCGGGACGGACGAAGGAAGGAAAAGAGGGGAGAAGGACGAGAGAGAGCGAGAGAGAGAGAGAGGGAGCGAGCGTTGGGAGAGGCCCCCGCGGGGGAGGAGGGGACGGAAACGAAGGAAGGGCGGGCTGGAATAGAGAAGGATCGGCAAGAAAAAAAGAGGGGAGAGAGAAAAAGGGACGAGGGGGGACCCAGGGGCGGTAGAGTAGAAGCGGGAGGCGGGTCTCAGTGGCAAAATTTCTGTAGCGGACAGTGTGTGCCCAAGGGTAATACGCGCAATCGGGCCGAAACGAAAGCCACTGTGCATTTGCTGCCGATGGCGCGTCCTTCCCTTATCTTTCTAATTTTGGTTGTCTTTGTGGCGATTTGGAATGTATTCGTGGGTATCGTTGTATTGCCTGCCGTGCAAGGCGGAGACGACACCTTGATGACGGCAAGCGAAATGCACAAAAGGTACTTCGGAACGTGTAAGAGAGCGTAGACTGATGATGGACTTTAGG
Source organism: Corallochytrium limacisporum (assembly GCA_002811645.1). Lineage (NCBI taxonomy): Eukaryota > Corallochytrium > Corallochytrium limacisporum. The sequence continues at coordinate 177,279 of PDIP01000051.1, forward strand.
AATATTCTTCCGTGCCAAAGGCAAAGAAAACTAGAATTCTTTGTCACTTATTCATTCCAGCATATATTTCGTTCGACCTAGTTAAACAGAAAGAGAAATAGAGAGACATATAGAACCAGGATCAGGGAAAGCGACTTCCAAAGATTTACTAGCCGCATATTTTGACTGGCGTTCAAATTTTTAGCCTAGAAACAGAAGTTCATCAGACGAGTCATGGTAGACTCTGAGAAAAGCGATGGTAAGGGCCATGCCGCCATCACAGAAACTTCGGGATCGGAAACGGGGTCTACATCGCCTGTCGCCGACCGTCCCGTTATGGTGCGTAACCGGACGATGAGCGACAAGACTGGGACGCAAACGTTCACAGACTACATGACAGCCAACTTTAGCCTACACGACAACTCTTCAAAAGCAGCTTACCGTGCGCATGAAGCCATGCATGCCTACCTACCAATCAGCAATAAGGTTGTGCTGTGCGACTACGAAGAATTGGAGCAAAAGAAAGTCTACGAAGAGATTCGCGCGCGCAAGGATCTCATCGCTTTTGCTGAGGACACGCGGCATTTTAAGGTATTCCTAGATTTAAGGGAAAAGAGTGTGAACGATATTGTACAAACTATGCTCAAAGCCATGCTCGCGGATACTGAGGATGGTGTAGATATTACGGAGCCTCGGGATGAGCTTGTCATCTCGGCAAAGCAGGCATTGTTGGGACCAAAGCACAAGGGGGCAGCAAAATGTGATGACGATAACAGACATTGGGAGCGTAGTATTCAGGGGCCGAATTACCTTCTGGCTTTGGGAGACGTACTCGGTCTTCAGAAGCGCCTTATTGGCCTTGCCATCCTGCACCGTCCTACCAACCTGGGCACGTGGAACGAGGATCTGACGCAGTTCGTGGTCATTATCCTTGGACCAAGTGTGGAAGTTAAGGAGACCAAGAGCGTCTTTGAGACTGGCCGCACATTCGCTTCTCTTCTATCAGACATTAGTTTCTTCCACGAAACGAAGAACGCAAGCGATGAGAACGAGGTTCGAGAAGCCATGATCGAGTACGTGGAATACCAACAGAAGTTGGCGGACTTCACGGCACAGGAGCAAGAACGTCTACTTGCGTTCCGCTCGAAGGGTCTAAAGGCCAAAGATGTGAGCGCAATGGCCGCAGGTGAAATTCCTGCGTCTTTGAAACAGCTGACTGAGGAGGACAGAAACTTTTTCGGTGGCAGCCAGCGCACCAAGCGCAAGTGGACAGAGTACCTTAGTAAGATCCCAGGCCGGGGCATTGCCCGCGATTTCATGCGCCGCAAGCCTCACTACTTTTCTGATTGGACTGACGGTCTAGGTGACGGACATTCCCTACGAACCTACCTGTCTACTATTGTATTTTTCTTCTTCGCCATCATCCTACCATCTGTAGCCTTCGGCACCATCAACAACAAGAACACCGACGGTGACATTGGTGTTCTGGAGACGCTCGCGAGTCAGGCCATGTGTGGCATGCTGTACTCTGTCTTTGCCGGCCAACCTCTGACGATCATCATGACCACCGGTCCGATCACCGTGTATATTGAGGTTCTGAGCAGCTGGACCGAGTCCCTGGACGTCGACTTCCTGCCATTCTACGCGTGGACTGGCCTGTGGACAGCGCTGTTCCTGATCCTCATTGCCGTCTTTGACATTAGCTCCTTCATCCGCTACTGCGGTGCCTTCACCGAGGAAATATTCGCCATGCTCATCTCCGCAATTTTCATCGGTGAGTTTGTGAAGATGATTGTGGACTCGGCCAATGCAGATCCTCAGGATGTTATTCTGCTGCAGTTCACTCTCGCCTTCCTGACCTACTACATTGCGAGGCAGCTGCTACTTATCCGCCGTTCGTTCCTCCTCCGGCCCCTGGTGCGCACCATTCTGTCTGATTTCGGTGCTCCCTTCGCCGTGCTGGTAATGTCTGGCTTTGCGGCTATCTTCAACGACATTGAGGTTCCAAAACTAGAGGTTCCCGGCGGTGTTGGCCTCCAGACGTCGTCCGGTCGGTCCTGGATCGTCAATATCTTCTCCATCAACGTTGAGCACATCTTTCTGGCCCTCATTCCTGGTCTGCTGCTGACCACCCTTTTCTTCCTTGACCAGAATATTTCCAGCATCCTGGTCAACGACCCGAACAACAAATTGCTCAAGGGTAATGCCTACCACCTGGACATGCTCTGCATCGGCTGCATGGTTGCACTGTGTTCCATTCTGGGCATTCCGTGGGTCCACGCTGCCTTGCCGCATTCTCCCATGCACGCCCGTGCCTTGGCTGAGGTTGAGGAGTACCAGATGCACGGTCGTGAGTGCTCTCGCGTTGTCTTTGCTCGCGAGACGCGCCACACGGCCTTCTGGGCAAACTTGTTCATTGGCATAGTCCTCCTCTGTGGTCGTGACATTCTGAAGCTAATTCCGCAGGCAGTGACAACCGGATTCTTGTTGTACATGGGTGTTACGTCATTAGACGGAAATCAGCTCTGGGAACGCACCCTTCTCTACTTTACGCAGCAAGAGAAATTCCCACCAAACCACTACGTTCGTCGCGTACCCCTGCGCACCATTCATCTCTTCACGGCCGTGCAGCTGGTCTGTTTGGTCGTTCTCTGGTTTGTCAAGGCCAACTTCTACATACCCGGAGATCCAGTCATGAATACCGGTCTGCTGTTCCCAATGGTGATCGGGCTCTTCATACCGCTGCGCCTGAGCGTCCTACCGAAGTACTTCAGCGAAAAAGATCTCTTCTGGCTTATCGGCGATGGCCACGGCACACCGGAGGGTCTCGAATTCCCGTTCGAGCTCGACGAACAAGAACAGCTTCCTTACAGCGATGAGGATAGCCAGCGCCTACGGAATGCGTCCTCTTATCGTCGACTACAGCGGTCCCACTCTCCAGCCAAGCAACACACGAACTTTGTGGAAGAGGGAATCAATGTCTAATCCATCACATTATCATGGCCATGACCACCATGATTTGCTCATCCAATCATAGTCTTTCTTCTCATGAACAGAACATTTACCATCATAATCAACACCATTTCATGTCATGTCAAACATAAGTTCTCATATGTATGCTTAATAGAAACCCATTAAACTACGGTATGCAACAGGTCATCAATTAGCAAAGTGTTTACTGTTGTGCAACACCCAATCAAACCCGATTCACGCAACCACAGGCACAGGCACAACGGAAGGCGAACGGCAAGAACGTAGCCACCCTCTCTGGAAAACTACGAAGAAAAAAAAAAGGGGGAAAATTTTGCGAGTACACCGCGCACCCGATGGGGTTGGTGCCACCCGCGTCCTGACCCACCGTCCATTAGGCCGGCGCACTTTCACGTCACCCGCAGGGCTTCTCTTCTCCTCCCCCCGGGGGGGGGGTCCCCCCTTCCTCCTCGCTCCCGAGCCCAAAGAGAATTTATACCGAAACACAGTCTCCAGCGGGCCAAGGGGGCCCAAAAGAGTCTCTCTGCGGAAAACGAGGGGGGTACGACAAAACTCCGGGAGGGGTCGGTTCTCAACTCGGAAAGGCAAAGGAAAGGACCGAAAAAAGCAAAATAAAAGCACCAGAAGTACGAAAAAGCCAAACGGGATACAATGATGCTCCGCTAGAGAAAGGAATGAATAGCGAAGTGTACCGGAGTGCACTTGGCACCAGTTTCGGCCATTGGGACCATTCTTGATGATTGGTTTCTGTCTTCGCATTTCGGCGTGATGCGAAATATGCAGGACGGTGTCGCGATCACGGTATGGTATTTGGGATATTGGTATCCATTGCTTACTGTTGGCGATGGCGATGCACTAAAGTTTCGACTACCAGTCCAATACAACGGTTCTAATCGTATCCACGACATAGGATATAGGTGAACAACGTCAGAAACATGGTCAGCCCGGTAACAATAGCGGTCCTGGCCGTGATTGTGGCGATCGTTTATTGGAAGGTATTTCGGCGGGATCCTCGGGAAAACTCAGTGTTCAAGGGGGGCAAGTCCTTGCAGTCGATACCCGGGCCGGAGGGCAAGCCAATATTGGGAGTTATTGGCGACTTTGAAGGTGATTGTTTCCACCGCTATGTCTACGATCTGCATGTCAAGTATGGACCTGTGGTTCGCATTGCCCTTGGCCCTTCCACCTGGCTTAGTGTCGCCGATCCATCCTGGGTGTCTGAGATTCTTCACGACAAACGGAAAGCTTTCACAAACTCTGACGTCTTCCGCAATGTCTTTGGTTTCTACTTCCCTAACTCCGTGATCTGTGTCGAAGGTGACGAATGGAAGGTCCATCGTCGCATTGTCCACAGTGCGATTACGGCCATGAAGCCCGCGAAATGGCTACCTGTAGTCAAGAAAGTAGCAGAACGCCGGCTGGACCCAGTCTTGGAGTCCGCAGCTACAGACGGGCATGCTGTCGATGTCGAAGATGCGGTTGGATCTACCCTGTTTGAGAGTTTCCTGCGCTTCGGCTATGGCATTGCAGAGCCTGATACGGACCAGGGTAAAGAAGAAGAGATGCAACAGTACGAGAACGCTAAGGTAATCAGCGGAAGCCTGAGCATTCGGTCTATGTTGCCGGTTCGGGCGCTTTGGTACTTGCCTACGGAATACAATCGTCGCGTGGATGCAAGCTACCAGGGCATGAAAGAGTACGTGACACGGGTTGTGAACGCTCGTAAGGAGTACCTTGATCGCCATCCCGCGGATGCCAGCGACAATTTATTAGACGGGCTTATCATAGCTAGCCAGAGCGAACGGGTCAGTGACGCTGCCGTTGCAGACAATGTCATGACGCTTTTCTTTGCTGCGTATGACACAACCTCGAACACGTTTGCAGCAATGATGAGCCACTTGGCCCTGAACCCTACTTGTCAGGAGCGACTCCGCAATGATCTGCGAGCATGGGACCGGAACACTGCGGGCGACGTTACATTGCTTGCGGACGAGGTGCCATACCTAGACTGGTGCATCTATGAGAGCCAGCGCCTCCATGCAGCCGCGTTTGCGTTTGCGCGCACAGTGACGGAGCCGGTGCAGGTAGCTGGCATCAACATGCCCACAGGAACGTATTGCTTAATCAACAACATGTTCATGGGGCGCCACGCAAAACAGTTCGAGCTCAAGGATAGCGGCTTGATTAAAGCGGACTCCAGCGCACTCATCCGCCCCTCCAATGTTCCAGACGGTGATGACGCGCACGGATTCAGACCCGAACGGTGGGCTGACGATAATTTGCGGAAGCGAGTGAACCTTGAGTACGCTTTCAATCCATTTGGCGCAGGCGGACGCATGTGTCCGGGGTCGAAACTCGCCTTGAACGAGATGCGCGTAATGGCCGCCAACATGCTCATGCAGTATTGTTTCAAACCAGATCCGGAGAATCCAATTGACTACACGTGCCGACTGGCCATGGGTCCCAAAGACGGTGGCTGGGTGCTGGTGCAACGAGTGACGCCTGCAGACGGTGCGTGATTGGTCGGCACCTTCTTCCCGCGTGCCTGCGCCAACGCCATCAGAATTGTCATCATTATTAGGTCAAGAGAACGAATAGACAGATTAGTAACGTTTTGTTTTAGCACCCCGCCCCCATGACTATCTCTAAACAAACCTATTTGATTCTATTGCGATACAACCATCACTGAACACAAAATAGTGTAAGGCGACATACTCTTGCATTTGTCACTTCCTGCGACGACTACATATCAAGTGAGAGCAGTTGAGGTACTTACTTTGTCCGGTCTCCACTAGAAATTGGCGTAGATGGCGTTGTTCTTTCCGGCTCGTCGGCCGTTTCCGCGCTGCTGCTGCAGCATCGTGCGGTTAGAGTAGATGGACGATGAGTCTTGTTGCATCGGTTGTTCCTGGAAGTCCACAATGGACACACCACGATTAGCATGGACGCGCTGACCATGCTGCGCTTGCAGTTGTTGGTGGTCTGCCACGGGCATGCCCCGATTGGGGTAGGCGCGCTGGCTATGGTACTGTGCCTGCTGTTGGTGGTGGTCTGCTACGGACACCCCGCGACCTTGGTAGGCGCGCTGGCCGCGAACAACGGGGGGTCCATCCGTGTGTCGTAGAATGGCGTCCTTGTTCGAATAGTACGAATTTTCGGTGCCCACCGATCCAGCAGGGGACGATGGTACCGCTTGGGCTTGTCCGACAGCGCTGGCAGGGCGGCGCAGAATGGCCGCACGGTTGGAGTAATGCGAGCTGTCAGCCGTTGACGACTTTGACTCCAAGGTCTCGCGGTTGGCATAGTGGCGTAGGATCGCATCCTCTGTGGTCATAGTTCCGTGCATGCTCAGTGTGCCGCGACTCTCGGCGAAATGCACAGAGTTGGGCACGGAGGCTGCACTTGTGAAACTGTGGTTCTCTGGCAGCTGTCCATACTGCTGGGGGTGCTGCTGCTGCTGCTGCTGCTGCACCGTCTGACGTAGTTCGTCGATGTTCTCGTATGGGCTGTCTTCGTCATTCTCGCTTTCCTCTTCGGGCGCGGCGGCTGTGGTGCTGCGGCTGAGGGTAGTGGGCACCACATAACCCAGGTCAAGCGACGATTTCTTCTTCGTCTGCTCTTGCCCTTTGCCAGGCACGGCATTGCGATCGTCTCCGCTTCTGCTGCCCTCGCTGCTGCCACTGCTTTCGCTGATTCCGTTCGGAGCGGTGGTGTGGCTGCCACTGCGACCGCCTGTGAATGTCGAGTACGGGCTCGGAGCCATCGCTCCTTGCTGCTGATCATGGTACAGCCCCAATTCGCGGAGATCAACTGCGTCATATTCGTTGACAGGACTGAAAGCTGTTCCTTCGTAGGTGTGTGCTGCCTCGTGATGACCGCCGCTTGCGGTCCAGGCTGGGCTCGGATCAGAGTGCGTGTTGTCGGAAGGAGTGGAAACATGGCGGCTTTGATGACTGCGGCTCTGGCTGCTGGTGGAGCCATCGATCGAAGAGTCCAAGGAACGCTGAGAATACACCTCTGACGTGCGGAATTTGCTGCTGCCAACGCGTGATATCTGAACCACGCTTCGGTTCGGCAGCAAGTCAGCTCGACGCTTCCGGCGCCGGTGCGAGCGGATGTATAAGGTAAGCCCAATCGCAGCCACAACCACCGCACCTCCAACGGAGGCACCAATGATAATATACAGCTCAGTGTTACTCTTGGAGGTTGAGCCACCGCCATCCGGGTTCACGGGCCCGTTTTGGTCTTCGGTCTGTATACTTATTAACTCAAACTCCGAGATTCCGACCTCCGTCGCGAGTGTACCGTCAGAGATCGTCGACGAATACTCTTGACTATACGAGTTCACGTGGTTAGCATCAACGTTGACGACTGTAACGTCGTAGCTCTCTGATGCAGTCTGGCGCCGGTTCTTACTGCTTTGAACCTTTGAGCGCTCTTGCACGGTCACAAAGTTCTCCTCAACTTCGTAAGTCGCTGCCGTACTCATTTTAAGATTGGTCGTCTCCGTCCCATCGAGTGGCTGAGACGCATTGATAATCATTGACACACGAACAAACTTTGTAGCCGCCGTCGAGGTACTGGAGGTTGTGGTCGTGGTCTTTGACGATGTGGGAGTTGTCGAGGTCGTCGTCGACGTGGTATGAGTGCTCGAGCTGGTGTGCGAGCTCGATGAGGTCGAGGTCGTCGTGTGAGTGGAGGTTGTGCTCGACGTCGAGGTAGTGGTAGACGTGCTCGACGTCGACGTAGTCGTACTCGTTGGGGTGGTTGATGTGGTCGTCGATGTGGTCGTCGATGTGGTCGTTGATGTGCTTGTTGGGGTGGTCGTTGATGTGGTCGTTGATGTGGTCGTTGATGTGGTCGTTGATGTGGTCGTTGACGTGTTCGTTGACGTGGTCGTTGACGTGGTCGTTGATGTGGGGGTGGTAGTCGTGGTTGTGCTTGAAGTTGAGTTTGTGGGTAGTCCATCCAAAGTTTCCCTCATGAATGGCTGTCCAAGGTCAATTTCCGAGTCAGCAACATAGGTTTCCAGCCACGACGATCCCAGCTTTGTCCGGTCTGTGACAGGCTCCACCACCAGTTCCCCAAGTGTGTGATCGTAATAGAGTCCATCACTGGGTTGGCATCCCGAAGTTAGTAGTGAGCACTTACTCCGGATGATGCGCGGCTGGCGCTGCTGTGCAACACCCAGAGACCAGGTCTGATCGCTACCGGCCAGACCTTGGGAAGTCAACATTGGATCGGCGTAGACCACGGACTTAAGGTCGTCATTAAACTCCAAAATGTCTAGTACCAGACCTGTACGGGTGTCCATCAATCTTCCATCATCGTCCAACTTAAAGAGGGCGGTGCCACTATCTTCACACTCAAGAAGGCCCACAGTGTCCCAGTTTTCGTCCTCGAACTTTCTTCCGCTGGCAATGCATCCTTTTGAAGCCGCATTCTGCAGTTTGAAGGGTTGAGGATGCGTTCCATCACTGTCTGTTTGGTCCACAGCAACACATGTGCCCGTTCCCTGTATGTCGCAGGTCAGACCCGCACCGCACCGCTTCGATCCCACGGCGTCACAGGGGTCACCCACATCCAGCGCATACAGATCGCACACGCCCGTGCTACTGCAGTAGTCTTGATTTGAACACTGATAGTCATCAGTGCAAGCCTGTGCTGAGGCCCCCTGGCTGGTCATTACCAGGAGGCCCACCATGGCAGAGACTATCTTCCTATCCATGGTTTCTGTGTGTATAGGTGTACCGCTTACAGACCTTTCCAAAGATCTCCGTTGTTCTTTACCCTAAATCCTTTCTTTAGTTTGGTCTTCTCGAATTTCCTTCAATCATGACATTGAGTGCTTTCCCTTGTACGCTTTATTGTTCAAAATTGTTCCGATTGGTTTCACGGCATACGTACTCGGGCCTTTGGTTTAATACTAGAGTGATCCTTTTCTCATCCTTTCGTAGCTTACAAGTGATCCGTGTGTGGTCCACATGGATCAAATCCCTAAGACAAATTAAAATGAGAATCTGAACTTCGCACCAATTGAAACAACATTGGCCCGCATGTGCCTGTGTGTTGTCATCCGGTACCATGAAGCACAACCAAGCAACAACATTCTGAGAACCTGTCAGTGCCTTTGCTCCAACAATGAGTGTGGGCAAGACCCTGTGTTCCGAAGGAAGGGAGAGAGAGGGGGGGAAAGGAGGCCTCCCCCTCCCCCCGCGAGGGGGGGGGAAGAGGCGGGGGAGGCCCACCGTGCGGATGACAAGAGTGAGCAAGGTGATGCGTTGGAGAGGATCTGCGAATTGCTTCCAAAACGTCTGGATGAGCCAGCATGCATTGAGTACTACTGGAGGTTAGCAGCTTGTACAGAGGACAGCGTTGGATGTTCTAGTGTCTAGGCTCCCGGCGTTCTGTTGAGAGTAGCTCAGCCGTTTCGTTCCATTGGCGAGAGAGCGAGAGTGAAGTGGTCTGAATTCGCGAACCGAGAGCGCTTGAATGCTACAAACAAGATCCGAGTTTGGTAACATTTTACATGGGCCATGGGAATGTAAGGCAACTGTAAGCTATCTGAGTAGGTGAGGGACAATATTGTACGCGGCTTTCCGAAATCGATGATAACGACGATGACGACGACGGTTGGAAGCCCACTTGTGATGACGAAGGCGTCGATACTTCCCCGGTCCTAATTTACAAATTTAGTGGCACTCACGCTCACGAAGGCAACATTTAGTAACACTTCTACAACACCCGAGCCAACCGGTTCTCCCCCTTTCCCGTGGAGGGAGGGGGGTATCGCGGCGTTTGCGGCGATCGCATGGTGCACGATCCGAGAACCATCATCCACTTGTACAACATTAGCTGGGGCATAGTTTCGGCGTATACGTCCAGGTACCATGTTCTCGTGTGTGTGTGTGTGAGTAGATAAGGTGTGCGTGTGGTTAGTTTGGAAAACGCCGGGCGACAAATGACAACGCCTGCGCAAACACCCAGTCCCCAAACTGAACCGGAGAGATTGCGGGGACGGGCCGAAAAAGCCCGGAAACATCAAAAGAAATCTCCTCTCCCCCGGGTATTGAGAACCCCACCACCAACTGTCCGATTCTACAGCAGTAGAATAAGGCTGATATTACCCTCCCGGGGGTGAAACATTTGTTTTGCGGTGTGTGTATCAGACAACCCCGCCATCGTCAAAGAAAACCCAAAATAAACCCTGGCATGTGTGCGTTTGCATTCCGCGCAATACACACGCCACAGAGAGAGAGAGTGAGTGAGAGAGCGCGGGGAGAGCAGTGAGCGAGGAGGGAGGGAGACACTGCACAGGCAGCTCCGACAATAAAAAACCCCAGCAAAAGCGACTAGCAAAATAGCCAAGACCCCTCCTCCGCCTCTCTCCCCCCTCCCTGTGGCAGGGGTGGACTGGCTTTTTTAAGTATATCTTCTTCTCCTTCCCCTCCCCTCCCCCTCATTTTTTTTTTGCCGATGGCCGAACCGATGCTGATAACACAAACTGATCGGGGTGAAACACGCCTTAACCCCAGTACCCAAATACAGGAAACGAATTTGGGGTGCAAAGGTGGCGGTGGATGGGTTATATCTTCTCTTTTCGGCCAGTGTTTTCTTATTTCGGGTACTTTCTTTGCTGGAATTATTGTGGCCCGGGTAGCTGGGGAGGCACCCTTCCCCAGCCACTATTATAGGGTACCATCGGAACCCTGGGGGGGGGGGGAGCTGTTCATTCGAACGGCTAAGCAAAAAATTTCTCCATAATAAAATCACGACCCCTCCCGCCAAAATCTTACGCGGCACACATTCACACACTCCTCTCGCTCTCTTCCGTGTTTGTCAAGGAAAAAGAGAAAAAAAAAGGAAAGAAAAATCTATGCAAAAAAAACCTTTACTCTTTCCTTCGGTGAAAGATCTGGGTATACTGACTGGTCCCCCCCTTTGTCCGTCCTGCGCGACTGGGGGGGCACCGGGCTTTTCGTTCTGAGAGATATGACCATATCAAGGCACACGTGGAGAGAAAAAGGAAAGTCTTAAAAACTACATCCGAATCGTATATTGGAGTATGATATATGCGTGAATAATATATATTATATGGAACTATCTGGACAGGCTGTGCATATTTTGGCGTCTAGAGAAATTCCAGAAATCAGAATCACGGCAGCAAATTTGGTGGTAATTCGCGTGAAGAGTATAGGTCAGATTGGCCCATCTAAGCTATCCGATACCCCTTAGGCATATCTAATATATGAGAGGCGATCTCAATTTCTGTACCCTTGTCCATAACAGCCACTGCCGCCGCGAGAGAAAATTCTTGGCCCCGCTCTTCCGCTTCCCCGTTAGGGCCTCTCCTTCCCCCGGGTTTATTCAGGCCGCTGGCGCTACCTCTAGCCCCAGGGTCCGTTATTTCATTCATGGCGTTCTTGACCTTGTTTGGGGCCCCGGCGGATGATGGGGGAGGAGGAAAGGACAAACGAGAAGGCTGGCGATCGGAAGGAGAGAGAGAGAGAAAAGGGGGTAGGGGGGCGCCCTGTGCCCGAAGGTGCAGGGGAGCGAGGGAGAGTTTGGGTGCGAGCACCCTTGCAGTACTGAACCTTCAGCGTCTTGTTGGGGCCGATTCACTGGTTTTGGCGTGTGTGTGTGTGCTTGGCTGCCGCTTTTGCGGCTTCAGGTGTGTGGCCCGTGCGTGCGCTCGTGGGCGGTGCAAAAAGAGGGGAGAAAAAAAGTAACCCTGGGCAAGGGTTTCTTCCTCGCTCCCGATCGGTAGTGAATGTACTAGTGCGCATTATTTTTGGTGAAAACGAACGAAATGGCGTACAAATACACCCAGGTGCCCAGGGGACACCGGTAGTGTTTCGCCCTTGATGTGACCTAGGCGTGATGAGCATAAATAGGCCCCGGACCGTATTCGCAGGCGCCAAGCGCAGGTGGAAGTGACGGTCGGATGGGGGAGGCGCAGAGTTGGTGGCGGGCCGAGCCCTGCAGCCCAAATGGCTTTTACCACTGTGCTACCGCACATCAGGCAGCAAGCAGTCAATGTGTCTTCCTATTTTCGAAGGAAAGTGTGTCCGGGCCCGAGATGACCATGTAGCGGCGCTTCCTGGTTGTTACGAACCGCTCCCGAATGACGCTGGTGATGTCGGACGTTTTCTGGAGATGGGTGATGGGGAATGCTGCAGAAATCTGTTCCTTCGTGGGGACGCGGGAGTGTTTGTGTATGTATTATTTCTTTGCTGGGAAATGCGGACATTCTTCGCAGATAAAAGGGATATGATCATGGCCTGAAAAACAACGGCAACGATGTTACAGCGGTGCCCTGAACACGCGTATACACGACACATACTCTAACACCACGGCCACAACATGATGGGGCCGTACCATTACTATCCGTCACTACTCAAAGTAGAACGTCAGTTTCAACCTGTGGTATTGGCTAAAGGTCTTGATCTGAAGGTTTCTGATCATGCGCTGATTGGAGAGATGGGGCCCAGTATGAAAACATCACGGGCCATCGGAGATAATCTCAGGTAGTCCAAGTGCCCTGCACCCACGGTCCTCGCAGGACTGGCTTTTTGTTTGTACAACCAGGAGTGCATACAATTTGCTCTCTATAGGAAACCCTCCGGGATCGCAGCACATGTGAAATTCCCGTACCCAAAGTACGACAACCGGATAATTTTGACCTTTTCCTCCGGCCTCTGAAAGTGTGAAAACATCATGGCCTGAGAGTTACCAGCATGCTCATTCAACCAACGGGAAAAAACTACATCCTTCACAGTCTACCATGCTCGCTCGCTCGGGTCACGCCTTTCTCCAGTACGACGTTGAGGCGAATGACTAGTGTGCGCGCTTAAAAACGCGGTGCACACATGGCGTCGTCGTGCGAGGTCGGGAAGAGTGTGACGCGCTCATATCATAATGGCAAGAAACCCTTCCCGCAGCTCCAATGTCGGCGTTTGGCGCTCAAGCTCTTCCTGACGGTTGGCGGCCAACATGGTTCGTCATGGCAATGGATTGATCAGTTTTGGCGGGCAAAACAATCTTGAGCAAGTTGCGCGCAAAAAATTGAGCGCTCTTCCGTCGGCGCGAAAAATCAATCGATTTTCTAAAGTAACCTCCATTCTCATCAAGCAGGTGTGGTATGAGAGGAGAGGGTTTACAGGCAGGGAGAACATTACCCCAAAGGTCTCTCTTTTCCCGTTGTTTTTTTTTCTTTTTCTTTTTTTTTTGCCCTGCGTGTTTCGTTGAACCTGCATCTCCCTTTCCCACTTCCCCCATCGGAACCATCGCAGCTTCCATTTACCCACCAGCCGCGCCCCCTGTGTTTTACTTTCATTCCCTGTGATATTTTTCGCCCCCAGAGAGAGGGGGGGGGGGCCGGCCCTGCTCTCTCCCTCACACACACACACGCCCGCATGTCGCTCTCCGTCCGCAGGGGCCTCCTCCCTCCATTCCTCCCCCTTGGCCGGGGGGACCAGGTGTCCATGTTTTCGCGCCAAAATTTCAAAGGGGAAGGAGGTCCTGCTCCAGGGAGAGCAGGTCAGGGTTTGGGGACCAAAAGGAAAGAAAACGGGCGGGAAAAGTATGGGGGTCCCCGAACGTTTCCCCGGAGAGTTTGATACTGCTTTGATGATGCTCCCCTGTCACACACGCCATTCCGTCTGCCAGGGCCCGCAACAGAATGGAGAGCCTTTGCCCGTTTGATGATGATGACAACAATGCCCATCCGGTAGCGTAGTTGTACATCGGATTGGTTTGGCGTGTGAGATGTGCACGGCAGCGAAACGGATTCCAAAAGGATGGGAGCACAGGACGCATCAATTTATGTCCACAAGCACCCTATGGCGGTCTCTTGCTTGATTCCCGCCTCATCTCGCACCATGTGTGAGAGCGAAGCCTGACTATTGGAACTGAGTGAATCAATCAATTGCAAGACGGCCAACTGCGCGATCGAGGAAAAACATTTCGGAGAATCAATCCGCCCCTTCGTTCATACAGTGAACATACCGGGACAATTATAGAAAGTGATGACCCACAACGAAGGGAAGAATTCCTTTTGGTCGGCAAGATCTCACTCTGACCTTATAGTGAAAGTACGTAATAGAAAGGGAGGGGGCATGTCTCCAAATAAAATTGAGTGGTTGAATAGACAAATCCGCGAAATATATAATGAATGTACTTAAAAAGTTGAGGCGCAGGATGTCATAAATAAATATTCTAAGTTAAATACGAATACGTTCCCAGTTTGACAGAGAGATCTCAAATCTTTCGTTCCCGGCTCGAGTACGTTCACTATGAATTTCCACAGAGATATTTCTCGTTCTTCCGTATCTCTCTCCTGGCGTTTCCTTCTGGTGGAGAGCTGCGGGTTTTCCATTTTCCGCTTCTTTTGGAGAGACAGGCCGGGTGGCACGAAGATTTCGGGCCCCGAGCGCGGACACCAACCACCAACAGGCCAGGACAAAACGCTTCACGCTCCTTGCGTTGGTATTTTCTTGTCCAGAATGGATGCACCAAACACAGACGAAAGTGGAAGTGTGTAACCGTAGCACTCCCGTAACGTGTAAAGCTTCGGGGCCGCACTGTCATTGATATATTTGGGAAAGGACAGAGGACCTCTGAGATCGAAATCACTGTGCAAGCATGCAGCCAGCATGTTCTCTTTCGCTGTCTGTTATTCCGATTATTGTATTATCGCCATTGTGTCGTTGCCAAGTTATGTAGTTTCCTTTGAACACTATTGAGTCCCCTGGTAGCTGTCGAGGGGAGCCCAAGTGGAACTGTGAGTCAAAACACACACACACACACACACACACACACACACGCGCACACAAACACACGGGCGCACACGTACACCACACATCTCTCTCCAAAGTAAGGGCACGCAGCGCAAGTTCTTTGTTTTAACAAGAGTGTTTGTGTTGTTGTTTCTTCTTTTAGATGCGCCCACGTTGGGTGGTGGCCAGAAAAAGCTGCTCTGCTCCTGTCATGCTTAAAATGTCAGTCAGCCATGTGCAGCCTCCGGGGGCCTCACACGTCCCCCGCCTCACCGCAGAACCAAAGACAAAAAAGAAAAGCAGAATAAAACAAAAAATTGGCACCGAAAAAAAGGAGGAGGAGGGGGGGGGTGTTTGGGACAAAGTTCTCGATCGGCGTCCGGTTTACACACACTCCGCCGCCCCCCCTCCCTCCTCCCCTTCCCTCTATCAGTTCGATAAACACGTGCTCCCAGTACATTTTCAAGGGTATTCTTGGCCAGTTAATATTGGCGCGAAAAGTTTGAAGAGGCTGGGACCCCCTCCCAAGTAGAGAAAGGGGGGGGAGAGGGGGAGAGGAAGGGCAGATTTTAAGCTTTTCGTGATTTTTTATCTTTCTCCTTTTCCAGAGGTGGCTTTTCAAAATATTTTTCCTGTGGACTGGGTGGGCGTCTGTGCGTTTGTGTGTTACTTTTCTTTTGGAAGAAAACGTTGACCATAGAGAAGCAACCAACAAGCCAAAAGTGCGACACAACATTTTATTTTCTGGCTTTTTTTGTGGAAAAAAAATAGTACCCCCGGGGGCGGGGGGGTGTTTGCTATTTCTTGGCTTTCGAGCGCGTAGCGGCGGGGTGGTGGTGGTGGTGGTGGTGGTGGTGTGTGCGTGTGTGTGCAAGCTCTTGCTGCGCAGTCCTTTGGAACAGGCAAGAACCAGGAAACCAGCTCGAGGGCGGATTGATTCCATCGAAAACCTACGCACCCCTGGTACAGGTTTTTTTTCTGGAAGGTGTTGCATGCGCGCCATGGCTCTGTGTGTGTGTGTGTGTGTGTGTGTGTGGGGTGCTGGAAACGGACTCCCCCGGTCCCCGTGCCCGGTCCGCGTGTCTAATTATCTTTGGAGTTGGAGAACCGCGAGTTTCTCTATGCGTGCGTGCGTGCGTGCGTGTGTGTGTGTGTGTCTCTCTCTCACATTTTTTTTTGGGTCGTTGACTCATCGTCTCCGTGGAAAGAAGTAAAAAAACAAGAAACCAAATGGAATAATATTAAAACGAAAACTCGCGATCTTTGTTTGCAAAGGACACATATCACCACCTCTCCGTGTTGTCCCTCTCTCTCTCTCTCCTTCCCATAATACAATTTTTCTTTCTTTCCTTTTTTTCTTTTTTGTTCTCCTTTCGTTTCCTTTATGGTTGGGGTGGGGGTGGGTGGGGACTGCGGCATTGCTGTGCGGTCCGGCTCTCCCTCGGACCTCGATTTTTTTCTTTTGAGGGGTCCACCCCCGCCTGGTCCCCTTCCCCGTGGGGTGCGGCAGACACCCCCCCCGTGGGGGAGGGCTCTCTCCATTTCAACCGTTTCCCGCCAAATCAATACTTTGCCCTTTTCATAGTGAAACACAGAATCCTTTTTTTCTTTGTCTTGCCAATTCCCTAAAAAAAATCACTTTTTCTGCTTTCTTTCTTTTTTTTTTTGTTTCAGCTGCGCTGGGGTTCCCCCCTCCCCCCTCCTCCCGCGCACTCGGGTGACGCGGCGACCTGAAAACCCCGGGCCACAACAAACAAAGAGCAAAAAGAGAAATAAAAGAGCAAAGGCCGAAAGCGCCCCGCCGGGGGGGGGAGGGATAGCACGCGCAGGGATATTTTTCTCCCTTTTTTCTTTCTTTCTTTCTTTGATTATTTTGATTTTTTTGGTTGGCAAGAAAGCACACCGCCCCTCCTCTCCCCGGGGAGGGCGGGCGACGGTGGGAGACCCCGTTCGGACGCTGTGCGGTTCCTACCGGCCAACCACCCAAAATAAAAAAAAGAGAAAAATAACAATCCCCCCCCCCCCCCCCCCCCCCCCCCCC
>PDIP01000051.1:212236-233275 GCA_002811645.1 Corallochytrium limacisporum
CCCCCCCCCCTCCCCCGCGGGGGAGGCAGATTAGAGAGTGGGGCAAGTTGGCGGCGCAGAGGGCCCCTCTTAATCAAGATTTCTATATTTCAAATATGTCCGCGTATTTCGGCAAGGATGGAAAAAGAGGGGGGGGGGGACGCTCTCCGGATTATCACCACCGGCCAGGGAACGAATCGGCGTCCGCGTCCGAACAGGCCGCCCTAAGGCTTTTGCCAGTGCCGGTACCACACCTCCCTACCAGCCGGCGCTGGGGCGGGGGTAGCTCGCTGCTTGGTATTGACGGTATGGAGACACTGTGTGTGCCCAGTGCTCTGCCCATTTTTCTTTTGTGGTTTTTTTTATAGTGTATTAAGCGCTTGTTCAGAGAATTCTACGGACCATATTTTCGTATAGAATGCTGCTTCTCGCCGTACAGGTAAGCTATTCGTAAGGTAACGGGCAAGAAATAAGTTAATCATGGTGGAATGTTACATTGAAATCAATCCGGTTTGTTTTCTTGGGTGCAGTGCGAGAATTAGCTGTGGTAACTATGTGAACGGAGGCATGAAATACAGGAGTAATCCGTGGGGGTAATATAGAAAATACACAGAACACAGAACAATGCGCAAATCAAGCATAAGACACTTCTTTCACCAGAGAAAGAAGGAAGCAGAGGTGGGACGAAGTCTCCAAGGTGCTCATGTGCTTTCAGTGTCCAAGACAGATCTGTCGAGGAACCAATCCGAGGACTCGGTCGGGTCAGCGAAGGTAAGCAAGTTTTTCGGGGAAGCTGAAGCAACCAATGCCCAGTCTTCCAAAATTGGCAATGCAGGGATGTCAGCGACTGGAGACAACCAGACCAGAGGGCATCGTTCGTCCCGGTCTTGGTGGGAAGCAGAACGCAGACGCACGCAGAAACAGTGGGAGATGGCAGAGCAGGAGATCGTCAACCGGCAACGCACATTGTTCACCCTTGCGAGCAAGCCAGACTATACCGAAGGATGCAAGTTAATGGGAGAAGATGAGAAGGATACGATTCTCGCTTTGGGCGTGGTAGGCCTGTCATTGCAGTCCTTGAGCGGTGCGTCGGGTATCAAGGTGCATGAGTGGCTGATCTCACTCGAAGAGGCAATCATTGCACTCAAGGAAGGAAATTTGGAGGACCACAGAGATGCCCTGGTAGCCTTTGTGGCGCAGACCAGAATTCGTATGGAGATTCTTTGGACTGCACTGCGGCGCACTCTGAATAAAGAACTCGAGGATCTCTTTATCAGCGCCCTCCGAGAAATCAAGTTGCAGGTCGCCCACCTGATCACCGGTGAAGAGGGTATGGACGTGGTCGAAGTGTAATTACCACGGCCACACTCGCTTGTATCATACGTTGAATAAACAAGACATTCAAGTCTTAGACCAGGGTCAGATGAATACGATTTGAAATGTGATGTAGTTTACTGGTTTGTTTTTAAAAGGACATGTATATGATACCTCTCCGATAGTCTACATGCTAGGATTGAAACGATAGCATCGGGGGCCGGAACCAGATATAGTGAGTACATGGCCGGACTGCCCTATGCATCAGCGATCATTTTCCACCTAGTGGCCAGGCTGACGCTGACGAGGAGCGGCCCGCAGAATGTCATCGACACGCAGGACCATCTCAGCTGCCTCTGTGGCGGACATTACGACCTGTCGCTTAACAATGTACGCCTCGGTGATGCCAAGTTCGCCCATGTTACCAATGCAACCCTCGTCCATATTCAGCCCCATATGAATAACACCTTGTGCGTGAACAGCACGCAGCTGGGACACAAGCTCTGAGCTGTCGTAGCCACCGTTGTCGGCGATAATGGTGGGTAGCTGACGGAGAGCCCGAGCGTATGCCTCCATCGCTAGAGACTCCTTGCCGGGAGTCACAGCTGCAGCCTTTGTCACGGCATGGGCCATCAGCATCTCGCTGGAACCGCCTCCGTACAGAATGCGAGTGTTATTGACTGTCTGGCTGAGCACACAGAGGGCATCGTGAAGCGACCGCTCGGCTTCGTCGAGTACCTGCTGGGTGGCACCACGCAGCACAATGGTGCAGGCTTCCTTCTTGTCACATCCCTTGAAGTGGATTAGCGTGTTCTCACCAATCATGATCTCCTCGATCAGTTCACAGCCTCCCAGCTGCACTCCCTCGGTTTCGTCGAACGTAGAGACGATCTCACCACCGGTAACCAGGGCAAGACGCTCGATGCCATCAAAGTCGGCATGCTCAATAGCCATAACATTTGCAGAAGCAAACAGCTGCTCAGGATAGTTGTAAATCAGCTGACGATTTACGAAACAATTAATGCCAAAGTTGAGAATCTTGTCAACCTTCTGCTTCATCTTCTCCTTCTCGGCTTCCTCAATCTCGGCTACCTGGGCGGTACCCTCCACGCGCACGCGGGAACCAAAGATCTTTATCTTGTCCGTGTCCATGGGGGTGTTGGCAATCAAAATCTTGGCGTTCTCGATACGGTGAGGCTGATTGACACCAATCTTCTTGTTTAGAATGAAACCGTCGTCCAGATAGCTCTCGGCCAGTGACCCTCCCTTGATCTTAATGATCTGAATGGCGTCTAGGTTCGTGGAGCCCTTCAATCGCAGGACGGCATCCACTGCAATCTGAGAGAAGTGTTGCTTGAACCCGGAAAGAATTTTGGAGCTCAGAGTGGTACCGGCAATTTGCATGAGGTCCTGACGGAACTTATCGGCGTCGGCACCATTGTCGCGGGACGCGGCTTCTAGGGCGTCCAGAGCGACTTTGCTGGCCTTGCGCCATCCAGCAATAATAGTCTGAGGATGGATCTTCTGAGAGACGAGCTTCTCAGCTTCCCGGAGCAGCTCAGCAGACAGAACGGTCACACTGGTAGTACCGTCACCTACCTCGTCGTCTTGGACCTTGGAGATGTCAACGAGGACTTTAGCGGCCGGGTTGTCGAGGCCGATACTCTTGAGAATAGTGGCTCCGTCGTTGGTCACTGTAACTTCACCCTTGCCACTCATGGACTGCAGGATCTTATCCATACCTTTGGGACCCAGGGTCGACTTGACCAGGTCACCGACGGCGATAGCACCGACAAAGGAACTGAGACGCGCATTCTCTGCCTTCTCTTCGTTAGCTTGGTCCGCCAGGACCTGGACGGGCTGCAGAACGTTGGCCATTATGTGCTGAACAAAAAGTTACGCAGCGTTTACTTCTTTACCGCTGATCTCCCCGATTCGTATCAAATACACCGATACCGGATCACGCCAAGAATTAAACACCAAGTGTCCGACTTCAAAGTGTGCTTGCAGGCCACATTGATCTACCTTTGTTTCAAACACACACGCGAAAAGCTTCAATAGGAAAGCGAATAAACACTCTCGGACGGCAGCACAGCGAAACTACTCGAAGGAAACAAAGCCACTACACGCACCAAACTTCCGCGCCGCTTCACCGAGCCTACATTCTTTACGCTCCGATGCGTTTGCTTACGCCCTGCCCAGTGGCTGCTGCCGTGTGTTGTGCGTTGTTCTTAGTCGCGCCCCTTCCTTCTGGGCGGCTTCCCCCGTGTCTCCACCTGGAACTCTGCTGTGGCCTGGCTTTTTTGGCCTTGCTGGCCTCCCCCCGACCAGTGTTTTGGCTCCGTGTGCGTCCAGACGCAGAAAGCGCAGCTCTTCCTTGCGCTCTCTCGGTCTCTCTCTCTTTCTTTTTTTTTTGCGCGCTCTTTGCTCTCCCTTGAGACTCGGTGGCTTTGCCATTGCCCCGGGGGGGGGGGGGCGTTCGCTCCCCAATCGCACCGCAGGTGGTCTCCCCTTTGCAAAACTGGGCACAAACGAAGGGAGGGGGGGCGGGCCAAAAAAAAAAACAGCGTTTCGGGCAACACCCCCAGCTCATCCGCCACGCTCAGTGGCTATTGACGGAGGCCGCCTCCCCCAGTCCCGGCCATCCCAAAGTTTTGGTTTTCCTTCTTGCGTAGCGACGGCCCCGCCGGTTGCTCTCAGAGAGCGGTGTGCCTGTGATATTTTTATTCTTTTTGTTGGGTTCTCAGTGGGGTGGCGGTGCGTCACATGGAGAGCAACCGACAATCCCACCACCCACCCAGTCCCCAGCCCCTCCGCTCCCCCGGGAAGGGGGGAGGTCCTTAGAGCGCGGTCGGCAAATTGAAAAATTTCTCTTGGTTTGTTCGGGAAGGAGCGCCGTGGGCGCAGGAGAGTACTGCTTGCTTTTCCCCCCACCCCCCACCCCCCTTTTTTTCCCTGGGAGAGGGGGGCCCCTTTTTGCTCCAAACCCATTCGCCGGCGCCGCCTCGCCGATGGGGGCTTAAATCCTCTGTGTCACCCTCCCGTCCTTCCTGCCCCTGATTCAAATCACTGAACGAACTTTTCTATTTTTAATGTATTACGTTTTGGCGATGGAATGTTGTATTTGTAATCAATCTACTTTATATGCTTTCTGTAGAAATGATCGGCATGAATCAACCCCAACGATGAGAAACCTAGTCTTAAGTCTTAAGCTCCCCTGGTTGGCAAATAGGTTTCTCCGGCGCTGTGCGATTTCGGACTGCCAGCGGGCAAAAGCCCCATTGAACGACTATACAAATGCGCCAGCTCAGTGGCTCGCCCGCTGCTTGTGGCTTGCGCTCGGGCTCGTTCGGTGAATTTGTAAGTGTCTGGATGCTCCCTTCCGGAGCGATGCCCTGGATTTCAGTACTGAAACAACTGGTTTCTGCGAGCGCCAAACAAATTTCTAGTGTTATGGCTCGGGCTAAGACTTCCCCTTCGCGGTCGCCAGCTCCACGGTGTGAAGTCGGATCGTAATGCTTACAATGTTCATTGGACACCTCCTGTATTTGGAGTTTCCGTCAGGCATGAACATACACATAAACTGTCAGATCAGGGGGTTGTCATGGAGGAGCTATAAAGTAAGTGATGTCCGAATAATTGACAGTAGACGGATCATTGTCGCATACCGCCGTATTTTGTTAGAATAGGCTCATTGACATCGACCTGAACAAATCAGTAAGGAGAAATGGTTTAACATAGATATCGAATTGAGTGCATTGACGGTGACAGGAACCATATCTACAGGACGGAGTACGTAGGCTACGTCTGGGAATGTGGGGTGAACCACGGGATCGTGTCCTTGTTTTGTTTCTTGCTATATAAGTCTAGCATATTGATCATGCCGGAAGAACAAGGCAAGTCCACAGCGACACAACAGGAGACGCCACCCCTTAGGGAGACTTCAGGACAAGGCAAGGCACAGAAGAAGAAACAGCGTAATTTCAAGAACTTACAAATATCTGTGACAGCGCCAGGAACAGAAGATGCCGAACGTGACTCGCTATCAGCGGACCACATTAAGCAAAGCAGCGGAGCAGGAATAAGTCCGAACCTGTCATCAAGTCCCTTGCTAGAAGCACTGGGTGACGCAGCGTCTGAAATGCAAAAGCAGAGTCTTGAAATGTTCAAGGATAGAAAATCGCAGGTCGAAGCTGACAACATCACTGGTGACCAATTAGAGGTCATGGAGGAATTGGGAGCAGGCAATGGTGGTGTGGTCAAGAAAGTAAAGCATAAAGCAACAGGTATTGTTATGGCACGGAAAATGATTCTCGTGGGAAGTAAACCGGAGGTAGTTAAAAATGTTGCAAGAGAATTGAAGATTCTTCACCGATGCAACAGTCCGTACATTGTTGGATTCTTTGGTTCCTTTGTCGATGGCCAAGAGATCAGCGTATGCATGGAGTACATGGATGGGGGATCTTTAGAAAGTGTAATCAAGGCCGTTGGAAAGATTCCGGAACCAATTATGGGCCAAATCATTTACAGTGTGGCACAGGGCTTGATATATCTGAAGACTACCTTGGATATCATTCACCGGGATGTCAAGCCGTCCAATATTCTCGTCAATAGCAAAGGCGAGATCAAGTTGTGTGACTTTGGTGTCAGCGGAGAGCTTATTAACAGCATGGCTGCTTCATTCGTGGGTACTCGGTCATACATGGCCCCGGAACGGCTCCAGGGTGCCGAATATAATATCAAGAGCGATATATGGAGTCTAGGTGTGACCATTGTGGAGTGTGCCATTGGGGAGTACCCAATTCCTTCGGAGAAGAAGAAGCGCCAGCGCAATCGTCCTATGGCTATCTTTGAACTCCTGGAGTACATTGTCAACGAGGATCCGCCAGCCCTGCCCACGGACATGGAATTCAGCGACAGTTTCCGCGATGTGACCGTGGTCTGCCTCAAGAAGGATCCTCGTGAACGTTGCTCTCCCCCTGAGCTGCTCGATATGGAGTTTGTCCAGGCGTGCCAAGCCGAGGCCGTTGACATCAGCCAATGGCTAGTAATGAATGTGATCAAACCCATATAATAATATGACACAAGGTCACCGAATTAAAGCGCAATCAAAATGACTTCGTCGTCGCTAACGGGAAAGTGATCTGCCGATCAAATTCTGCTCCCTCCAGTAAACTAACCGTTAGCTGGTTTTAGCCCCACCCAAGATATATCGGGGGCCTAATTTTCTGTCCCTTCCGGAATCGTCGGAAGGGCCTGGGGGCTAGTGGTGGAGGGGACGAAACGTAGCCGGCCAGGACGGGGGGACCAGTGGTTTTTTGGGGGCCAATTGAGACCCGTCATTGTGACGCGTCGATGTATACCGACGGTCCAACTGTACTATGACTCTTCTCTTTTCTAGACCGATTTGACGTGTAATATCATGCGAAGTATTATGATTCGCACAATTGAAATGGTACTTAATCCTGTTTAGCCGCGACGTTGAACTATTGGGGAACAGCTATGACGTGGGAGAGCAAGAGTAGCGCATTAATAGTGTACTACCAAATTTATTGGTCTGGGTCTCAAATACACAAACGATCAATCCGCATTGTGGTTTACAGAGTGTTCAAAACTGCGCACAAGGGCTTGTAAATTTAGGGAAAGAAGAGTGTACCTCAAGTAACTGTGGACATTTTTAAATATCGAAGTGCAACTCCAAACAACTATGAGAATTCCGGCGAGCAGTCCGCTGCTGAACCCAAACAATCAAGGCGAGACGACAGTGGATACAGACCAACCTTCAGTAGCAACCATGGACCCTTCAGAAACCGAAGGAATCCGCGCAGGCAAGGCACCGGCACCACCCACGGCAGGGGAAAGCAGCGAATCGGAACCTTTACTAGGGTCCTCAACAACAGACAACAACTCGGGAGCAGAGGTCAAGGATGAAAGCAGCACCACTGTCAATGCGGATCAGGACAGCAAGGCAGACGTAAAGACGGAAACAGCCGAAGACACCAGCAATGCAACACCAGGTGGTGGAACCAGCAATGATCGCAGCGCGCAATGGGAGTGCCAAATTTGCCTGGACGACGCCAATGAGCCTGTAGTTAGCCACTGTGGACACCTTTTCTGTTGGGCATGCCTGGCTGAATGGTTAAGAATCCAAGGTGCGTACGTTGACAACGAAACAGCAGCAAGAAACCCAGCCGCTACACAAATTACAGCTGGATGCCCAGTCTGCAACGCCGCGATCAGCCGCAATAAGGTCACTCCGATCTATGGCCGCGGCCAAACCAGCCAGCGCGACCCCCGGGACACCCCGCTTCCGCCGCGGCCGCAGGCACAGCGGGAAGAGAGACCATCAGGAGTTCCACGAGGCAGAGCAAATCTACCCGGAGGTGCGACATTCACTGGCACCGGTGCTGGTCAGGCGCGGCAGGCACATTTCAGCATAGGTGCGGGATTCTTTCCGTTCCCGACTCTCTTCGCCATGCAATTTTCTGGGCCGTCTGCACAGCCGACTGGCAACGGAGACGATCCTACGACTACTCATCCCCGGACAGCACAGGAGGCACAGTTCCAAGCCATCGCACAGGCATTCCAGTTTGCGGGTCTGGTTATGATCCTTGCATTCATCTTCGGTGTTTGAGTCCGCAAGTGTTGATCCCTTCGAGGACACGCAGAACAGCATGACACAAGAGCTTTTCGACATCGCTTTCCATCATTCACTTTTCATCATCACATAAAGATACATAATAGCAGTTTCCCATTCTTCATTCTATGCTTTGGTCTCGTCTGCACGGAGTGCACCTCGTCATCGTTCCATCCTTTCCCTCCCCCCGGGTCTTCCGACCCTGGGATTCCCGCCGAAACGAAAAATGAAACTGCGGAGTTTCGAGCTGGCGTACTCATTCTGGTCCTTGTAGGAGAACACCATGTATCCTTTATACATTGATCACATTCATGACAGTGCAAAATGTGTACAGAGGAGCGTCAGCTGGTCTGGTAAAGCCATGGGAGAACAAAGAAAAGCCAAAAAAGGACCAACAATGGCAATTACTCATGGACCCACCAAAGTGTTGATCCAGATTTAAGCGCTGGGACAAACGGCGAATATGTGATGTATTGTAGAGATGAATAATTGCATATCGACCTCATTATGAATAAAAGCGACGTGTGTGGTCCGTTCAACGAAGATCCGTCTCCGCGGATAGCGGTAGTGGTGGATACCAATGTGCTTCTGAACGCTTTATCTTACGTGCAACTGCTGGAATCGCGTGGGAACACAATAGGAATACCAATTGCTGTCCTCCGGGAGCTGGATGGACTGAAGAACTCCTCACTGACGGCAGTCGCAACGTCTTCACGGTCTGCATCGCGTTGGCTCGAGGATACGCACAGGCAGCGCCCGGATGCACTACTTTGGGAAGGTGGCGAGATGGATACCCTGCCAACTGATGCCAAAGGAGGATCGAATGACGAGCTGATTTTGCGCTTCGCTGAGCGTCTCCACCGACAGTATGCGAGATGTGACAAAAACACAGGTAATGAAAGAGATCCATCTGTGAAGGTAAGAAGAGGCATAGCATTATACACGGAGGACCGCAATTTGCGACTGCGGGCGGTCGCAGCTGGTGTTCCTACGTTCGACAGTGGTACGGTCCTAAGCGGTGTACACCAGTACCTCGACCAGATCAAGAGTGGAGGAGGTACTACCAGCTTTGACACGGATATGATTGTCGTGACGTCTCCATTGAAAGAGGGTGGAGCAACGGGCAGTGATGTCAGTCTAACCGAGGTATTCTCAATCCTTTTGACGCAATTGGAACATACTCTCTCGGACTACGTCGTAGAGAGCATGAAGACAGAGTTTGGAGATCAGTGGAAAGCTGTTAGTGCGGTAAAGACCGATCCGTTCTCGTGGTTTGGTATTTTGGATATGCTCCAGGCACACTGGCAGACGGTATTTGATGATATTCTACCGCGGTCGACCAAGCACGTCGTGAACACTCTGAAACGGCAAGATGTCAGAATGATCTTCAGTCGTCTACATCCGACAGAATCCGACATGCTTACCATGGTGGGTTATCTAGGGGACCTGCTGAAACCAATGAAGGGTAGGAGTGAGGCCATGGCTGGTCGTTTAAACGACGCGCGACACGCGGTAGGGGAGATGGCGCTTGCATTACGCGGGAAACAGTACGACCTTCAAAAGATCACTGGCGTGGATAGCCATCAAACTACTGATCAAGGTTCCAAGGCACTGGCCTCGTCCTCAGATGCCTCAGGCACACGGAACAGCACAGTTCTAGCCGAATGCCTGCGGTACTTTCATCAGGACCTCTCTTTGCGGCAAAGTGTTGTGCAGAACCCGGACGAGAGTCCAGCAGTCATGATGGAAGTGCTGCGCGGCTTTGTAGCCGTGGCGAACAATGCAGAAGGCTTGGATGCACCCACCAGACTGGCAGTGGCCCACGATGCCCTGACCGTGATCACCACCCTCCACAGTGCACTATCCCGAGGCGACCTTCACCAGTTTGCCAGTCTCATAGCCGAGTTTTTCACATATACTCAACTGGTTATCCTCGACAGCAGTACCACACAACAATTGCAATCGTCGCAGAACGTACCAATCCTCCCAGCGAGCCAATTCCGGTCGACTATCGAAGCCCAGGTTATTGTGGCGCGCGATGCCGGCGCACTGGCCGCGGTCGAGTCTGAGCTGTCAGCCCTGGCAAGCCAAGTGCAATCCATTTTGGCAAATGGAGGTTTGTAGATGAATAAAAGATTCACTTTGCTCCTAATAATCGAAAAGGTCCGTATATGTTTCCCCGCTCCATATGGTCAAAGGGGAGAGGGAGTCGGATTTTGGCCTCGGGGCCTAACTTTGGGAGTGAGGGAAAAGGAGGAGACACATGCCCGCAGAAATGCGACCGCGAAGGTCTGCTCAAAATTGCATGTTGCTTGGGGTCTCCCCTGCCGAAGATGTCGGTCTCGTGTGTAAGGGTTCGTGTGTGTGTGTGTGTGTGTGTGGTGCAAGGTCTCCAGAATTAATCCGATGTTTCTTATGAACTTTCCTTCGTCCATAACTTTGTTTCGTCGTTCAATCACCCTTGGCTTTCTTTGCTATGTTTGCGCCTTCTCGGCTTGTAAACTTGATCCCTATTGGTACTTGACGGTTGAATCCGTGGTTGTGGTGATCCAAGGGGACTGGAGAGTCAGGTTTGTTTTTCTTGTGATCCATATGACAACATAGAGAATGAGGTAACATGGAAGTGCAAGCTATTGCAGAAGCAGTTAGAACAACGTCTTAGGTATTGGTCGATAGAATTTTGCACCCATGCTCGGACAATTGGCACGTTTGTCGTTGGGTGCCCTACGGACAACTGTCGGCACATTTGCCGCCACCACACCTCAGAATGGGCGTGTCTGTATTGGGGGTAGTATCAACTACTTTAACCGGAAAACTTGGATTCGGGAGATTCACACTACGTCAAAGCTGCTAGATGAAAGTGAAGATGAAAAGAAGGACAGTGTACCGTCTCCAAGCGAATCATCAGGTGGTTATTCGACGGATGACAACGCATACATGACCACCGGTGAGGGTGAAGAAGAGGCCACAGAAGACGTAGACTTTATGGAGGGCGAAGTACCAGTCACATCAAAAGATATCACCGGAGATCATCGAGACGCTCTCGAGCAGCAGCTTGACCGCGTCGCTTTGAACGAGGACGATCCCGAGATCGCCGATCCTCATGGCTGGGTGTTCGAGACCCCGGAGTGGAAGGAAGCCAACGTGGCTGCCAAATTGTTTGCATTGAAGTGGATCTACGGCATTCCTAACCCCCGTGAGAAAGATATTGCGCTGATCAATGAAAAACTGCTGCAGAACACTCTGGACTACTTGATTCCGTCACAGCTACACAAGATGCCGAAGTTCTACTACGAGGCCAAGCTGGCCGAGGTAGACCCCTACCTCAACCTCGTTGCCGTAGAAGAACGTCCCGCAGAATCTTCCTTCTATACCGGAAAAAGTCACTTTTTCGAGACCCTGCTCAACATTGAAGGCCGTATCGCGAAAATGGATAAGGCATATGAAGAGCTCCCAGAGGAAGAGAAACAGGAGGCGCTCAAAAAGGTCGATCACGGTTACTACCGCCTCCTACCGGAGCACCAAAAACGTCCGCTGAAGTGGAAGCGTCGCGACGAAATGGGTCTTGCCGTCGGTGGTGATCTCAAGATCCCGGAGTACAACCATCTGATTGACCGTCTCGACACTATGTATCAGCACCTATGCTTCCAGCAAAAGGACCACGAGGTCTTCATGCGTCCGTTTTTACGTGTGGGCAGCTCTGGTGATGCCGCTGACTTCGGTGAAGAAAAGCCCAAGGGTCAGTACCCTCGGGAACCAAAGCTTAATGAGGACGGTGTCTCAGCCACTGGCCGTGGTCGCCGTAAGGACGCAGTAGCGATGTGCACAATCCGCCCTGGGAGCGGCCTGATCTTTGTGAACAAGAAGCCCCTGCCGGAGTATTTCAGCCGTTCTTTGCACCGTAAGAATGTGGTAGAGGCGTTCGACATAACTGGTACCCTTAAGGACTTTGATCTAGAGGTTGAGGTTACTGGCGGTGGTCCCACAGGTCAGGCCCAAGCCATTCGTCACGGTATTGCCCGTGCCATGCAGAAGTATGATCCGATTGTCTACCGTCCCTTGGTCCGTAAGAGTAACTTAATTACGGTTGACAATCGTCAGGTTGAAGCCAAGAAGCCCGGTCGCAAGAAGGCCCGCAAGAAATTCACATGGGTCAAACGTTAAAACAGAGCGATGCTATCGTCTTGTTCTCTCTGTGGAAACCTGTCGTTCATTCATCTTTTTCATCATGAAAGCCATCCATAACATTTTAGAGCATTGGCAATAAACATATTGCGCTAGATAGTATATTTCGATCATGCCCAACTCAATCTTTCATTCGTACGTTTGTCCCCGCCCGCTCTACGCCGGTGAAGCAGATGCCCTACCACCCGCGCCCCTGGGCCCAAGTCGGCGGATTCGAATTTCTCTTGACTTTCCACTCGTGCTCGAGGCTTGGGGCCCGTGGAGGTGGGGTTACGGGCGGGTGGGTCTCACGGCGCGTGGTCCGGAAAAGGGTGGGCCCAGGGGGGGGTGGGTCGATCCGTTTCCTGAACGAGGGCGGTCCTGAATGCAGTAGAGCACGGTCCGTCAGCTGTGTATCATTGTCGTCTTGCGGTGCAGAGATAATGGATCGAATGTAATGGTACTTGTGATTTTACTTCATGAGAAGAATAATTTCGGAGCCATGGCCACAACCTGTGACCGTATACAATACGAAATTTTCCAGTGCGGCTCTCGGCGGTGCGATCTCGGCAATGGTGAAATAGAAATACCAGACCAGATCTTGTAGTTTAGGAAATTTTTAGGTCTAACAGCATGCCTAAGAACAAATGGGCAAAGGGTGCCAACCATGGCAGCCTGGGTAAGGCATTGATCAGACAACACCAGAAGGGTGGAATGGTCATGCGTGACGCGGACGGTTTCGTCCACCATTCAACTGAAATTGAAGACGGAAACTCATGGAATAAGTACCGTAGTGTTACAGAACAGAATGATTTGGAGGAGTTCTTTACAGATGCACAACTGGCGGGAAGAGATTTTACGGCAGAACGGCAAAATTTCAGGATTGTTCGGCCCGAAGAGTCACACACTGCGTTCCGCACACCAGAACAGCGGCAGCGCATGGAGGCCGCCATGGCAGAGCACATTGGTGCTCTGAAGATTCCCCGACGGCCACAGTGGGATGAAAGTACCTCTGCTGAACAGTTGCATGAGTGGGAACGGGAAAGCTTCTTGGAATGGCGCCGGGAACTGGCAGAACTGCAGTCAAACGAAAATCTGGAGCTCACACCATTTGAGCGCAACATTGAAGTGTGGCGGCAGCTGTGGCGTGTCGTAGAACGTAGTGATGTTGTTATTCAGATTGTAGATGCACGCAATCCGTTGCAATTCCGTTGTCGGGATCTGGAATTGTACGTTAAAGAACATGGTGTTGGAGAGAAAGCCAACCTTCTGCTGGTCAATAAGGCAGATATGCTGACACCAGAGCAGCGAAAACTGTGGGCTGCGTACTTCCAGAAGAACGCGATTGAATTCGCTTTCTGGAGTGCAGGCCTTGAGGAAGCACGCCAGGCCGCTGCAAAGCGGGAACAAGCGTTGGAGGTCGAGAGGGCTGTGGAAGAAGAGGAAGACGAGGATGGCCACGATTCTGAAGACGAGGATGAGGAACAGAAAGCTGTGGGAATAGACGAAGCAGAAGGGACTCCTACGGAAGAAGAGCCTGATAGTCACCTCGATGAACAGGACAAAACGATTGAAGAGCTCATGGCCAAGGTCAAGTCCCAGACGCTCGCCGACCATCCTGATGTTGCCGATGGTGTTGCAAAGGTCAGCGACGAGGACATTAAGATTCTTAGCCGAAAGGAACTGCTCGACTTGCTGTGGATGAAGTATGGTAAGACTCACCATGGGGATCTAAACGAGGAAGACGATGACCTCGAATCGACCAAGCCAGAGGGTCCGCGCTTCAAGGTTGGTCTTGTCGGATATCCAAACGTTGGAAAGAGTTCCACTATCAACGCTCTTGTACAGTACAAGACCGTTGCCGTGTCTTCGACTCCTGGAAAGACCAAACACTTCCAGACCATCGCTCTGAAAGAAGAGGACATTTTGCTCATCGATTGCCCGGGTCTAGTTTTCCCTAGCTTTAGCTCCACCAAGGCTGACATGGTGGTTGACGGTATCCTGCCTATTGACCAGCTGCGGGATTCTGTGGGTCCTATCGCTTTGATCTGTGAGCGAATTCCAAAGCATGTGCTGGAGTACAAGTACGGTATTGTGTTGAAGGGCACCACAGATGGTGGTGAGGCTGCCACAACGGATGCAGGCATTCAAGCCAAAGAGGACCGTCCGGGACCGCACGATCTTCTACAGAGCTATGCACGCATGCGTGGCTATATGAGCTCTCATGGCATGCCGGACGAGAGCCGCGGTGCCCGTTACATCCTTAAGGACTACGTGAATGCCCGGCTACTGTTTTGTCATCCGCCTCCAGGTGTCGACGCCCACAAGTTTAATGAAACAAATGCGGACATCCTGCACGACTTCGGGCCCGCCGCAGGAAAGAAGGAGATCCACACTCCAGACATGGAGAAGGGATACCACCGGGGACCCCAGAATCGCGCTACACTATTCACTGGTGACCGCGCAGGCCACAAACCACAGTTCCTGAGCAAAGTTGACCGTGATTTCATGCGCCAAATGTTTGTACAGGCCAAGGGTAAGGCACCGACAACTGCCAAATCGAGCCAGGCACTCCTAGATGATGCCCGTCGCCAGGCCGCCGAAGGATTGCAGTCTAAGAAGCATCACAAGAAGAATAAGCGCGGCGAACGCAAACTACGGCGCAAGATGAATGGATCCAACCCCTACGAGTCCTAAGAGTAGTGTCTTGTCTTGCTCTCGATTATCGCCTTTGAATACATAGATAAAATTATAGTACTAATTTTGCAAACTGGAAGACTAATGAGTAGTCAGAGCGTCATTACTGGCCCGTGTCCACAAAACGCCGGCTCTCGGGCGAGTACCATTGTCGCAGAAGCGGCGCTTCGAGGAGAACCACTGCCAACAGTCCGCCCAGACCACTACCTAGCACGCAGCCCACGGAATTGGTGATGGGCCATGCTTGCCATGGCCGATCCCAGTCTAGGGGAATTGGTACAGCACCGAGCCATGCGCCGGCTGCAGCGCCCAGGATTAGGCCTTGGCTCCAGACGAGGAGCATTACCCCATCATCGATGGTAAATGCTGGCGGCATCTCGCGGTCCAAATTTTCAAAGGCGGAAGCCGGTTCCTTGCCCTTGCGCATTTTCAGGTCCTGCTGCATTGCAAAGCGGCGCCCGCTGAGCATGACCAGCACACCTTGGTAAGTCAGCGGCCCACTGATGAACCAAACTGGCCAAGAGCATGCTGCCAATAGAAGTGCCATGCTGGCGGTACGGTCAATCTTTTCTGTGAAGGGCGCACCCATGAGTACAAGAGTGGCATGACCTCCTGCCGTGGCCACCAACAGGCCGGGTAAGCCGTACCGAAATATGTGCGAAAGCATGCTCATGCGCTGGTCCGCCGCTTGGTGAGGTGATGACGATGATACAGGCGACTTGCTGCGGGCTGTGTTCCCGTTCTTACTCATCTTTGTCATTGAATTGGCCGGTTCGAGGTATAGCACCGCTAGTATAGCATGGCACGCAGCAACGATGAACGCCAGAATAACTAGGGATACAACCGTCTGGTCCACGATGGTGCGAGTAAACCCAACTGTAGCTACAAAGCAGCCCAGTGCCATGGGCGCAATGCTCGACGCAAACAAGAGATATCGTCTCCTGGACGAATGCCGCTTGACCAGGGCATTGTTTGGGGCGGATGCTGAATAGTATGCTGCAGGGTTGGGGCCCCCTCGATTCATCATCATACCCATGCGCTGAAACCGGACAGAACTTGCCATGTCCTCTAGCAAATAGTCGGGCTCCCACTGTGCCTGTTCGGCGGGGTCGTCCATAAAGTATCCGTGCCCCGATCCGCGTCCGAACGCTAATTTTTTGTCATCGTCGTCCAGATAGACACCGGCATTGTATAGATCGCCGGAAACTGTTCCTCCAGGCCCGCGACGACGCAGGCTGTGATCTGTCATTTGAATTTCACTTCGGCTTTCCTTGAACTTCGTAAAACAGGGGGGAAGCGGTCAGTAGGTTCAAGGAATACTCAACTAGCACCTTCACCTCTGCGCTTAGTTTCTCGTTCTCGTCACTGAGCTGTCCGAGCTGCGTAGACTTCTCAAAGATCTGATCCTGAAGTTTCAGGACTTTGGCAATGAGTTTGGCCTTGTCTTGTCCTTCGTCCAGTTCTGCAGGAGACACGTCACCCGATCTGATCTGACGCAGTTGCTTAATACGTTCGTGGGCTTTGTTCCGGGCGGCGAGGCTGCGGTGCGGCGAACTAGGTTCACTGCCAGTGCTGTGCACTGAATGAGAAGAATGTTCTAGTGCTCCTAGATCGATAGGTGCAACCGATCCTGGGACACCGACTTGCGAATCGTCGACTAAGCCCAGTGCTCGTTCCGCAATAAATCGCAGCGGACTAAATTCACCGTCTGCGTTAGTGTTTACGTCCCAGTCTCCCTCTGAGCTTACCCTTGGTCGGCCCCTCACAGAGGTGTCGTTGACAGCGACCTGTGGCTTAGTGCTTTGCCTTGGCGAGGTGTAGGTCGATCCCGGGGCACTACGCACGCCCGGTTGGACCTGTAGTTGTGTAACTCGTCGCGGGGACTCCGAATACAGCCGTTGATCCTTTTGCAGACGTCCAAGGTCAGTCGAGTCCCTGGGTTTGCTACGAGGGCTTGCTTCGTCGTCGTCGCTTTGTGATCCGTCTACTTCGTCGTCACGCAGCTCAAGGTCCTGGACTAAACCTCCAACGTCGACTTCCTGGTCTACGGACAGTTGTTGTTTCCTCCGGAGATCCTCCTGCTGCTTAGGAATGGTTATTGCGGCGGAAGCACCCACCGTGTTCGACTTATCGTTCTCATCGATTCCCATATCACTTACGAAAGTTTTGTTTTATGTCATTGCGTGTTTCCTACTAGAAAGATTCCATTGATCACTTGAGTTATTCTTGTTTAGATAATCCATTTCTATCGCTAGCATGCTGTTGAGTTTCGGGTTGATCACTGTTATACCAGATTAGGGTCAACATCCAAGAAGGAGACAGACAAGAAGTGGAAGAATGCACTCAAAAACGTCACTCAAAAGCTTAAGAACAAGACCCGTCAACGTTGTGACCAACAGGCTCGACCTTCAACCGACCGTTATCGATCCGGCTACTTTGGCTCGGGAATTCCTCTTTTTTGTTTGCTGCCGTCTGCGCCCCGTGGATCCTCTACCGTACCGGGGAACCGGCCCGGGGCCCCCCCGGGGGGGGGGGGAGCGGGGAAGGGCAGGGTCCGGGGAACTGGGAGAAAGCGGGGAACCGTAGGGACGGCGGCGCCTGTGTCAGTGGACGCGGAGTCTCACTGCGCGTTTGGAGTCCCGCTTGGCTTCCTGTTAAATGGTACATGTGATTTACATGGTTGGAATGCATGAATTCCTGGTCCGAAGTTAAGCGGAAAAAGTGCTCTGGTACGTGAACAAAGCATTTTGGAGAGGCTGTAGGCTGAGTCAGTGGTTGTCAGGGAACTCAAAGGCAGAGGAAAAGCCACGGTTCGCATTGCCAAAAGTTACATTTCAGGATGCGTTTGGAATAGATGAGACTGTAAAGGGAAAATCAAAACACTTTTAAAAATGACTGAGGCGGCGTCGGCCCCTGTCCCAACTGATTCTGATCTGGGACAGCGTCACAGCAGTGATGGGATGCTTTCGGTTGCAGCAGAAGTAAAGGAATTGGAGGCATCAGAAGAGCAACACCCACACGCCGACTTCAGACGTCGGCGCATAGAAGACATATCTGGAACGCTGCAGAGGGCCATTGATGCTGATCTATGGGGCCAGTTTCTCGAAGCCGAATTCGAGTACGACAAAGTCATGGGGCTTCTGAAACGAGAGATTGACACAGGTAAGCATTGGCAGAAGAACGACACCAAGGTAACGGCACGGCAGAAAACTGAGTCAGCTTGCCAATGGGACGTTCAGGAAGTGGGCTTTCTGGAGCGGTGCCTACGCTATATTGAGGCGCGCCAGGTCACAATCATTGCAATCGAGGAACGCTGCAGCTCGGGATCAGAACTCGACTCTGGCTTCATCGACCTCGAAGACGAGGAGGACGAGGACGAGGACACAAACGCTGGAGGAAGGCCATCGAAGGATAGTGTTGGATCGTCACAGGATCGAGAGAAGCCATGCCGAACATACACGGATCAGGCACTGCAATTCACTGCAGCGGACGCAATGAAGGTCAAGCGGTCATTGATTGAACTCGGAAATCGACCGATTAGTTGGCCCATACCACCGCTCAAGCTCTCCAGTAGGTCCCTGGCAGCAGTAAGTTCTGTTGCGAAACTCGGAGGATACCACGCTGTGGTTTTGCAGAGCGGAAGTGGCGGCCTGAAGGGTAGCAAGGATAGTCTTCTCAACAATTCGCTGTCAAGCCTGGACATGGTCAAGGACGGCCCAACCGTCCAGTTGCTTGACAGTTCCGCTCTGACGCCTTTTGAGAACATGCTACTAAGTCACAGCCAGAGCCATGGCACTGATTCAAACGTCGGTTTCCGCTCTGAGAGCTGGCGCAGCCGCGGAGTTGGTACTTGTGATGTGGAAAGTGTCAGCATTGTCCCACGCAAGCACAGTGTTCTTAATCTGGAGCAACTGCAGGCAGCACAGAGGGGTGTGACGCAGCGGAAAGCGTCCGTCCTCAGTACATCGCCAATGCGCAGACGCTCCAGCCAGCTAAGCGCGCTCGGAGTTGGGCTGAGACCGTCGAATGTTTCAGCTACAGGTCCGGACGCCATGGGCATTCTCGGTGAGGAATATTGCAATGATTCCAGCGGCGACGAAGCCGCCGAAATGTACGCTCGGAGCATCCGTGGTGCGGGACAGGCCGTCATTGGTAACCTCATGCCACGTCTGGTGGGACAGCAGGCCGGCGATACGTTGATCACAGTCCATGTCGAGAAGCTCATTCTACCGGACATTGACAAATACCTAGACCCGTTCATCACTGTCTCGGTTAAGGACAGCGACGGCTTTGATGTGACAAAGCTCCAGGACACACCAGTCAGCAACCGGCGCGAGAAGGGCACGCTATGGTACCGAAACGACGTTGAAATACAGAAGACGCTTCGGCAGCTAAAGCCTGGCATGGCGCTCTTCTTCGAATTCAAGCACTTCAAACTCAAAAAGGACCGCAATTCGACCTATTGCTTTACTTGCATTCCATTTGAGCAGTTCAACCCAGGCGTGGTGCAGCTGACACTGTACCGCAAACCTGTCGACTATCGGCGCAAGAAACTGAAAGCTTTAGACAGAGGAAGTTTATGTGTACAGATGATCATGCATGACACGTAACTGACGGTGTAGTAAGGAAAATGTAAGTAAATGGTTCTATAATATGTACATCACATTATCAGCTTATGTGCTCTGCGAATTACCAGTTTGTGTCTATGAGATCCTTTCAATAGTTGACGCTCCGTAGCTTAACCGTTCTCGTCGTCCTTGCGCCGCTGGTCCCAAATCTTCGCCATGGCGTAGAAGACACCAGACACAAGGCCGAAAGCGATTGAGATGCCGGAACTGAAGTTGATAGGGTCTCCGAAGACTATGATGCCCACGAGGCTTAATGGAATCTTATTGAGGGAACCAATGATGGAGAATGTAGTCGGACTGGTGGCTCCGACCAACCAGAAAACGCTGAAACTTAGTCCTGTTCCCACCACCCCAGTGAAGATCAGCGGAACCAAGAATCCGTAATCAAAGAGATAGTCCAGCTCCAAAACATCGTTGATTTCCCCGCTCAACACAACCCAGACCCCTAGAAAGACAGAGGTCAGAACATTGTTGTAATAGGCCATACTCCACTCTTCAAGGTGCGTCGTCCTTTTGGCCGTCTTCAGATAGAGCGAGTACGCTGCCGTTGCAAAACAATTCGCAGTCATCCAGAAGTATCCCATGAAGCTGAACTGCAGATCTGTGTAGCCTGCCAGGATGGATCCCATTACCATTGTGCAGATCGAGGCCAAGACCAGGCTGCTCATTTCCTGCCCGTAGAAGTGGCGATCTCCGAAGGCCACCAGAAAGTTTGTAGAATTCTTGAACACTGTCACCACCGCAATCGACACATAGCCAAGACTGAGTGATCCGGTTACCAACATGG
This sequence comes from Corallochytrium limacisporum, assembly GCA_002811645.1. NCBI lineage: Eukaryota > Corallochytrium > Corallochytrium limacisporum. The sequence continues at coordinate 232,443 of PDIP01000051.1, forward strand.
CACAGAATAGCACAGTGACTCTGGACCACTTAATCATCTTTTCTATTTTCAACCCTTCTACCTTGATCGTGCCTGAATATCCCAAGTACCACAACATGACCGACGCAATTAGCGCCTGAACCAAAATGAACGATGACGCGGGAAATTGGAATGAGCTAAGAACGTACTTGTTACTGTAGATCATTGACATACTGAACCCACAGTAGCTCAGCACCGCTCCGATTCGGTTGGCGCTGATCTCGGCGGCCATGATCTGCATGGACTTTTCCTTTTTGACTATATGATCGAGTCCTGGTAAGGAGCCGCGACTACTGTTCGCGGACCTGCTGGGTATTGTTTTTGAGGGCCGTGATATTCCCGGATCTTCCACCGGTATCTGTGTGTACCGGGGCGCATTCGGCTGTGACATTATGTATAGTGAATGTATTTCTGCGTATCCGTACTGTACATAGATGCTACTTGTTCACCCTGTGCCATTCTGAGATCTTGTTGACTGTTGGACTATTTCGGATCGATAAATCCTATGCCATTCGTTTGGATACCATCCATACGCATTTATGTAGCCTCCTCCGTCGAAGTTGTTAACGCCATCCACTTATGACTCAACAGTGGCTCCAGCAACCCGCCTGCCTTGCCATGCTAATATCCCGACCGGTCAGGGAGTTCTCAAGAACAAGGGCATAATGCCCCCCCCCCCCCCACCAGTCCATACCCCCAACCTGGCCACCACCCTACCGCAGAGTTTTCTCATTGTACATCTCATACGGCAGAGATCTTTCTGTAACCTTTTGGTAGGGCATTAATGTCACTTCCCCTTCCCCCCACCCCCTCCC
>PDIP01000051.1:233469-253170 GCA_002811645.1 Corallochytrium limacisporum
TCCCCCCACCCCCCCCCCCCCCCAAACCTGGCATTTTGCGGCCGTGCCAAAGGCGCTCCCTTGCCCCTCACAGGCAGCACTCTGCCCCTTCTCACACTAGGGGTCGGAGCGGGAAGAGAAAAACACACACATCTGCCCTCTGACCCCTCGAGGAGGTCAGAAAACACACACATATTTTTTCCTTAAAGGTGGAGGTGCTTGGGCAAATATTTTTATTTTGGGGGAAGGGATATCGCGACATTTGAATATATTTAGTATGGACTATGTATCTGTAGGAAACTAATACTTAAAGTGTTGAAGGGCACGACGGCAATAGTTTCAGTACCAAGGCCATGCGCCGCAGAGCGGAGCTCTCTTGGTCTACACTTCTCCATGGGGCATTTTGCGTGGGCCACGGACTACTGGAGCCTACGCGGAAGGTTGTGTCTTCGTATACCATACTATGGGGCCTGCTCTTTGCGGCACCTCTCTGCAACGGTAACAGTGTACATGAGTTGTAAATGTCATGCAAATGTACCGAAAACACGGCAGGGCAATGCCATATTCAAGAGAACCAAAGACCACTGTGTTATTGGTGACAATATCTTGATTATAGTTTATGGAAGTGGTATAAGAGAGCCAAAACCTATTTTGTTACTTACAGTGTGTGACAACTTTAAGGATTAAACGGTTAATCTTTCGGGTTATTTTTTGATAAATCAAGATGGTTCAACCCAACACCTCAAAGACTGCGACTACTCCGCGTCGTCCTTTCGAAAAGGAGCGCCTGGATTATGAATTGAAGATTGTCGGTGAATACGGTCTCCGCAACAAGCGTGAGCTGTGGCGCGTTCAGTTCGCTCTGGCCAAGATCCGCAAGGCCGCTCGTGATCTGCTCACTCTGGAGGAGAAGGATCCCAAGCGTCTGTTCGAGGGTAATGCTCTGCTCCGTCGTCTGGTCCGCATCGGTGTACTGGAAGAGGATAAGATGAAGCTGGATTACGTCCTGGGATTGAAGGTCGAGGATTTCTTGGAACGCCGTCTGCAGACTCAGGTGTTCAAGCTGGGTCTTGCTCGCAGCATGCACCACAGCCGTGTGCTGATCAAGCAGCGTCACATCCGTGTAGGCAAGCAGCTTGTCAACGTGCCCTCCTTTATGGTCCGTTTGGACTCTCAGAAGCACATTGACTTCGGTCTGAACTCTCCCCTTGGTGGTGGTCGCCCAGGCCGCGTTAAGCGCCGCAACATGGCCCGCGCTGCTGCTAAGGAGGGTGGTGCTGATGATGGTGAGGATGAGGACTAAAATTTTAGGTTCGGTCTCCACTTATCATGTTTCAAAAAGCATATCTTCAAACTACTTGTAGACATACTCATCACATCCATCACAGGGTTGACAGAGACAGTGATGGTCCACTAATGGGGAAGGAATGAACAAGATTCTGTGAAGATTGGTTTGAATGCACCACAATTCAGAAGCCCGTGTAATCTAGCCACATGGGCCTTTGGAATCATGGTCTTACCTCCTTCTGCATGCCATCGTTTCTGAACTATCATCCTGTTAACATCCCAACACACATACCCTTAACAAGGACGGCAACATGTCGAAGCCGTGTTGTCTCTCCTCGTCTTCCACATCTTTTCTTTTTAAAATTTCAACATAGCTTCTGCCATGATCATTAACGGTGATGATGGTCAGAACAACAAACTTCACAAGCAAAAGCATAGCATGTTTGACATAGGAAATACACCTTCTATCAAAAGTACTCGTAAGACTCAGCGACTTTGCCCCGGATTATAATGTGCATGCTCAGACGACTGTAAACATAGTACCTGACAATGAACATGGCCCACAGACATGTGAAATGGGAAAATGTAAATGTGATGTGATGACTATGAAATGTTCAGAAAATGTGAATGTGTATATGTGATGACTATGAAATGTTCAGAAGATGTGGTCTTGTGTTGGTAGAGATGTTGTGCTCATGTTTTGTGTAGCTATGCACCTGAGAGAACCGTTAGTACCGATCCTTCTTGCTCAGCAGGGGAAGCGGACTAGATGGCGTCGTGCTGCGAGCCCTGCTGCGTCCTCGCATAAAGGCCTGTCCATTCTGGCTGAAGACAACTAGTGCGACGAACAGTACGGCAAAGATGAACAGTACCAAAGGCTGGTAATGACGGGCGCAGTTGCGAACAAACGCTTCGTGCATCATGCTGCTATAGACGGCATCAAGGGCCGGATAAGCCGCAGAGACAACGTTCGATAGCAGCTGATCCGTGGGATTGTAGGCGGAAAAGCAGTGCTCATTCCCACGATGTTCCAAATTCATCCAGGTACCCAGGAAGATGTAGCGGCTATTGGGGCTATTGCGTTTGAGAGCTGCAACGATGGGGTCAATAGCATCGTCCAGCTGCTTCTGACCAGCAGGTTCTAATCCCGTGGGTCCACCCTTGATGTAATAGTCCGTCAGTGCTCCAACGCGATCCACTACGTGCTTAGTTACAGGGTCCCCGGAATGGCGGCCAATGCCCTCATAGCCCGATTGCAAGAAGACGACAAAGTCAGGTTGTAGATCTCTCAGTATCGTCTCAATTGGAGACACGTCGGCACGACCAGCCGGGTCCCACATAGCAGCCTTGTTCTGGCACATGTCTCCATGAGCGACCTCGACGTCGTGGCGAATGTCCGGGTCGACAACTGGAATGAAATAAAGCTGCAAAGTACTCAGAATGCTATGTCCGTATCGCTGAGCTTCCTGGCCCCTATGCTTTATCGTCTCCAGAGGACGGGTCAGTGCAGTGAACACAAGCTCACTAGTCATGAATTCGTGCCCGTGAAGACCGCCAAAGATGACAACTTTTGGTTTCGCGCGAGGCATGGCAAGGTCCATAAGGGTACCCGCCATACTGCGCTTTTCACTGATTGGAGAGTTAAGGCGCTCAAATGGGTCACTCAGCTCAACCACGGGCACAGGCCGTCCAGCCCTACTCTTGTAGGCCCCAGCAACGCGAACTAGATCTGGCGAATCCCTGAGGATTTTGTCCATTTCCTCCCCCAGCTCTGCAAGTCGGTGGTACCGAGAATATGTAGGAGCATATTGGGTCTCACCATTGGCCACGGAGGCCATGGCCACTAAAAGTGTGGCGATTAACATGAATATAACCTTCATGATATGTGTTCTGTTGCCTCCTAATTTCTTCTTTTTTGTAAGTTGTGAAACTTCCGCCGAGTGTTTCCAGGGATGTTAGTGCAATTACCCGGGGTCCCTCTGTATCTGATAGGGTTCTCTAATTTGCCGGTCCTTCTCGAAGCGATACAACCATGTACGCTTTGAAGAGCCCTTTATGTTAAGGCAACCTGTAAGGCTGTACACTATCATTCAACAGCAATCGCCACAAGGGTGCTGATCACACCTTTGAATTACCTAAACAATTCCTTCGATAGTTCACCAGAGTTCTTCTCGTGCCTCGAAACAGAACGCAGAACACAGTCAAAGGCAGAAAACAGAAGGAACCACACCGAGCAACAAAACCGGGAACGCGCACCGACAAGAGAAGGGCTCACCACAACAGGGAACGGCCTTGGTATGCCCTTTTGTGTCGTTCGTGGCGCACTGACATACTCACACTGCGGGTAGAGTCGTCACGATTCCCCCAATTTGTCGTTCTCTTTCGCTTCGGGAAACCCGAGGTAATATTTTTTGCCACCTCCCACACCCACCAACCCCTCCTAAACTTTCTGTGTTTGAGACCCAGGACCTTTTTCTTTTCTTTTTTTTTTCCTTCTTCGTCCCTTCCTTTTTGCCCGAAAGGCTCCAGGGTCGCCCTCCTGCAGCAAGAGTGGAGCCGGTCGTCGCTCTCCCTATCGATCTCTCGAGTCCCCCCCCCGTCCACTGTACACCGGTCCTATACACAATTCAAGCACAAACACATTCCACCCCCTCCCCCCCCCTTTTTTCGCTTTCACCGTTTTCTAAGCTCTTCGGTTATTGTTTTCGCGAGGGTCCCGGGTCGCGTCTTTTGTCTTTCCTCATTTCCTCACCTGCGTGTTTCTTGTGAACTGCCGCAAAGAATTTGCCCAAAAGGAGCTGCCCGCACAATGCGAACTGCCACTGGGAACAGCCGCTGTGGGGGTAGGGGGGAAGGGGGAGGGAGAGGATGGGAGGAGCGCCAAACTGGGCGATGGCGCCGCGTTCGGACACACCACCGTCGCTGCACCAGAGCGCCTTCCGCCTCAGTGGAAAAAAAACTCCGTCTCTCTTAGCTTACCAATTTTTCCGTGACCACGTCCCGCTCGCCAGGGGTGGGGTGGTGGTGGTAGTCTCTCTCCTGTTCTCTCCCCCCCCCCAACCCGGACTCTCTCTCTCTCTCTCCTCTTCCTCCGGACGGGAGTTTTTCTTTTTTCAGACGGTAAGCTCCCTTGGGTATGGTACGGCCAAGCACAGTGTTGAAAGCATGGAGGTCTTGTAACAACCCCGGAGTGTCGGGAAATTGGCAACCAAAGGGAACAAGAAAAAGGAAGACCAAAAATGCAGCAAAGGGGGAGGGCGGGAAGGGGGCGACCGAATTTGGTTAGGCGATTGGGCACTGGGTCGCTAGGACAGAGCGGAGTCTGTAGAGAGACAGGGAGAGAGGAAGCGGGAAAAGTGGAGGTGAGACCAAAAGGCCAAGGAGGTGAGAACCCGTGTGTGCGGAGACAACCAAGAACTCCCCGGGGCTGAACACCTGCCAATTAAAATTGAGGCGTACTTCATCCGCCTTCCTCTCCGTCTTCTCCGTTTTGGCTGCACCTGGTACTGTATATATAGACGGCGCGATCGTGGACAAGCTGGGTTGGGCATGTGCAGGATGTGTGATGAGAGTCTGCTCTCTTGGTCACATTTTTTTTTTCGTTTTTGCCTTTCTTTTTTTTCGGGGCCCTTCCCTTTTAGGGGCAAAGGGCGGGGGAAGGGAGGGAATTCTTGAAATCTTTGCGGTGGTGGTAAGCCGGCTAAACCAAACAAATTGGAATTCATTTCGTTTGGGAGCCCCGGAGAGCAGGGAGCAAAGTATACCACCACCACAAGCTCAGACATGCTCATGCCTTGCCTCTCGTTTAAATTGCCCTCGTTTCTTGTCAGGTAAGCATGCTTGATGAATGTGTTTTGGTTGTCCAAAGACTACTCCACCGTTTCTCCTCTGAATCGTGCTCAAAACAGGGCCGCAGATTGGTGGTCGGTCGCGTTGCATTTGTTTTCATATCAACCGGATTCCCAGCTAAAGAGAACCTTCCCCTGGGAGGTCCGCACCACCGCTTACGACAATGTTCCCAGCAAACTGACTGGTAGTGGTCATCAATTCACACGGGTCACTAACACCCATCCTGTGCGCAATTTTAATTCATATGTTAATGAATTAATGCCTTACCTAGGACTTCGAAGTGAGTACCTTCTTCACCACCAACTTTTTTTTTCCATTACGTCCGATGCCCTGCTGTGCGGTCGTCCCAGATCTGGTGATACAATAATTCAGTGAACATGAATGTATAGAAGAGAGTGTTTCTTTTTTTTTTTTGTGAACGCCCCCCTCTCCGTTATTTTTTTTTTTGCACTCAACCGTGCACTTCCGGGACACACCCCTAGCACTCAAGCCCCCGCTTTGGCCCCCCGTAACCGCCCCATTGTGGCCACGGATGGTAAACGATTTGACGGAAAAGGTTCGCGATCGGTCGGGTGTGAGCACATGCGGTGATGAAGGAAGTGTGGAAACTCCTGGAACCGCTGGCCCATTTTCCTTGGTACGTGGGCACATCTCGTAATTGGGCCAACAATCTCATCACCCGCCACAGGAGTTGCACTAGCGCTTTGTCCAAGGTCAGCTGAAGGGCTAAATTTGTCTCATTACAACACATCTCGCACCTATCGTTCAACGCTACAATGTAATGTGAAGACGAAAAAAAATTGAAGTGTTGATGGACACTTGAAGTGTAGGAAAACGTAGCCGCCATGGAGCATGCCGAGCACGCAAGTAAACACTTTCTGGTGCTCTACTGGTCGCGAGCATGTTTACGTATCCCAACAGTAGCAACTCTTTATCGGTTATCGGACGCGTGGAGGAACAAGTGAGGGGCGCAAACTTGCTCTGCGATCTCATCTCGTTCATCTTTTGCGATAAATAACACCAAAATCTTCCTCATGGCTTCGTCCTGCGTGACCCTCCCTCCACTCCGATCGCACCTGAAAACGCCTGTGACATCAAAGGCGCAATAAACCAAGTTATGGGATGAACGGGGTCGTGCGGAACGCAAAAAGTTGGTGAAAAAACCGCGGATTCTGTGCGCGCGATTGTACTATGAGATGGCTCCGCTCACTCGTCAGTTTTTCCAGTCCAGTCGCCTTCTGTTGTCACGCAGTGTTTTGTGACAGGAACCCCGAAAGCCCAGGATGGACACCAAGACCTCTGTGCACATCCACCAAATAACCGAAAGGGGCCGGGGCGGAAGCTTTCTTGTCGCAGCGGAGGCGTTCTCCACCGTTCCTTTTCTTTACCCAAAAGTAAAAGAATAACATGGAACCCTCCCGCAAGAGAACCCCTGTACAAACCGAAACACAATGTAGGCAGAGAGGGAGGGGAGGGGTGCCCGGGTGGACGGACCCCTGTCGCTTAGAATACGGTAGGGGTCCGGTCCCATGGAATTAAGGAATCGAAGGGAATACTACCCATTGCCCTTTTATGGCCAAATTCTGAAAGAACCAGAGCAACGGGAGCGAATGGTGAGCAGAGGGGGGGGGGAGAGAGGGGAGGAAGAAGTGAAAGAGCGAGGGAGTGGCACACTCCCCCCTCTACCCAAGGCGAGGCCAGGAGGGCAGTCTTTTTTTTAAATCGTGCCGTAGAGAGCAAGAGCAAAACATAGCAAAACGGGGCGGAAAGTGGAAGAAATGTTAAAAAGAATTTCCGGTAACGAAGTAACCTTGGCGAACACCCCGCACCGCGCATACTTTCTTTCTTTTTGGGTTTGCAGAAACGGCAGGTGGAAGAGTGGAGAGCCCTGGATTATCTTTTTTGTCACGAGCTCACCGGGGTGGTAACCGTTGGTACGGGTGCGGAGGGGGGGTGTTATGGAACAGGACGTTGCGTTGCAGTCTTGGGAACGTCGTGCAAGGCGAGATTTTCCAAAACCCGAGTCTCAGTGGTTTGCACCCAATGGGCTCGGTTTCCAATCTCGGTACTGTACGGTACAGGGTCATCATCGACCAAGGGGAAACGCTGATGAGGACCAACAAGCCAACTAGGAAACAACAAGGCAAAAATTTGCGGGTGTACCATGCCAGCCTAAATCGCCGATGAGATCTGCAGTGGAGGCCAATTAAGGCCCCCGGCATTTGACCCATTTTATATACGGAATTATAAGGCCAAAAATATTGGGAAATGTTGACGTCCTTGAAATTATCACTAGACCTGCGATACGTACCCACAATTATCAAAGGTGTACGTACAGATATAATTATACGGAACTATTTTAATATTGAGCGGGTGGTTTTGCTGTTTTTGAAGAAACTGCGCCAGAGCGGTCTGCTGCTAAACCGTCAGTAGCGACGAGGCATGAGATGGTCTCGCACCGTTGTTTAGGATGCCCTCGTTTGGCTATTTCCTCATTCTGCAGTCATCATGGCTTCATGTTAACAGGAATGCCTAGTCGGCAATTACGACAACGTGTAGACACTGCATTCGACCCGAAGCGAGTGAACAAGAACGAGCACGAACCAAAGCAGTGAGTCTCCAATCATCACAATGGATGGCTTGCGACTGGACGACCTGGTCAAGGAAGCGGAACAATTCCTCAACTATAGCATTCATGAAGAGGACAATAAGTTAGTACAGGAGCTGATTGATAGCAAGGATGAAGCTCAGCTGCGCAAACTGTTCGAGGGCCGCATACAGTTTGGCACCGCCGGACTGCGGTCACGTATGGGACCGGGATGGACCGCCATGAACGATGTGACCGTGCTGCAGACCACACAGGGACTAGCCAAGTACATGGTGGAATACTACAGCACTAAGATGGATAAGAATGACATCAAGGTAGCAGTGGGATACGACGGACGGCACCGCAGTCGAAGGTTTGCTGAGATCACTGCCTACACTTTTGCTCGCTACGGGTTGAAGGTTATGATGTACTCGCAGATGACACCTACACCTTTGCTGGCCTGGGCCGTCAAACATCTGAAGTGCAGTGGAGGCGTCATGGTGACGGCATCACACAACCCTAAGGATGACAACGGATACAAGCTCTATTGGGGCAATGGTGCACAAATTGTCAGCCCCATCGATTCCGGGGTTCAGGCCAAGATCATGGAAAGTCTCATCCCAGACGAAAAGTGTTGGCCTATGGGCAAGGGTGACGTCCTAGAGGGTAATCCAAATATCACTCCAATTCCGCAAGAAGTGATCACGGAGTACTTCACCACTCTGAAGCAAACTTTGCACTTCCACGACAACCCGTACAAACCTGCGGCAGAGAGCAACGGAACTACTGACGGGGAGAAGGCGACAGCGACTGCGGGTCAGCCGCTGAAAATTTGCTATACAGCTATGCATGGAGTGGGCACACCGTTTGCACGCCAGGCCACTGAGGCATTTAATCTAAAGCCGCTGGTGGAAGTACCGGAGCAGGCTGACCCAGACGCGGAGTTCCCCACGGTGACCTTCCCCAACCCAGAGGAAGGCACGAGTGCTCTGAATCTGGCAATGAAGCGAGCTGAAGCCGAGGGATGTCGTGTTATTTTGGCAAACGATCCGGATGCGGATCGTCTAGCGGTTGCAGAACTGGATTCCTCCGGCAAGTGGAAGGTCTTCACGGGAAACGAGATTGGCATCCTCTTTGGCGGATATCTGTGGGCAAACTCCAGCAAATTCGGTGTTTCTTCGCCAGATCAAGCTATCATGCTGGCCAGTGCAGTGAGCAGCAAGATGTTAGAGGCAATGGCTAAGAAGGAAGGCTTCAAATTCGCCGAGACGCTGACGGGGTTCAAATGGATCGCAAACGGCGCGATCACGGCGCGCGAACAGGACGGCTTGGTTCCCTTGTTTGCCTTCGAGGAGGCCATTGGCTTTATGTGCTCTGACATGGTCCTTGATAAGGACGGCATCAGTGCTCTGGCTTGTATGGCAGAGTACGCTACACAAGTTTATGCCCAGCAGCGCACACTGCAAAGCGAACTGGAGACCTTATACGCAAGGTATGGGTTCTTCACGTCCTACAACTCCTACGTCATCAGCCACGATTCAAACAAAACCAATGCTGCCTTCAATGCGATCCGTGCCAATGAGGAGTATCCGAAGATAATCAACGGTCGGGAGGTTAAGTTTGTGCGCGATCTTACTACTGGCTATGACAATGCCCAACCGGACAAGAAGGCAATTCTGCCAACGTCAACGTCATCGAACATGATCACGTTCAGTTTCATCGGTGGGTTGATATTGACGCTGCGCACTTCTGGCACCGAGCCAAAAATCAAGTGGTACTCGGAGAAACGGTTGCCGGGTGCTGCGAGAGAAGAGTGGGCAGGCGCCGAGGAAAGCCTGAAAGAAGAGGTCAACGGCATGATTGAAGAACTCCTGAAACCAACAGAGTACGGCTTTCAGCGCCGTGCAGAATGAAGCAAATAGATCAAATAGAGTCCAACAAACACATAAAGCAATCAGTAAGCCCTAGCACATCATCATCATTGTCACTGGAGACCAAAGCTGGTGATGAGAAGCGCCAATAGCAGACACCACCGGTGGCGATGTCGCAGCTCTCCCCTTTCGTCCGGACAAGGCAGTGACCCACTGAGTAGATCCCGCAGTGCCCCACGCTAAGAGGGCCGGGGTGACGACATCAACTTACACGGGGGCCTAATTTTCACAAACCCCTCAGCTGGGTTCCCAAAAAAATTAAACGGTCCGTCCAAAACACCACCCCCCCCCCTTTTCCCTTCCTTTTTGCTTCCCCTCCCCCAAAACTTCCCGTTTCTTTTTTCTCTCCACTCTCCCTTCTTTTCCCTGTGTTGTTTATTCTTTTTCGCTTGGAGGGGTGGAGACCCAGGTAGAAGTACCAGCGGCCCACGATACCAATCATCCGCTTGTTTTTTCGTTTTCGACTTTCCTGCAGCAAGCGTTTCCCCTGACCGTGGGCAGGAGGGGAAGAAATAAAACACGACCGAACAACAGCCACGGGGGTACCGGGCGAGCACGCACACGCACGATCGGCAAGAGTCACCCACCCGACTGGGGGCATTGTCCCTATCCCGGTCTGTCCAGTCACAGGTCGTCGATCAGTCGTACCTCCTGGAATGCAGTGAAGGGTCGAGTAGGTTGTGATGCTGCGGTGTATGACGTGTGAATTGGGCGGCCGCGTTCTAACCTCTCTGCTGGTACATGAGACTATTGGGTGCGGGAAACCCGTTCTGTGGTAACAAAGCATATGCTTGGATTTCGATCACTAGCGCAGAACATACGGAAAGCAACCATGGCCCTGTCCAGTAAATTGAGTCTCAAGGACCTTGATGTCCCGGGTAAGCGCGTTCTGATGCGTGCTGACTTCAACGTTCCTCTGAAGGACGGTGAAATTACCAACACTGCCCGCATTGAGGCCACCTTGCCCGCCATCAAAGAGTGCCTAGACCGCAAGGCCAAGTGCGTGATCCTCATGAGCCATCTGGGACGTCCGAACGGTCAGAAGAAGCCCGAACTGAGCCTGAAGCCCGTCGCGGAGGCTCTGAAGAAGTTCCTGGACAAGGATGTACAGTTCCTGAGCGACTGTGTCGGACCCGAGGTTGAGAAGGCTTGTGCGGACCCTCAGGACGGATCTGTGATCCTTCTTGAGAACCTCCGTTTCCACATCGAAGAAGAGGGTAAGGGAGTTGATGCCGACGGCAACAAGGTCAAGGCAGACGCCGCTGCAGTGGATGCCTTCCGCGCTTCCCTGACTAAGCTCTGTGATGTCTTCGTCAACGATGCTTTCGGCACTGCCCACCGGGCCCACTCTTCTATGGTCGGCGTTAAGGTTGACAAGCGTGCCGCGGGTCCCCTGATGAAGAAGGAGCTGGATTCCTTTGCTAAGGTGCTGGAAAATCCTCAGCGCCCATTCCTGGCCATCCTTGGTGGTGCCAAGATTAGCGACAAGATCCAGCTGATCGACAACCTGCTGGACAAGGTCAACCTAATGATCATTGGTGGCGGTATGGCCTTTACTTTCAAAAAGGTCATCGACAATATGAAGATCGGTGGTTCTTTGTTTGATGAGGAGGGTAGCAAGATTGTCACCAAGCTGATGGAGAAGGCCAAGGCGAACAATGTCGAGATAGTCCTGCCCACCGATTTTGTCACCGCCTCTAAGTTTGCTGAGGATGCCGAGGTCGGTGCCGCTACGGATAAGGACGGTATCCCTGACGGCTGGATGGGCCTGGATGTCGGCCCTGAATCCAACAAGGCCTTCGCCGAGACCATCAAGAAGGCGAAGACCATCATTTGGAACGGCCCCCCCGGTGTTTTTGAGTTCGCGAACTTTGCTGCGGGATCCAAGTGTATGCTGGATGCAATTCTGGAAGCCACTGAGGGCGGTGCCACTTCCGTGGTTGGCGGTGGCGACACTGCCACCGTGGCCAAGAAATACAAGGCCACTGACAAGTTTAGCCACGTTTCCACCGGAGGTGGCGCTTCTCTGGAGCTGCTCGAGGGTAAGGATTTGCCCGGTGTGTCCGCCCTCAGCGACAAGAGCTGAATATCCGTTGGCGGAAACTCCAAGCCGCGTTTGTAGATCGGGCTTGTTTCGGACCCAACATGATCACAGCGTCTTCCTCACATAATATTAAAACCCGTTTAACACCTGTTATGTATCAAATCTCCAACTTAGCACATTGGTCAGACACGGCTGCTGCAACAGGGCGCACGATGCCACACAGTTACCACCATGTTATTCACAATGGACCCCCCGTGTGTGCCAACCGTCGCGCTTGCGATGGGGGAATATTACACCCCCCCCCCTCCCCCTTTTCCCATCGGCATCGCTTCCCAAAAAGGGCAAAATCGAAGTAGAGGGTTCGTTCGCACCTCCCAGGGAAACCGTGGTACGCGGGTACTTCAAAAACAAAGAAAAAGACGAGGGAAGGACAATGGGGGAGTTCTATCCGGCCGTCTCGAGGCTTCGTACGAACGATCTTCCACAGTAACCTGATCGAAACGGGGTGGAAACTTGTCGTACCTCAACTCAGGACCAGGAATATAGACGTTTATTACTTCTACATATTTTCGGTACAGACAGATCCACGTACCCTTCAAAAGTCCCAAAGGGAAGGTCACAAACCGAATAGGAGTACTGGAAATACAACACTGGGGATTTAAGAATCGCGTAAAGGTTAAGCATGGTCTACGAATATCGCAGTGCGATCCGCACTGGGACTGTGTTTGTCTTGCTCTTTGGCTCAGACTACATTATTCCTGAGGAGCTTTTCACTGTGTACAAGGCTCAATTCGACCAAGCCTACCTGTGGGGCATCAGTTTAACTCTGGCCGTTGTTACGACCACGGTGATGCTCACCTACGCCTCCAAAAACAACACCATGATCATGGCTCCGGACAATCCTAACGCTGAAGATGAAGACCACGATGAGGAGGTCAAACTGGTGCGTCAGAGTGCCTCCGATTACGACAAGTCGCTGGTGCCTAACTTTGTACGTCTGTATGTGATTGGTGGTATGATTACCTTCGGTCTGTTCACCATGGACCGTGCCGTTTTCAGTGCACTGATTCAGTGTACTGTTGTGCCGACCACGTTGCTCATGGAGCCCTTGGTCCTAAACCATCTACTCGGTGTCGGTATTGAACGTCCCTACAAGAAGCAGATTGGTCTCCTCTCTTTGATCGGGCGGGCATTCCACTACATGTACAAGGACCTGAAGGAGTCCATCGCTGATATCCGTGAGCAACTGGGCAAGATGGGCAATCAGCCAAAGAAGGGCAAGACCAAAGAGGAGAAGGCTGCAGCCCACAAGGCCGACAAGAAGGCCCGGAGTAAGAAGGCCTGAAGTATGTCTTGGACGCTGTCCATGGGGTCGGACCGTGTGAGTCCAGTGACGCTCGGAAGTAGGATTTCCCTGGACGATACTACAATCCTCATTGCCAAGAGTGAGGTCCATACTAAAGAAAATACGCGGAGCGTATTGGCATTGCAGGACCCACATTCTGAGCCGGGAAGGTAATGCAATTGTGTCCAGCCTCCACCACCAATCCCATGAGCCTCAAACTTCCAACATCCTTTGAGAGAATAACTAGAAAAGAAAAATCTTAACTCCTTTATGTTCGAAATTGAAATCTAGAGAGCTTTATAGCAAAGCCATGGTTGCTTGCCATGTGTGCGACCAAGAATGGGGTTTCGTTCAGCTGCCAGCGGCGCATCAGGTCACAACACACTTGGGACTGATACCCAACCTGAGCCGGCCCAAGGAGGTTGGGGCGGGGCGGGGGTTGGCAGGGGTGCTTTGAGAACCCAAGCCCTCTCCCCCCCTTTTCTCTCCCGGGCAGGCTCCACGCTCGCTTGGGTCTCAAACACTTTCAGTGACGTGCCCAGCACCCCCGGCCCTTCGACCGGGGGTGTCCGTGTGTGCGTTGGGACTCGCACAGCCGATTCGTCGGTGGCTCTCAACGTTGATTGTCCTTGTCTCTTTCAGATGACGCAACAACCACAGATACCACATATGTGGTTCGTTCCATGCAAAAACAACCGACAGAACTTTCTGCTGTATCGTAGTCGACGCCGAGCACATGCATCCCTTGCCATTGCTATTTGAGATCGACAACAGCTTGACCATGCTTTGCTTAGAGATGTAATGCATAGAGCATGGTTCGTTAAGAAACTGTTGCGTACACATTAACATGTAGTAAATTAGCCATTCTAATGTCAGTTTTAGTCGTAGCACATAGAATATTTATATAACAATGCCAGGTGGCGGCAGAAGGCGGAAGGGGCCTCGGCGCGGGCAAACCCAACGTTCGAAAGGTGGAATAGCTGTAAGTGAGCACGAACAGAACAATGTCGTCGGGGGAGACGGGACATTACTGGAGTTTACCGATGGCACTGTGACGGCCATCTCAAATCAGGACATTGTACGTGTACTCTCCAACCGACTTGAGAAAACACTAACAATCGGAAGCGACTTTAATGGTCTCTACGACGCCGTGGCAAACGAAGAGTTTGAGAAGGTGTACGATGCGTTCCGCTTGGCGGTTGCGCAGAGCCAAATCGGGGCCATCCTAAAGATATTACGCAAGGCCGCAAGACGGTCACCGGACCCGATTAAAGCAGCTTTGACTCTGGTGCAGCGCGAAGCCCGGTACGGAGACCGCTCCGGTTACCACAACTACGGAGAACAGATCCTCAAGGCGTTTCTGCCCTGGTGGTTCCACAGTTACGGAGCAGCATCACGGGATGACGAAGTCATTCCCGGTAACGAGTCCCCGGAGCTTGCAGAGGGCGAAGAGCTTTCCAAGATTTACGGGGCGGGCGACCGGCCGAACAACTCAGACGCGCAGACGGCCTGGGAGTGCATCACTAGTGGACCATCCCGCTTGGGGGCCCGGGACATCGTGCTCATCAGCCGAACTTTTGACTTTGTGCACAATTTAGACGACGATCAGCTCATTGCAGTCTACAATCAGTTGGCTAGCCGGGGCAACTGCTGGAAGGAGACGTCACAGTTTGCGGATGAGACCGAGATTTTGACTTTGATTGATGTTCAGCGAATGTTTAGGGCTGCAATTGGGGACAATCAAATGTCAATTGTGGTGAATATTGCGGAACGTCATCCAGTGGTGCGGAAAGATATTTTGAAAGCCATGGACAGCTGGTGTGAAAGTCTTTACTTCAAATCAGGCTCGGGCGGTGCTGAAGGAAGCAACGGCATTGTCGATTCTGACAGCCTGACATCCTCTCTGTCCGAAAGCAGTGCATCCAATGGTGGAAGCGGATCGTCATCAAAGAAAAAGGACATGCCCCAAAGTGTACGTCAAGGGAAGATGAGTAAAGATCGATTCCTGCAACAGGTGTCTTCCCAGGCCACGCGGCAGTGTGCAAAGTGGGGTCTCGTTGCCGACGAAGTCTGCCCGTCGGCGCGGCTGGTCGTGGACAGTAACGCTTTGTTTTGGCATGTGCGCCAGATAGCTACCACTCGCCACAAGGCAATGAAGTCACGCGGAAGTGATGGAGAGCGAGACCGGTGCGCATTGCATGAAACTCTTAGCTGGGAGGAACTCATCATTGATGGGATCAAACTGCGCCCGGAATTGAAGCGAGAGTTGGCATGGATGTTACACGTCAGCAAGGATCCGGTCACTTTACACCGTCTGATTGAACAAAAAATACTGAAACCATACGAAGATATTCCCAAGCGCTTTCTCGGAGGCAGCGATCCAGAGTTTTGGAGCGAGGACGAGCGGGCGTACACAAAGTGTATCTGCCCATCAATTTACGAGAAGCAGAAGGATCCCCATCAGTCAAGCTACTGGAAGTCCCGTAAGATGAAACTCAGCGACCTGCGCTTCCCGGCACGGATTACCATGGTAGATTCGCGCGAGTCTCTGAAGGACCACAGCTTTCTGTCCGACATTGGGACGAGAGTGACCATGGGCATAGACATGGAATGGAAACCGAACATGTTTCAGGGCCAGAAGCAACCTGTGGCCCTGGTACAGATCGCCTACGTTGTCAACGATCGCACAGAAGTGGTATTTTTGGACGTGCCCAGCCTTGATCCAAAGTTTGTGCACAAAATCATGGCCGATATCTTGTCCAGTCCAGACACTGTCAAAGTTGGCTTTGGCCTGGCAAACGATCTGAATATGCTTGAGAAAACACTCGCAGAACACGATCTGAGCCTGCCTGGCATCACCAACTACTTCGAACTTGAGGATGTAAATCGCATGATCAAGGAGATGCGGGATGTCAACGAATTACAACAGAAAAAGACAGGCAAACCGCGGCACGGTCATCGGCACAATAATCATCGGAGCAACTTGGAAGATCCGTCGACGCACACCACGTACACGGGATCTTTCTGGCTCCATGAGAACCCATACAAGGGCCTTAGTGGACTGGTCTATCATTTCTTCGGCTACGGTCTGGACAAGACCGAGCAGATGAGCGAATGGGAACGCAGGCCATTGCGAACGGAACAGAAAATCTATGCTGCTCTCGATGCAGCTGTCCTGGTGGACATTTTTAGCATCTTCAAGGAGAATCTTGCTCCGGATGCGAACGACGTGTCCAAGGCAACCTTGCTCCACACCGGCTTCGCCAAAGCTAAGTTGAGCGAAAATGAGCTGTTGGACCCGAACCTGTGTGATGTTCTACAGTCGCAGATCAACAAGGCCTTTCTTAACAAGGCATTCAAGATTGTTCAGGAACCACGACAACAAGCCGTGTCGGCGGGCACTAAGAAGTCGCATAAAAAGGCAACAACGTCCGCCGTGGCCAAGGAAGGAGATGGTCAGCATCCTGCACCTTCCCAGAGCACCAAGAACACCAGTGGGTTGGGCATGGGCGTGCCTCCGACCAATCCCTCCGATCCGCCCATCTTCCCGCCTGACTGTAGGTTCGCGGTGGACAACATGATCTGCCGCCTCGGTCGCCATCTGCGGTTGTGCGGAATAGACACCTTGCTCAACACTGGTGGCACCATGACTGACCAAGCCTTCATCACACGCATCAATTCTGAAGATAGGACGCTCCTGACCCGTGGACAGCGCTTCCACGTTCTACTCAATCAGTTAGACTATCAGAAGGCAGTGCAAGTGCAGGGAGACAGCGTTGAAGACCAGCTAGCGTGGGTGCTCAAGTATTTCAACATCAAGGTGAGGCCCCAGGACATGTTCAGTCGCTGTCAGCGTTGTAATGACGCCGCATTCCATACCTTTACTGCTGCGGAGATGAGCGCGCGGGCCGAGGCCAATCCCGAGGTCTACCAACGCTTCCCTCCAGGACTGTTCGATCGCGAGCTCGCCTTTCACGAGTGTACGGCCTGCCACAAGGTCTACTGGGACGGAGCCCACGCGCGTAACTTTGTGCGTGACTTTGGCGACGTGATTGAGGGCTCCACCCCGTAGTCCGAAACGGGATAAGATATGCAGTTGGTGAAAAGGTCATAATACACTTTGTATGTTTGTATATAATGGTGAAATGGAACGAAAATATGCACACCATGATTATTTTTTCTGGCTTTCGTGATGATTCTTGTCAGATTGGAAGTTTTTTACCCCGTGCTGTGCTGTTTGTGCTAACCTGTGCTCTTGATCTATTCCCTGGTTTGGGGACATTGAATTGGGGGGCGGGAGGACGACGGCCACCTTTTGCCAGCATATTTCTCTTCCCGGTGGTCAAAACTAAGCTAGGTGAAAAGGATGCCAGAGGTATCCAGAGCTAGGACTGCTACTGCGTTATGGTCATAATTTACCCGAACTTCGTAACCCTAATTTTGCACATGCTTAGCAGACCCAATGACGTGGAACTTGAAGCCGATGTCGACCATCTTCTTGGTGTCAAGGATCTTCCGCCCGTCGAAGCAGAAGGCAGGCTTCAGCATACCGTCATAAATCTTGTTGTAGTCCAGGGTCTTAAACTCGTCCCATTCGGTAATGATCATCATACCATGGCATCCCTCGCTGGCGGTGTAAGCATCGTTGTGGAGCTTGATATTGCTCTGGAAGCGCTTCTGGTGCTCAGCATCATACCCGGGCACGTACAGGTCACGGAAGATCTGCTTCTCGGGGACCTTCGGGTCGTAGATGTGCAGAGTGGCTCCCTCTTCCAACAGAGCGCGGCAGACGGCAATGGCGGCAGATTCGCGGGTGTCACCGGTGTCCTTCTTGAAAGCAAACCCGAGAACGGCCAGACGCTTGCCGGTCACCGTGTTGAACATGGTGCGCACAATGTTGCGGGTGAAGCGCTCTTTCTGATAGTCATTCATCTTAACAACTTGGCGCCAGTAGTCGGCAACCTCCGGGAGGTTGAAGCACTCGGACAAGTAGACCAGGTTAAGAATGTCCTTCTGGAAGCAAGACCCACCGAACCCGACGGAAGCCTTCAAAAACTTGGAACCCAGGCGAGAGTCCTGACCGATGGCATAGGCGACCTCGTCGACGTCTGCACCCGTGGCCTCGCAGACCGCAGAGATGGAGTTGATGGAAGAGATGCGCTGGGCCAGGAAGGCGTTCGCAGTCAGCTTGGCCAGCTCGGACGACCACAGGTTGGTGGTGATGATGCGTTCCCGGGGCACCCAGTTAGCGTAGACCTCTACCAGGCGCTCGACAGCCTGGTCGCCGGTGGGAGTCTTGTGGCCACCGATGAGGACACGGTCGGGGTTGGTCAGATCGCTGATGGCCGTACCCTCGGCCAGGAACTCGGGGTTGGAAAGAATCTCAAACTGAGCCTTGGTGGAGGAGTTGGCCTGCAGGATGGTGGCAATAGATTCGGCACTGCGGACGGGCACGGTGGACTTCTCCACGACAATCTTGAACTCCGTGGCCAGTTCGGCAATGCGGCGGGCGGCGGACTCAATGAACTTCAGGTCGGCGGCGTATCCCTTGCCCATACCGTAGTCCTTGGTGGGAGTGTTGACACAGATAAAGATCAAGTCAGCCTCAATGATGGACTTGTCGACCTCGGTGCTGAAGAACAGGTTGCGCCCACGGCACTTCTTGACGACCTCATCAAGGCCGGGCTCGTAAATGGGAAGATTGTCACTGTTCCACGCGTCAATGCGCTCCTGGTTAATGTCCACAATTGTGACCTGGATGTGGGGGCAATTGAGAGCAATCATGGAGCAGGTGGGGCCACCCACGTAGCCAGCACCGATGCAGGTAATCTTCTGGACCTTTTTGGTAGCCATTTTTGTTATGTTGTTGTGTTGGTGGTTAGATAAAGTGTGTGAAGGGGGAGTTGGAACTTTGGTTGGTTGTTTCAAAGAAAAGGAAAGGCACACAGATGTTGTTGTTGCAAGCCCTTTGTCTTGTAAACCCTGTTTCTTGTCCTGTGTTGAAAGTAAACGCCTTTGTGGCGGTCTCAAATTCCAACGGCTGGATCACGTCACACTAAGTACCCAGACGCGCACTCCCTGCTAGCAACACTTTCTTTCAAGACATTTGTTCCCTTTTCCCTTTCTGCTTCTTGCTTGCTTGCTTGCTGGTATGCCGTGTCCACATCGCCGTGAGCTTCCCGTGTTCTCTCTCTCTCTCGCTCTCTCTCCTGTGTCCACCGTGTCTCTCTCGAGCCCCCGCGCACATCGCACACACTCACACATCGCTCTTTTGTCTCTCTTCTTCCTTTATTTTTTTTTTCCCCCTTTTTCCCGTGACCCTTGCGCCGCCCCGCTTGACGCCCCGACTCCCGTGGTACCCTCCGTCTCCCCGACCTCCCGGGAGGGAGGACGGTGGAGGGAGCCCCTCGGCTCCCCAAAAAAACAAAAAAAAACAGAAAACAAAAAAAAAGGAAAAAAAGGAGAGAGAGAGAGAGAGAACCCAGAGCGAAAGGTACTTTCAAAAAGAAAAAAAAAAAGGGAAAGAAGCGACGGTTTGGCCCTTCCCCTCTTCCCCGGGAACCATAAAAAGTTGCCAAAAAATACGGAGGTCAGGAGCCTATGAATTTTGTGACAACACAGAGAGAGAGAGAGAGAGCGAGAGAGAGAGAGAGAGAGAGAGAGAGAGAGAGAGAGAGAG
>PDIP01000052.1:0-14620 GCA_002811645.1 Corallochytrium limacisporum
AACCCTAACCTAGCCCGCGGTCTCCTTGGTGCCAAAAATGCGATCTTCATGGGCGGTATTCACGAGTATCTTGTCGATCTCGACCTCAAACTCATCATTTGTTCCCTCAGATTTGCCGTTTTCTGCGGCAATCTCACTCTCAAGAACGGGCTGCTGCGACTCCGCGTTCTGCGTGTAGTCGATTTCGATCCGCAGGACCCACCTCTCCATGACAATTACAAACGTGTGTAGCACAAGTTGTCCGGCAGCCAGCAAATGACCACCTACCAAAATGTTCGCGAGATACCATGGAATGTTACGACCCCATTTGGTCAAGATATTAGAGGGGATCTCACAGCCATAAACACCATGGTTAAGGGCACCAACCAGTGCGTAAACCGTCAGAAGACAAATGGTCACCAAGATGATGGGCCAGTGCATGTTCTTCGGATATTTCATATTACGACGGGTTGAGGGAACCAAGATATTGAAAGTGTAAGCAAACAAGAAGATGGCGATACCTTGAATGCCGATAGAGATCTCCACGTTCTCTGGATTCTCGTATTCGATGGGCTCGCCACTGTCGCTGCCGGCCTCAGCCAGAATGATGATAGCAACACTATAAGAGCAGATGGAAGCAAAGAGCAGCATGCCTGCCATGTCCTTCACTTCAGTGAGCATGCCAACGGGCCACATGGCGGCAACAGTAATGATAACCCAGAGCTGGTAATCGAGGTTGCTTACGTTCGCAAAGACAGCCTGGAATGAGGATGCGCACAGGATGAGGAAGATGATGGCCACGAAATACGTGTCAACAATGAAGGCACATTGAAATACCCATTTGCCCACCGGTCCGAGATGCTCTTCAGCCAAATCAACATATGCAAATGATTTTGACACCTTAAGATTCTCATTTAAAAGAAGTCCTCCAATAATCATAAGAATGCTAACGAATAAAATCAACGTGAAGGCCCACCATCCAAAAATGGCGAACCCATATGGAATGGACAAGATTCCTGCACCGATGGACGTTGTGGTAAGGGTCAATGTAGCCTTGGCCACATCCATAATTTCATCTGAAGCCATCATTGTGCTACGTCGATGACGATACTTAGTGGAAAAATACACTATAAATTTAGTGTTCACTAGCCGAGTCCCTCTATGACCTGTCCCGATCCTTAACCACTCTTCGTTTGAATGGCAGCACCAGCGAACCAATGGATCACGCTTCGGGACGATCAAACACCTTGCAAATGGGTCTCTTGGAGTTTTATGTCTTGTCAAACTGGTTCTTCTGCGCAACACAACGTTTGTTCACCTTGTCCGTGTTTGTAGTTATTTTCGTGCTCTACCACTCTGCATCTCTGATATGTAAGAATGCATGTGGCAAATTGTTATCGGTGATTAGTCCTACATGACTTATACTCCGTTTTCCCCTCGTCCACCCCTGGCCACCGCCCTAGATCCCTATACGTTGCCAATCTATACTAAAACTGCACAGACATGCCTTTTTTCAACTGAATCCTATTGGCCCCTTTCCCCCTTTTCCTTCTTTTTTTCTTCTGCTCACAGCCCCCTTCCCAAAACAACCAACAACCCCAACCACAGAAAAGACGAAATAATGCAATTATAGCCCATCCTGTTCCACTCCTCCTACCGTTCTTACGGGAGGGGTATTGTAAGCCTTGATACGGTTGGGGGAGAGGGGGAGTGGGAGAGGGAGAGTGAGAGGAGAAAATGAAGGAAACCATATCGTCAACGGATCTATGCCAACCTCTTCATTCACCCAATAAAAAATCTTTTGCGCAAATTTTCAGAGAACGTTGCGTGCAGAGACCAAAGGTTTCCCGCAATCTCCGGTCCGTGAATATTCTGATTTTGTTCAGCCACAAAGCTGGCAGCGGTAGAATACTCTTCGAATGGTCAGGGGCAATGGAAGGAAACTTAAGGGAATATCGGATTGAATATTGATTTGTTTATTTTCATCTTCGTGTCGCAGCCAAAGCAAGCAGTCGGGGTCCGTCGCGCTGTGGTGGCTACGCAACCTGACTTTCAGGACCGGTGAGTTTCCTTTCAGTGTGTGCGCATGCCTCCTCATTATCAGCGGATAGCTCTATGATAACATAGATGCTCTAAATGTTCATCTTTGCAAATTATTCAAGAACGGCAACTTGATGACTGAGTTCACGCGTCACGTTGCCACGTTGGTAGGATACATACTTTCACAACTATTAAGTGCTGCAGCCTTGGATTCTGTCCTTCGTTGCGACAGTCAAGGGAAACACTCCGAATGCAGTCCAATCCGCTCGGATGGACCATTTAATGCTTCACACAATGTCGCTGTGGATGTAATGTATTTGGGGGACGACAATACATAAAATACGTAGTACACAATAAGATTCTTACACGGGAGTTAAAAACAATGTGAGGCTCATTTATAGCATCAGTGTGGTAAATGTTACAGGGGTAATCGACCAGTGAGTCCATTCCGGTGTCGCACTTATCGTTCGCAGGGACGAACTCACTCCACAGTAGGATCGGTGGTGTGCCATTGGGCTGGGTCGGTAGGGTGGCCGGAGCGGTCGGCGCAAGTGGCACGCGCACCAGGTGTCTCGCTGGCCTTACACCAGCCTCCCTTGCACTCAAAATCAAAGACGCACTCGTCGCCATCCTCGCCGGGGGCGTTGTTCGGAGCACAGTGATTGTTTTGGCAGAGACCGGTGAAGCACTGGTCATCATTGGTGCAGTCGGCGTTCATGCGGCGAAGGTTGTTGACCAAGTTCCAGCAGTAACCCTTGTCGCCTTGATTCATATTGCAAGGCATGAAATCACAGCAATCAGCTCCGGTTACGCATTCGCCGTCCGCAGGAACGCAGGTGTCTGCTACAGAAGGTGTGATCGGAGAAGCAGTGGTCATACCAATGACGGTACCGATGGCAATAGCAATGAAGGGCTTCATGTTTGGTTGGATTCCGGGTGATCGGTGGTCAAAAGCTAAGGAAAGACTGAAATCAAATCCTTTGAATGGTTTGAGGCTGATGGGCTTAGATGGAACTGGAACACATCTAGTTTTCAGAGTGTACTTAAATACCTTGGGTGTCGGTTCCCATGCTGCCTCTGAACTTAAAGGTCCGCATTGTAGCTCCCGGTCCGGCATGATCGCCCCGTCGTTCCACTTTTTGCCGGCCCCCCCCTTCTTTGGAGGAGGAGGTTTGCCCCCTTGACGTAACAACCTCCGGTCATTCACTAAGCCATATAAACGCCCGGGCCGCGGTTACTTTGTATGGTAAACGGTCCTGCCGAGACTTAGGTAATGGTGGGGGGCTTGGCTAGCAAAATCGCCAAACCGGTACCTAGTTCGAAATAGATTCAGTACCGTGTTTGTCTGAAGCCAAAAGCAGAGTGAATTGTGTCGATAAATCGTGCCTCTCGAATAGTTTTGACCGTTCCAAACGGCCATCCTGGGCACCGCGGTAGAATATATTGCGTCTGTAATTTTGATCACTTGAACATGCTTTGCTTCCTTAGATGGTTCAGCGCCGTGGGTATTGGAGACATCCGAAGCAGCCGCCGGGTAGACTTGCGGGATTAAGCAATCGACACCTTGTATGCAACCCACTGAATCAGGGTGGGAATGGCGTATTGATGACACTACTTACTCCTGGTGCAATAGGCGTATCGGACCTTGTCATGCACCAAAACGAGGGGTTGATCGCCAAGGGTTGCGTACGGTTGTTGTAATATTCTGCGATGTTAATAGAGAGCACTCCAGCCATCAAAAACCAGCGTCTGTTTTGTTTTTTGGTTGCCGGTTAGGATGCATGCAGTGTGCGAAATCATTCGAGAATTTTAAGGTGGCCTACCGTAGATACCATGTGCTGTTGCATGTGGTCTTTGTTGTGCAGATCAATTCTGGGTACCGAACGACAGCCTAAGTCGCGCGGTTGTTCGGTTTTCAATGATAACAGCACATTGAGGGACTGACACACAAACACCATATCCGTGGCTTGCGGGAAACGGCTGAGGACACCCATGCGAAGTCATGCCATGACATTCGTAGCAACCAAATTTGTAAACAGACTAGGTCTGAACAGGCTTCAGTACCAGAAACAAGTCAGATTTCCATGACATATGGAGAACATCAGAGCCTTTGCCACGTCACGCTTACTCCGTGTGAACCTACATACTCACCTAAACTTATTCCATTTCAACTATTCGAAGAGCAGCAGACCCCCCTGTTGTGCAGTGGCTTTTCTAGCACTTGCCGTCCCCACCCCCTTTCATTTCCGGGCAGTGCGATGAGGAGTGGTACCACTAGGCTCCCCACTACGAGACAACGTGGCGAAAAATTGGGTGAGGTACTCTGCCGTCGGTGACCTAAAATGAGAGAGTGCTCCCCTCTCAAGTTTGTATACCTGAAAATCTTGATAGGGCAGATCCGGATCTACCTCTCCCGCACAAAAAAGGATGCGACGGGGTCTTCAGTGAGGGGCAAGGGGTGGTGTCGCAGGTGCCCTGCTTCGCTTACTCTGCGGTTGATCTGTGCCTATGGCAATAAAGGACCACGGTGTAAACCCACCGGAACACTACAAGCAAGTAAAATGCTAATTGACCTCAAGTCTGTGTTTCATCCAGTCGTGTCTAGAATACCCATCTTGGCCGCATAAAGTTCACTGGTGTCCGTTTCGTTAGGGAGCAGAACACCTGTCAATCTGATGGACTGACGCATGTCCCTTGGGTGTGGGTTTGTCATGGGCAGATCTCTTGTAGAGCAAGATGTTGAGGATATCATGCTCTGCACTGACCACGAAACAGAGCCTTTTGTGATGCCTGGATCATATTTTGCTAATGCCGAAGCTTCTAGCAATCCAAGTTGATCACTAAACGACTATTCACGGCACCCGTCCTATCGGGCATGACGTGGTAGGCAAAGTCCATCTCTTCAGTAATTTACTGCGCACAGGGACATCTGTCCAGGCTGGGATTTTGAAATGACCGGATATTTAAATAGGAGGAATTGGTACACGCTCGTACGCATTGTTGGCGACTACATTGATATGGTGAGGAACTGGAGCACATTCGTGGAGGAATCATCTATGCATTTACGCTGGCAACCTTACCCGTATTTCAAGAAGCAGGAGAGTGTTATCCAACCGACCCGCCGCGATAGTTTGCACCCCAGTGATCCCAGCTGGATGTCCCAGCTGGGAATAGTATAAATTTGGATTCGCCGAGGATGGCAGCTGGCTTGTAGGGGTTTCAACCTTGAAAAGAAACTATTCGAAGAAGAAAAAAGTATGTGTCACATTATCAGTCCTCATGGGCATAACTGAGAGTGCGCAAATTTCATAGTACACGACGACAAGAAGAGGTTTCACCAGTGTACATTCCGGCTGCCTCCCAGGCTATCGTCGTCGTGAACAAACTGTGCGACGGCGTGCACATCGCGAACAAGGAACTGCGGGCTCAGCTTGCGATGGAGGATATGAGCTCGACGAACTCGTGCATGCGACTTATTCTATGGTACCAGTTACCTTTTCGAGAAGGATTGAACTACGAAGCCACCATTGCTGTATTAAAATGTCGTTTAGTCACGGATGCGTTGGTCAATTCTACAATTGTTGGTGCACTTCCGCGTAGAGTTGCAACATCCTGTAGCAGCATCTTGCGCTCCGAAGATTCTGATAGTTAAATGAGTAGGAATTCGAAAACGTTTTCAGGCGTTGTTTGCTTATGATGGCCTAATAAGCCCTGTCTGTTTTTGGGATACTTTGGGGCTCAGTCTAAGGACGTACTAGTACAGTACGGGGTACAAACGAAATTAATGGCCCTTCTGACTCCATGAGTTATTCTTCAGAATGTTCGTGCGTACGGATAAAAGCAAGCTGTGGCCGTGAGCCATGGGCATGCCTTCTGTACGAACGGTCCTATTCAGGATTCTCTAAGGAAAACTCATTCAGGAGTCCAGTCATATCTGGTGGGCTATCTGGTGGGCTACCTTTGCTGTAGTTATCGAGCAAAGCTGCTGCGTCTTTCAGATCACAGAGCACAGGACGCTGGTGACACACTTTCATGTGGATGTGAGGTGTACTCGCGATATTTGGAGGCTGTAGGTGCAAAGGCCTCGGGGTCCCAGACCCACCCGTCGTATGTAGAGGTTGACACCACAAGGTACCTCTCATGTGATTGGCGGCCTTGGCTAGGGGTGCGACTCTACAGCTCGTACAGTGCTGTTTCGGGCTTGTCTTGCACGAAACAACTTGAAGTCCTCGGACTTAGCCTTAGGGTTAGCCTTAGACTTGGCCTTGGCCTTTGCTTAGATCTTGCACTTTGGGCCGACCGTCTTTGACGCACGCGTGCCCTTAGCCATTGGAGGGATCGGCACTATAACCGTTGCGATGTTATTCAAGACATCCCGCAGGTGGCGATGGACCTCTATGAGCTTATTCTGTGCCATGTCTTTGTGACTGAAGGGAAATCTTTCCTGATTTGCCCTGATGATAGAAAGAGGGGCAGCCTCATCATCAATCTCAGCCTTAGCAAGCTCACGGAGGCTGAGCCCCAAGTAATTCCATGCCGTAAGAGGCCTTATCAGCGAGTTCAGAAGTGACTGCTGTGCTGACGAAGCGTCAATGTGAGCCATTTTCATAAGCTGCTCGAGTGACATTTCAGAAAGTGAACCTCCGCTAATCTCCTCCGCCCTGCAAAACTTGTGAAGTTGCTTTTTGTCCACAACTTCCACCATCAGTCGCTTGACGATGGCAGCCTCGAAGTTGATCACCACATCCAAGCTGTCGAAGTCATCCACACGGAGCCAGGCTCGCAGGGGGCCTACTCTCATGTGGATGTTCCTGGAGGGGGTACGGTCCCAGGCGACCGGTTTGCACTTGCTGCAAGGACGTTCAGACGATTTTTCTGAACAATTGCAGAGGGCGCACCAGTACTTAAGTTTGCACTGCCTGTGGTTGCAGCGAAGCTCACCTGTCCATTGAGTAATCAACGGTATGTTCATCAACACGTTCCAGCCCAGAGTCTTGAATGGGTGCTGTGAAGGACAGAGCGTCCGGGCCTGAAAGGGCTTGTGACCGGTCCGGCTGGCCTCTTTGAAGGAAGGCTTGAATAGATTATCTGTCCTCTTTACCTTAGCGTTGTGCTTCTTCTTACACTCACCTTCGGAACCGGAATTGGGGGTATCGACACCAGATTGGCAGCTGGCTGTCGAGAGTTTGGCCAACTCTGAGGGTTTCAACTCCATTGTGGGGTACAATGGCTAGCTCATGAATGTTTCCGAATTGGTGGCCAATTGCGCTAACGTCTTGTTTCCTACTGGGTACTGCTTAGTAGTTAGTCCTCATATAGCTTCTGACCTATGAATGACCGACAGATCGATAGACGAGAGAGACATAAAATAATGTACAGGCCCCCAAAAAAAAAATTCTTGAAGCGAGTATGTACCCCATTTCCGCAAAGAGATGCCGATGGGGTGCCCCGGCAGGGAGTGCTATAGCCAAGATTTCTCCTCGTGTCAGAAAAGATGAACCCTAATTGCGAAAAAGAAAGCAGAGCGACGGATAGTCGGGCCGCGCCATCTTCGCCCGGAAACTCGACAGCTGATGCACCTTAAGAAAAAACCCAAAGGAAAAAAGGGAGAAAATAGCGATAGTAATTACAATACCAACAAAGCCAGACGTCTGGAGAGGCGTATGCACCTGCCATATCACTTTTCCGTAGTATCGCAGTATATTTCATATTGGTAATTTGCCACCGTGGAGGGAAGGGCGAGAAGAGACCATCCGCCATTCGTCTTCATCACTACCCATTCCGGCCGCAATGGCTCCGTCCACCAATCCAGTTCAAAGGCTGCTCGCAAGTCTTGAACCTAGCCTCTGCACCACCGAAGAGATCAAATGACAGCCGCGAGTTTCATCCATCTCCATAGCACAGTACTTTCAAAAGTGTGTGCTTCATCGTAGACCAACAAGAGGAGATATACACAGGGTGAGAGTTAGCACACACGAGTTCAGATGTCTGCAGCATGATAATTTCACTGCTAGGACTGGGAGATTGGACCGCATTGTTTCCGAGCGTGTTGTAAATGTCACTGCAGAACAAAGTGAAAGCACAGATGACTGGATACGTGGAGAATTTCTTTGGAGGACGCGATGACGAACGGACCAAGCGTTTGTTCTCTGATGCTGTCTGGCTGGCCCAAGGGGTCATCGAGATGCCACATTACTAGGTCATCATAGTCAGACGTCGGGTAAACTAGCAAACATGAAACTGCTCTTCGCTAGTCTGTGTCAATGGCTTCTACAAGTACAGATGTGAAGCGCATATAGATGGAGCCTGGTGCCACAGTCACCTCTTGAGTGTGCGTCTTGAAACTTACCTTGGCACAGCGTTCCTTAGGATGTCCAACCGGGAACACCTGGGGGACCCCTTCATTCAATTCACGCATCTGACCTTGGGCCGGTGTTTGCTGAACCACAACAGGAGGAGCACAAGCCAGTGGTAAGGTGCTGCGCTGTGGATTGGTACTTCAGGAGCGCCGTGGGGAGTATTCGCAGCCCCGCAAACTAAATGTGGGTTGTCATTGTTTGTCAAGGGTGTTAGAGATATGCCTTCCGCCGTGGTTCGCTCCTTCTGAGTATATAAGATCCTTGGTAGACGCAGCATACTCGGCCTGCTTGGCTTTCTTGCATGTTGTCCACACCCGCCGGACAGGTCTTGTGGCCGTCTTCGCTCTCCTTGCAACTTCCGTCCCGTGTCAACGTCTTCTATTACACCGGACGGTAGTTCTTGTAGCGAGTGCTAACGCGTTGCATGAATTCATCATGGTTTCGTTTCTGTGAAGAGTCTCAATTGGGACCTAAGATGCCTGATAATGCAGAATTTCTTGGGTTCAACAGCAGTCCTTCGCTGTGAGCTCTTCCGGATTTGGCGAAGAGAAAATTCAGAATCCCTCTCCTTCACAGCACACAGATCACACACGCTGAGAAAAATGCGGCTTCTGCAGGGGGGCCTATCGTACGCTTCTGTCACGCAGTGAAGCAGAATATCAGGCGGAATCACAAAAATTTGAATATTCTCAGCTGATGGGTACAATGACTGGCGGATTCAGCCCTCAACAGCTTCGAAAGCTGCCATGGTACCGTCGACCAATTTACGAAAGATCAAGCCCAAAGCATAGTGGACGATAGCGAACGCTTTTCTTTCACCAGCCTGACTTTAGGGCTCCGGATTTCATGATCTCTAACGGCTTGTGCGCGTTGTAGCTCTAACAGTTCAGAAGAGTCCGCGGTTGCTCACCGAGTTGTTTGCTCATGATGCAGAATCAACCGACTCACGATGACAGCTCCAGCTTCAACACTGATTCTGACTGTGGTGGGGGGCAAGTGATCCAGTGGCACGCATCTCGAATACGATTGTACCAGTACCGTGGTACAGGTCTCGCTGCCGTAAGTGGGAAAGTGCATCAACGTGAGGGCCGGCTGGCCCATGCTTTGCTTCCTGTACTATGTCCCTGCGAACTGCCCTTCGAACCCAAGCACTAGTATTTCGTTTCCTCGGTAATTTCTTCAATGTTGCAAAATACCCAATCCTGCACAGTATGGTTGTACTGCCGTACCGACCTCTGAGTTGAATGTACCCTCCGTATCCATACGAAATTCTCGTCCGAAAATAAATAACGGATCTTGAGACATAGGATTATGTATTCGAAGAGGTAAATTTAGATGTTAGCTATACCACGGTACAATGAAATCAGTGGTGGCACTAGAAAATTCGAGTCACTGAGCACTTCGTTTCTGTGTTTTCTGGATGTTCCGCTTGTTTGCGGAGTGATGTAGTCAGACCGGTGCTTGACCACGGTCATAACAACTCTCCAAGGGATCAAATACGTTGCCAAAATCATTAAAGCAGACTGTTTAACCATGGCATCTTACGTGAGCCCCGGGGGCCACAGTGGCGAATCTGTCATCGCTTTCGAAGAATTCGATTCCTAAGATGAGTCTTGTATGCTCCTGTTCCGAGAGTGACTGTCGATACGGAGCCTATCCCTCACCAATTTTTGACCGTATGCAAGAGTCGTGAATCACCTCGTCTTCGAATAGTGTGCCCTGGGCCCTCCCCCCGGGGGGAGGGGGGAAAACAGCCCACTAGGATAGTGCGATACGGGCGTCATTTTTGCATAATTACTATCTTTGTCTTGAAAGTCTCCTGCAGCATCTTGAATGCAGACATTTGCTTCAAGCAAATGTCTGAACCACACGGAAATCATTGCGTGTTCACGAACAAACACCTGTAAATCTTTGACTTGTGCTTCCTATCCCTCTAGTGGTAGAAAGTGCCCCCGTCTTTCAGTTCAGTCCATGATTTCAGATTATTGGCGTACGCAAGTCATTCACGAATCGGCTTCAACATCTCGGCTGGACCAATTAGTGCCGTCGTTGGCGCCTGAACATGCTTATTGTGGGCAATATTTCCATGCCTAACAGTGTGGACAGGAGGAGTTAGACTATTTTTGGTACGTTTATCAGAAACTCAATTTGAATTCATTCTTTGGGATTGTCCATCTGGTGGTCCGGTTTTTCTCGCGCTACATGGAGATCACATGAGCACCACAGCACTGAGCAGGTATGCTCTCGGTCCAAAACACCACAAAGCACGGATTTACACGACACGGATAAATGATTCACGATTCAGGCCATCCTAAAACGACAAGGTGATGCAATACGAGCAATGTCAGAACTTAGCAGCACTGTACTCGAGACCGTATGGCCATTCAATTTAGATCCACATGATATATTGATGATGATGTATGTATACGACGGACGATATGATCAGGTAGGGTTCGGCTTTGTTTGAACTAATTATGCAGTCTGAAGATTAGTTTTCTCCGTGCCACAGAACCTAGCTGTTCGTGCTGTGCGTTCCTTGGTAAAGAGGTCTTCTTTTCGCATTTGGATGCCAATAATGTCGTCTACGCCGTACCGGGGCACGAGAGTAAAGGAGGCAATAGCACCCACCAAAGCAGCGCCGAAGGATATGAAGAACACAACACGAACGCCAAGGACATGAAAGGCGTATGTGGAGAGAGCAGCGCCGATCTTACCAGAGGCGGCAGAGAAACCATCCAGTTTTGCTTTACGTGCGGAAGGGAAGTACTCTCCGGGGATGACGTAAGTCATGGTACCAGGGCCAAAGAAACTCACCATATTCGTCAGTCCGTATAGTACTGCCATGGCGTAATTACCAGAATGGTGGTTGACAAGAGGGTCGTAGGCACCAGCGAGGACAGCGTACAATACAGTAAGAGCAATAAAAGATCCACCCATGATATTCACACGGCCCCAACGGTCAAGAGTGAGGGCAGCGGCGAATCCAGAAGGGACGCCCAAAGCGTTGAAAGCAAAATTCCACTGAGTCTTGCCGGATTTGGATGTAATGCCGAAAGAGGAGGCAACCTGTGAGTTGGCTAAACCGTTTCCATATGTCACCATGTCGAAAAGGAACCAAGTCAGCGCAGTGCCAGCGACATCCTTTCCGTACACAGAGACGAGGGTCTGCATCTCAATACGGAACTTCGCGAACCAAGTAAGCTGAGTGCCGTCAGAAGTGATTTTCTTTGCGGATTCCTCGATCAATGCAATCTTCTTCGCTTCACGCTTTTCTCGGGCATGGGCATGCGTAAAGGACTTGGATTCTTCCATTTGGTAGCGCAGTATCAGCGAAGTACCGACGGGGAGGAGTGCAGCTCCAATTGTAACCCGCCAGATGACTTGAGAGCTGAGGCCTGCAGCGTCAAGAATCACCGGCAAAGCGGCCGCAACAGTAAACCCGAGAGGTTGGGTAGCAAAGACGAGGGCCAGAAGCTTACCACGCTTCTTAGCAGGACATGACTCGGCAGCGACAGACGCGGACAACGGATACTCACCTCCAACTCCAAATCCAGTGATGACACGAAAGATTCCAATCATTGCCCAGACTGGCATGGTAGATGTAGTCTGAGACAAGCAAGAGCCGGTTTCCCCTATTAGAATCATAAGTCCAGTGAGCAGGTACAGAGAACGACGACCTATTTTGTCAGCCATGTATCCGAAAAACAATTGCCCAGCAACTGCACCCCAGAGTGACAGGGAGTCTAATATGCCCGTCTCGCGATCTGTCAGTGTGTAGACATCCTCGAGGTAGGGAGTGGCAGCGCTAATCGAGAAAAGGGTGAAAGAATCACCGAAGAACCCAAGCATGGCCGCAAAAAGGGCCTTGTATCGAATGTCTCCTTCAAATTCGGAGGCATTGGTGTCGGTGTCGTATGTGTCTTTTGTCTTCTTCTCCCAGTCGCTGGAAGGCATGTCGGTTGACATGGTATTACTGCTGGAAACTATTCCAGTTTGGTC
This sequence comes from Corallochytrium limacisporum, assembly GCA_002811645.1. Lineage (NCBI taxonomy): Eukaryota > Corallochytrium > Corallochytrium limacisporum. Next base: position 12,378 of record PDIP01000052.1, read on the forward strand.
TGTCACCTTAAACATGATTAACCGATGTGTGATTGATATACTATAACTTTTCTTTAACAGTTGTTGGTGAATGTCATGTATAATCGGTAGTTAGGAAATCCTTCCCATGTTCTTGTGCCTATTCTAGAATGGCGAAGTGACCACGTCCCTTATATAGCTTCCTTGATCCCCAAAGTCCCTTCTTCAAACATGGTGCGTACTTTGTCTGCAATTGCGTCCAGGGTGCTAGGCCTTTGGTGCTTTCAAGTTGTGTTCGGAGGCGTGTAACAATTTGCATCTGATAACTCAACCTGTCAGCCTCGTGTTGGTGCGCCAACAAGAGCTTATCCAAAGAGAGATTGGGGTAAGGTATGCGTATGACACGGTACACCGGAGTAACGGTGAGGGGAAAGGCGGATTCCCCCGTGCGGGTCGCGCTGCTTACGAAGTTCTGTACAATAACTCAAGTCGAGTAGGATCAACAAGAAAGTTTCTTTGCATGTGAAGCGTCGTGCACAGAATGAGGACATATATACAGGTGAGCTACCAACGGAGTGCGTCAGTTTTGCGGGACAATTTGGTCGTGAGGGTCACACTCTGTCGCTTCCCCGCTCCCCTTCCCCTCCACAACAAACCACCACCCCTCCCTGCCAGAACAAACCACCCGCCTTCCCCTTCCAGAACTAACCACTCCCCTTCCCCTCCACACGAAGAGAAACCGTCGAGGATCGAAATCCAAAGCGAGAGTGGGACATAGTGGGAAATGAAGCATTAATTGCCCTCGGATCGATCACATTCTCGTTTAGAAATCCCTCTTGTTCTGCAATGGCGCTGTGCACAACCTCATACATTCAATACTGCCTTTCAGCCACGGGCGGGAGATGGGGCTCTCATTCCTTGCGCTTGCCGCTCTTTCTCCGTCCTTCGATGAAAGGAGTGACATTTGTTGACAATGTGAAGGAGGGGACCAAGGAAGCGCCTTGGTACTTATTTCTTGGGGAATTTTACATTGCAACATGAACTTTTATCTATGAACCCTCCCCCGGGTACCATTACTATTTAGCCGCTCGCCGCGGACCTAATTTCTTGTCCGTGGGTCAAACCATACGCTCGTGGTTCTCTTCCTTTGAGGTTCACGGGTTCCCTTGTAAACAAGGCAGCAGATGTTAATCTCCACTGCCAATTGGTTTGATCAAACCTACAGTCAGGTACTGGTGTGTGTGTTCAAGAAATTGTCGGGTACATCCTCTCCAGGGATTTTGCGGTTCTGGAGAATACCACAATTGATTTGACTTTGGGGTCCGAACGCTCTGGAGATCATCTCTGGGACTCGCCCCAATCACAAACAATGTGCCCATTGAGAAAGTCCGTTACTTCAAGGTGTGCCCTTGTCCAGTTACTATGCAGTTTTGGAAAGCCCTAGCTTTACAAAAGATCTGGATTCGAGGTGTTTGATGATGCGGCTGATCTCCATAGACCTTGTGAATCAAAATGACGGTTGGTATGACGTATTTGTTGATGTTAGTTTCCTTTCCCTTTGGAATCTGAATGGCTTGATCCTCATGTCCACGCACATACAGTACAAATGGACACTTCAGTTCGCAAACGGAAGTAGTCCGCCCAAACCTAATGTGCTCTCAGATCCACCATGTGTCGTCTATGTTTATTGCTTTTGCTAATGGATATAGAACATTAAATGATGTCAACTCTGAAATCCCCTGTGCCCCAGACTGACAGTCCAAACAAACAAACCCTAGCAGCGGCACGTGGCATTTAACACCACGGCTGTATAGTACGCACTCTTTCTTCACCCTTGTAATTTCACATGCACTACTTGCTGGGTATTGTAAGTATACTCCGAAGGGGCGAACACTTTCTAAAGGCTCATGCTCACTTTCTAAGCACAGCATCATACACACCATCTACATCTAACGAGGCCCCACTGAGCCTTCGCTATCCCATTTACCTCATGTGTAAATACGCCACAATGCAGGCCTTGGACACCGGGCTCGGACTTGCATTCTCTCTTCCCCTATCATATGGATTCATTGACGGGCATGGCCCCTAGACCTTTTAGAGAATTCTAAAGATGAATGCCCATTTCGCCGCAAACAGACCTTTTAACAATATGAATTACATGTATTTCCCCACTGTATAACACGCAGTGGGATGACCCTCATACTTTGGGAGGGAATTACGACCCACCACATTAATCTCTATTGTCGGTGACTGCTCCGACAAACTTCCGGGGGGGGGGGGGGGGG
>PDIP01000052.1:19123-36507 GCA_002811645.1 Corallochytrium limacisporum
TATTTTACTACTTGGGGAGGGAGAGAAAAAAATGAAGAAAGGAATGGGTCCAGACGGCGGCGGATCGGGACGTGATGAGAGAGAGAGCGCGCTAGCTACAGAAACAAATGACGACCCGTGAAATGTAATACCAAGAAGTAAAATATAGAAAAAAGAGACGGACAGACGACATCGGATCCGAAAAGGATCGAGACAAACGCAAACCGAGAAATGTTTGGCCGGGCATTGGTTGGAGTTTTCTTTTCTTTTGGTTCAGTCGCCCGGGGGGGGGGGGGGAGGGGAAAAGAAAAGGGGAGTGCGGGAGACTCTCTCACTCGACGGAGCGCGCGGGTGAGCGCTTTATCCTCGCGCGCAGAGTTGGGGATTGCGACACTAAGGCTCACTCGCACCATCCAACACAAAAAGCCTCCCCGCTCTCTGGGTCCATCCTACATTCACCGCGCTGGGTTGGTGGGAATGAGCAATATTTTTGCCCACGGCCTGTCCAGTGAAAACTTCACCTCTTTACCGCACAGGTCTTCCTCCAAGTCTAATCCTTTCAGCTATGCCGGACTAACCGTTCCCTTAGTTTGTATCCAAACTGGTCGTGGAATGGAGACCCAGGAGAAAGAATGTTGGGTGGAGTGTAGGAGCAATCTTATGCAATTTCTTTCCTTTCCCGTTCACTATCACCATTCGAATCAAGGATGAAATTCCACATGGTGCTCTCGAAGATATGGAGGACGAACCCGAGGAAGATTTCGATGTGTTTCGCCTCGGGGACTTTTGCATTGCAACATGAACTTTTCTATTTCAAACAGCTCACGCTCTTTTGACTAAGGTACGTGTAAAGAGGCACAAAAAGAAGTCCGTTTTGATCATGCATTACACATTTTCGTCGCCCTGTTCGATGTCATGTATGTAGTGTCCTGGCTATCCACTCATCACGACCAATGATATGTTCGGGTTTACGCGCCGTGACCTTCTGCTGTCCCCCAAATCCCTGATGCCCGCCTCCTCAGGGGATTTGAGTTTCTAGAGAACAGCTACGTTCCTTTGACGTTGGAACCGAATTGGTGCCGACACATCTGTGGGAGTCCCCCCGTACAAAACCTTTGAAAGCAGACCTGTGTGGTCAATACATCCCCATTCGATGTGCCATGGGTGCATGTCCCTGCCGGTTCCACTGTGATCCGGGGCAACGAGACTCTTTATCGAGGGCGGAAATCCGAGGTTTGCACTGAATGGGTCATGACAGAAAATCTAGGATATTGTGCCAGAAGAAGTACAGTATTCTTCGTACCGACTTCCCCCCCGGGGGGGGGGGAAGTCCGTGAAAAATTTTATGCCCCATCGGCTTATAAATGCTCCGATGGCTTCCAGTTTAACTCCATACCCAATATATCCACTTGCACGCAAAGCTGCGCTCTCACACACATATCCAACGAGCAACATATCTATGTGCTTGTCCAGAAATATATCGAGGAACACAGCTATACTCATTGTACTGTGAAACTGACTGCTCTCTTTTCAGGAATCGTCTACTGTGAGTGAAGCTGTAAGTCCGCATGCCTCCCACCGGGCTTCCGTCATTTGATTGAGACGGCGCACTCTCGATGGAACAGTACCAGGATAAGGGGATTTTGGTACCGGTGGTCCCCACTGTCCTTGGTTCATTTGAGGAGGAATTGACTTGTACAATACCAACAGAGTCCATCGGGAAGTTGCGTCATACATCCCCAGCGCATAGCCAACTGCACTCACTCTCAATCGTCGCTCTGCCCACAGTCTGAGTGTACCAAGATAGGCTACCCCAGTCTGGGTATGCATGCCATATGTGCGGGTCCTGCGCATTTGTTTATGGCCGCAAGAGTATGTTCCAATGAGCACCTTTGTAGGACGATGCTTCATTCCTAGTGCTTCAATAAATTTCCGTCCCGTTCGATGTTGACTGATGCTTCTGGCAAGCGAGGAAGAGTTTCGTCTTCACCTAACACGTATATGAATGGGCGATTGGGTTGTTGTTATCTTACTCGTCACTCCCCTAACAGCCACGTAGCCGTTCATAACACTCGTTCGTAGGAACAGGAAAGGAAAGAAATCCGCTATTACCTACTGCAATAGAAAGCGCCCCAACACGAATTCACCACACCCTTCCCCCGGCCCCATGGAACCTGATGGACGTCTCCATGTCCAAGGTACCCGGCCAAGCCGTAAACTTCCGAAAGTTTGTCATCCGAGAAAGCCACAAGACCACCGTACCAAGGACTGTCCACAACGGCTGGTTGCTGTTTGCCAAGGGGGGGTGGGGCGGGGAGATGAGGATCGGTTCGAGACCTAGCGTCAAAGAATTTTTTTCTTAAGTCATACCGGTATTGTTCAAGAGAGGCATTGCTGGGGTCGATCGTAATCCCCAAATTCCCCCCCCCCCTCCTTTCCTCTTGTCCTTGGGGATTGAAGGAGTGAGATTCTGACACAACTTCCTGAGAGACACAGTGTACTTGCCCCGCCCTCTCCCGTGAGACTGTGCTGCGCGGCGTGTCCGTGTAATCCAGTACATTGGGGGCTCTTGGTCCAATCTCTATGCCAGTCTGATGCACCCATGGTGTGTCCGGCGATGGAGTGGGGGCTGGAATACTTAGGAGAAGCGCAAGTGAAGAAGGAAGAGGCGCAACTATGAAGAAAGGAAAACAAATCCAAAATCAGCTGAGGGCAAGTGTGGAAGCCAAATGCTCAAAGTATAACAAATTTCAATATCGGGGTGTCTAGGATGCGATGTTGACAGGTTTGGCCTACTATGCATGATGTGTTTGTATGTTTGTAAGGCCCCCAAAATCCCCAAGGCCTTGCTACACCTGGGAATGATGTTTTGATCTGTGTATCGCCAGGTTCATGATGGCTTGTGAGTTGGCTTCTGCAAGTGCCGCGTTGTTCTTCTCCGTCCTCAAAGATTTTTTTCATATTCGGGAGGGAACTCACTCTGCCCTCTTCGTGTCAGATAATGCAGAATTCAATACGCATCGGCAGCATGAATTTAAATCCCCAGCCGTTCGCAATATATGGGAGAAAACCGGCCGTGAGACATGGTAGCAGGACGTGCCCAGAGCAAAAGTGATGCGGCACCTTCCCCCGCCATATGTTTATTTGCGATAGTGAAGTGTTGTTACGGTAGGACATACCGGTACAATTCCTATTCAAGAAAAGTGCGTATCGAAAATTAGAATGCATGTTGTGATATCGAAAGAATCCCCCGTTGTTTGGAACTGCACACCACGGGTTTGAGGGAAACGATGGCTGCTCTCCGTCTCCGTCTTTCTCTCTCTCTCTCCCCCTCTCTCTCTCTCTCTCTCCCCCTCTCTCTCTCTCTCTCTTTCTCTTCTCTCTCTCTCTCTCTTCTCTCTCCCTCTCCCTCTCCCCTTTCACTTTCTCTTTCTCTTCTCTCTCCCTCTCCCCCTCCCTCCGGCTCTCCTCCTGAACAGGGAACCGCATGGGATATGCATTGGTTGCGCGCCTGGCTTCTCTTCGGGGAAAGCGCGGGTACCTTCTGTGGTGGTTAGACGGGTATTTGTCCAACATGGTAGCGTCCGCGCCCAATGGCTTGAGACAGTGGCGGGATATGTGTTGGTGGTATCAAGCGCTATTACTATTACCCCATCCCTTTTCTCCCTGTATTTGCTGGAACTGGTGAGACTGGCGGAGCTATACTTAGGTTCAAGCCCCGTTACTTGGGTAACTCACAGGCGTATCGTATCATTAGACAGAATCAGTTTCGGCATGCTATGTTGTGCTCAATGATCCCTTGACCCACCATGATACGAATATGTAGGCCGATGGTCTCTATCTTCACCAGTGGGGATTCCAAATAGTATCTGACAGCCTTGGGAATCCCCGTCCGCTTGCCGGCATGTATCTCACATTGCCAGCATGAACTCCCGGGCTCACAAATACTGCTGAAAGCTATCCAACGTCCCAGCACACCCTTTACTATCCCCGTAGCATAGTCCCAGACTGGGAAATACCTTTGAACATCCCAGTAGACCATTCAGTGTGCCCACAAGGGGATACATAGATGCGAAGAAACCCACTAGTCGACAAACTCTGGCGTCAGCCGTCCCACAGGGATCAATGCAGCTCTGAGCTCAACAGGACAGGGGCAGACTCTTGCAGTCCCGAGCTTCTAGGCAGAGATTCAGACAAGTGCGTAGGTCAGACAAGTGCGTAGGCCGACGTGGGCCATGGGGATGTATGCAGTTGGTTGTCCGAGGGAGTGATACCAAAGAAGTACACAGGGACGGACTCAAAACAAAAGGATAGTCACCGGTTGGGAGTACAGATCTTAAGCTGTCCCAAACCTCAATCCTGAGAGCAATACAGATGAAGTAAAGAACGGCAAGGGAGATGTCGCTGCAGGAATTAACCTTTTAGCTACCCTAACGCAGGTCGCCACCATCAGAGCCTCCCGCCCAATAGTGCGTCGCTGCCGGAACACGCACTGGTGGGCACTCAAAAAAGGGAAAAATGCTACCAATCCAACCTAAAGTGGGTTGTGATCGAAGAATAGCCTCGATTAGCTTGGTCATACCGCAGCATCTTTTCAACATCCCCAACATCCCCTGCTTCCTCGTCCCAAGTCTTCCATGTGCATTCTTGATAATCAGGAAACAATTTTGTGGACGACACCCCGTGTTTCTGGTCCGGGTTCCAGCAATCTGGGTCGGAATGAGTCCAGATGTCAAAGCAGGAAGGCTCTTGTTCGTCAGTGCCCCGGTCAGCCCCACTTCTGGACCGGTGACAAAGTCAGGCAGCGCAAATCTGGGGCACGCTTGGGGTTTTTGATAGGCACAAGATATTCCCGATCTCCTGCAAAATCCCCCTTTTAACGACATAAGAGAACATGTGTTCCGATATACGAAGGAAAGCTCGCCGCTTGTCACCAACATCGATGCCGGACAAGATTACCTTCTGGCTGAGCCGAGCTGGGACCCGTGACCTGTTCCGTATAAAGCTCGGCTGCCCGGGCTGAGCAAGTGATGGCGATCGCATTTCCTCACAATTCTTAGGTTCCATGTGAAGTGGTCGTGCCAGACCTAATCGTGGTCGTGGCAGAGCATTCATGCTCGCTGCTCTGAAGGGCTGCTCATCTTGGCTTCAGTCCCTCTCATATGCCGTATTGACCGATACGAGCTACCCCCCAACCATCGCCTTCCCGAAGACGCGTTGCAGAATTTGAATATCCCTTGGCCAATGTTAGCATATTGTTGCCCTTGTTTCCTTCCTTGCCGTACTGAACTTGGTCCGTACGGTTTGCAGGGCTGGAAAGCCGGTGTCTTGTTACCGCGAGGAAATTCTGAAGCGGTGGTTCTTTGTCCAATCTGCCTTGCTTAGTATTTGATGGAAGGATCTTATAATTTCCAGAAATACACGATCAAGACCCAGTGTTAGGTCGATCGAAAGGTCCGTCCACACTTCTCACACTCAGAGAATTGAAAATCATTCAGTGTGAAAGTTGCTGTTCGTTTTCTGTCACGCTGGTGGACTGGATGCAAATCCATCCCTGAGCACTGAAAACAATCATAGATTCCGGAAAATTTGTACAATGGATCCCGGCAAATAATCTGCATACCAATACTTCATCAGCATATTGTTCAGCCCCGAAAGTGCCCCTTGTGAGAATGCTCAGCATTGCATCAGCAACATATATCCCGGACAATGCAATACAAGGAAGCGGGCCAGTGGCCAGCAGTGCTATGTCACCTGGTAGATTCAGCCAGCAAAACATACTTCTTAGGGGTTATGTCAAGCATGAGTGTGGCTCCAATCAACACGTAAAGTGGGACCTTAACTGTGCTAAAGCTACCATGAGACACCGAACCCTTCTCGATTGTATCCCATGATGCGAATACCCGACGTGTGTGAAGAAGTTCACGGAGTGGAACCGTGATCACACACTGCGGTCGCGCAGTGCCGCAGTATAAATCGTTTGCTGCCAATAGGGACGTAGCAGGAGTACCACGCCTGATAATTGGTTGATTAAAGCAACGGACTTACGTGATGCGTGTACAATGGTGCGAGTACGATTCCATTACGGCGGGTTTTTCTCGCAGACCCGCAATCGCCGGAAGGGAGAAAAAATATCCAACAGAAACCCTTCAGTGGCGGTCGTGCATCCACTTCAATAGAGTAAAACCCCAGCTCACCCGGTTGTACGGTTGTACGCGTACGCGTCCGTGTGCGCGTGCAATATTTGTATGGGAACTGCCAATAGTCCGACATGCATGGGCTGTCAAAGCCTATTGGGCACACCATTCAGTTTCAGCACAATGCTACAGTTCTAATCTGACTGCCCGCAGTTTGTGCTTCCATGTCTAGGTAGTAGTACATAGTGTGAGCCGTACGAATTCCAGCCAATATCGTTTTAGACTGCATGCCTTGGGGGTGTTCTCTTACGGTAGAAAGTGTTCCCGCGCGACTGAATTCTTAGGCACCCCTTTTGACCGAGCGGGTTCATTCCGATCACCACGTCTTCACCGTGCACGCCACCCTTGCGAGCCACACAATTGAGATGGGATGCGACACTGAAAGTGTCCAACTGCGCTCAGTGAAAGTGTGTCCAACTGCGCAAATGCTGAAGTGGGTATCTTGGTGAAAAGGGAAGGGTTAGAGTTTGGACGAGTACGCACGCGCACTCCCACCCATCCCTAATGGCCAGTGGGGAGCACCCTAGGAAGGGATTCTCTCAGAAGAGTAGGCCTGCGTGCCAAAACCTGCTTTGGTCATTATCTTTCGTTGCGCTCTCGAAAACAACCACGACGAGTCTGGAAGCATGTTTTTCGAGAGTGTGAACGACGGCACAGAGACAAGCCCGGACACAATCGAAACGTGGTACGTACCGAGAAGGTCAAAAGTAGCCTGCCTCATTAAAAAAGTCTGGCGTTCCGCAGTCCCTGCCTAAATCTTTTGGAGCTATTTTTGCAGGTATACAGAATCAAATTCCATAATAAATATATGAACGCTCGGAAAAAATTGACACCATCCGTATGTAGCTGCTAATGCGTTCTGTCGCCACCTATTACAATTAATGCAGTGGATGAGTTATTCAGTTCCCGAGTGTCAATGGCCAACCCCCTAGACAGAAGGAACAGTTCGGGGACCGAAGAGTTGCCGGGGAAGGGAGCGGGCGCAGAGCGTTGGTCACGTCCCCTTAAATGGAACTTGGGGATGAATTAGGCAACTGTGAACGTGGGGCAGGCTGCGGACCCGCCAAGACAGAGTACCGATAGTTTAGCGTCCAGTCTTTGCAGCTACATAATAGGTGTGTGTCCATGGATATATCATGGTGGGATGATCAAGCATGATCACTGCCGGGTTCGTGAATAAGAACAGACTGCAGCGGAAATGTCGACTCAGTGGTGGCAGCCTACGCCGGGTGGCCTGTGGAACTATGTTCTACAAGGTGAGGACAGATATGAACCTGTTTTGGATGTAATTGACATCGATCCGGCCCTAATTGAAACTGCTGACTTTGAAAGAATCCATGGTCAGGGCGCAAGGATTATCTGCTATTTCTCGGCCGGCACCAAGGAAGACTATCGCCCTGATGCTTCGGATTTCCCGGCTTCGGATGTTGGTAATAACCTTCCTGACTATCCCAACGAACAGTATGTTGACATCCGGTCCGCAGCTATCTTAAATATCATGAAGGACCGTATGGACTCCTTTGCTACCATGAATTGTGATGGTGTTGAGGCAGACAATGTGGACGTATATTCCAATGACAGTGGTTTTAACATCTCACAGCAGGATGCAGTCACATATGTAACGGAACTTGCAAACTATGCGCACAGTAAGAACATGGCATTTGCACTAAAAAATGCCCCGGAACTGATTAGTAGTGTACTCAGTGTCTGTGACATGGCAGTGGTGGAAGAGTGTAAGCAGTTTGGCTTTTGCAATGAGTTCGATCCCTTCATTAGCAGCAACAAGCCGGTCTATTCGGTGGAGTACACGGGCAACGGGTCTGGGGTATGTCCAACTCTGCTGGGAAAGACTTTTTCCGGCATTATTAAGAGTGTGGATCTCACTGAGTTCCCCTTGACAGTGTGCGCACAAAACCCGGGGGCTGTGGACACTGACGATTTGTCACCGGACACGGTCGGAAACGACTTCCTTGAGTTCAATGGTGGCTCCTCGCCAATGGCCAGTCTCTGGTTCACCATATGCATTCCTTTGCTTAGTTCATTCGTGCTGTTTTACTAGGTCACGGCGTGCCAGTCCATAAGGACATGATCATGGCCATCGTTCATTTCTGTAATATATCCATGTAGAGTCATAGCATAGTTGATCCTGACAGTGCCATAACCTAGCATCCAGGGTGGTTTCCTTCCAGGCCTTCACTTGTGGGTCACCCGTGCGCTCTCTCTCTCTCTCTCTCTCTCTCTCTCGCTCTCTCGCTCTCTCGCTCTCTCGCTCTCTCGCTCTCTCTCTCTCGCTCTCTCTCTCTCTCTCCCGCACTTTCGCTCTCGCCTCCCTTATCGCTGCGTGCGTGCGTGTGCGTGTGTGTGTATGTATAGGATGTATTTGAAAAGCAAACGTCGATTTGTTGTCTTCTCAGTTGTGGGGGGGGGGGGTGGCCAAGGTAGTGCGCCCCAAAGGGCCCCGTCCATGCAACCAACCCGTCCCAAGCAAGCGGCACATTGCCTCCCTCCATTCCTCCCTCTGGCTCTCTCCCGCACCGTCTCCCTCCACTGTCCCTCCCCCGTGGCTCCATCGCTCCCTTATTTTGCTCTCTATCGCAGTGTCTCTCGCGGACCCTCTCTATTTTTAGCTCGGCACTCCCAACTTGTCGTTCCGAAGCCTAGTGTAACCTAACCTCCCTCCACAGCCGCTGTACTACTGGTGCCTGTTGTTTCACTATTCAAATGCATGAGAAAGATGAAAAGAAAAATCATGAGCGGACCAATCCTTGTGGCTCCACAGCGCTTACTGGTGCGAGATAACAAGAAAAACGAAACGAGATTGCAATCTCGTCGGGCCATCAATAGTTGAGACGGCTCTTCGATGGTCTTGCGGGTGACGCGGTATCTTCATTCTCGACGACGCAAAATTAACTGCACAGCTATGTGAGAAGCTAGGGAGCTTTCTGTAATAGCGATAGGTGCAGCTGTATTGGTCCTCACACCAAGTATTCGGAACATTACGCGATCAAAAACCATGGCTGACTCTAAGATGTCGAACGTCGTTGCCGTCGTTACTGGCGGTGCCTCTGGCCTGGGTTTGGCCACTGTCCTGCAGATTGTGAGCCAGGGTGGCAAGGCAGTTGCCTTCGACCTGAACCCACCTGGTGACGAATCCAAGAAGGCTGTCTCTGCTTACAAGAATTCCGTGGCTTTCGTTTCCGGAGATGTCATGTCTGATGATGATGTGCAGAAGGCTCTTGACACCTGCGTCTCCCAATTCGGCCGCGAGCTGAATGTGTTGGTCAACTGTGCTGGCATTGGATCTGCCACTCGCACCTACACTGGCAAGATCCCCCATCCCCAGGATATGTTTGACTTTGTTGTCCGGGTTAACCTCAGCGGTACCTTTAACTGTATCCGTCTGGCTAGTGAACGTATGGCCAAGAACCCAGCCACCGCTGACGATGAGCGTGGAGTCATTGTCAATACTGCCAGCGCTGCCGCCTATGATGGTCAGATCGGTCAGGCGGCTTACAGTGCCAGCAAGGCCGGTGTTGTGGGCATGACTCTGCCCATTGCCCGTGATTTGGCTCGCCATGGCATCCGCTGTGTAACCATTGCCCCTGGTCTATTCCTGACCCCCCTGTTGGCCGGTCTGCCCGAACCTGCTCTGAAAGGATTGTCCAAGGACGTTCCTTTCCCCAAGCGCCTCGGAAACCCGCAAGAGTTTGCACACACCGTGCAATGGATCGTTGAGAACCGTATGGTCAACGCGGAGACCATTCGCTTAGATGGAGGTATCCGTTTCGCTCCTGGCGGCAAGCTGTAAACACGGTGCGGGACAAAAACAATGAGCATTGCTACTGTGTACAGCTATTAGGGGTCCGCAGTGCGTCAAGGTAGCTGGATACAAAATAGAGACATAGACTATTTTCAGCTCAATAGATTGCCCGCAATGTTGACGGGTAGTAAATTCCCTTCATACTCTTCCTAAGGGAGAAGGGGACACGGCAGGGTATTCCAATCACTACCACCGACCACCAACCACCACCGCCAAGGCCCCCCCCTCCCTTTCTATCGATTCCCCTCCTGCTGGCCCCATCGGAATGAAGGGCGGTTTCCCGTACGTTGTGTTTCCTCTCGAATCTGCGGTCCGAGGCTTTTTGAAGATCATTATTGTGCGCAGAGCAGATTTGGTAGTAAAGGAAAGAGGCATGGCCATCCAGTCTTTGAATATAGAATTGTTTTATCATCTTTCATAACCCAGGGCGCAATCATTTGCGGCACATACCATGCCGGCCCAAATCTTAACTGATGCCTTTGCGTCGTACATCAAAGAGGCCGATGCCGCCGGCTTTGAAGAGCGTCTTAATGCTGAGCGTCTGGACGTAAATGCAGTAGATAGTTCTGGTACCACAGTGCTCATGCACTGTGTGTATAGCAGAAAGCCTGAATTGACAGATGTTTTGCTCAAGAAGGGTGCCGACCCAAATCTGATTCCCCCACCGGCCCGGGGTTACAGTCCCCTCATGTTTGCGGCCATGGGCGGCAACGAAGAATGCTGTCGCTTGCTGTTGGAGGCTGGCGCTGATAAGGACCACAAGAATGACATCGGCAAGACTTCCACGGACATGGCCGCTTTTGTGGGTAACAGTGATATTGCGTCAGTAATCATCCAGTGGGTATCAAGGAAGCGCTTGGTGGGATATTTGGAGGAAAGAGGAAGGCTCTCAGAGAATGACGCTACCAAAGTGTATGAGGCAATCACTTCTCCTATTCCATCCCCTCTGGCCATGCTCAACACCATTAATGAGGCAGAACTATTTCACATCAACCCCAAGGCACTCCTGTCTGTCCTGCATGATGTGGTTCGCCACTGTCGCGCGGAATTGAAGAACGACACCCTGGCGTACAAGGCGCACTTCTTACATCAGGTTGTAGAGAAAGCGAGCGCAACAAAGAGCAACGGGGAAGATTCTATGGAAGAATTTCGCAGCGTCCAGCTCTACAGACTCCCAGACAAAGAGAAGGATCAGAGACCAGGAATGGATGCCTTCATCAAAGATGCTACTCGGACCTACCCGTTTGGTCCGGATTCTATTGTGCTGCAGCAACTCGTGCCTGCACTGGCGACCCACAAGAGCGGAACGGACGGTTCCACTGCGCTACAACTTGTGGTGGGTACTCTGAATGGTCCGGGTAGCCAGAAGGCCTTGGCAGATCCTGCGAAGCACTGTGACAGCTGCCTTAGGGTTGCGTCCACTTTCAAGAGCTGCAGTCGATGCAAGAAGGTCAACTACTGCTCAACATCATGTCAGAAGTTGCGTTGGCCTGGACATAAGGCCGACTGCAAGGCGTCGTCCTCATAATAGACAATTTAAAATCATAGTGTGTATAAGGCCTCGTCTGCCTACACTTGTTGTTGCTCTTGAGTGGAGGTGACTGACTTCCCAGTGGGTCTGTCCACAGTCACACCCTTAACTGAGGCCCCAAGCGGACAGGCCGAGGACACTTTTGAGACCTGTCCATTATTCTCCATCACTGAACCCCTAAACTTTGACTTCAAGTAGAGTGAAGTTGTGGGGGAGCCCATTTATTCTGAACCCTTCGGCCAAGCTTCGGCAGCACTAAGGAAATGGAGAGGAGAGGCTGGAAGGGGGTGGGGCCCAAGGGTGAACGCGCGCGAAAAGTCTGCCCTCCATCAATTTCTCGCCTGTCGCGTTTTGCTCTCGCCGCCTTCCTCCTTCTCCCCTTAGCTGGCTCCCTTCTGCTAAGGCAATCTGAAAGTCCGCGCGCGAAAAGTTTGGAGTGAGAGAGTGATGTGGGGGTAGGGTTAGGGTGACTGGTGCTGGTGCCTATGCTTCGCGATAGTTTCCAATTCCTTCGTCTAGGTGCGCCCTCACACACACACACACACACACACACGCATAGAGACAGAGAGAGAAGGAGACAAAGGAACATAGAGAACAGTGCATGAACTTCACGTCGCGTTCAATTCGTTAGCAGCGTTAACACCACAAAAGCACAACAACAAGCTGTACAAGGAATGGTAGTTAAGATCTGGTCCAAATTGGCGACTATATGTTGTTGCGATTGGTACAGGTACAACAGTCATTCTACGAAACTCGGATGCAGTCATAGCTGTCCGGGCGAATTGACCAACTTACAAACACATAACTCGTAACAACAGACAGAATGGCTTTGCAGCTTCAAGGAGCAGTTGCTCCGTCAAATCAGGCCTGGGTTGATGAAAACGGAGTCAGGGTTCGCGACAGTTTCTTCAACTTCCTCTCCTCCTACAAGACCTCTGTGGATGCGGTATCCACCCACGCCGAGGAACGAGAGGGTGACACAGAACCGTTCTATATTCGTCAGGTGAAGTCTCTGCAGGCACAGAACAATACTACAGTGTACATTGACTTGGATCACATTGTCAGCGCGGGAGATCAATATGCCGCACTGGTCCACGAAGTCCGCACTGACTATGTCCACTATGAGCCTTTCCTGCTGGAGGGCCTCCACAAAGTTATTGAACAGCACGCTAGCTCATATCGTTTCCTTCCTGATGGACGGCCTCGTCCCTTTTCCATCGCCTTCTACAACGTCGGGCACACTATCAAGCTGCGCAACCTGAACACCAGTAACCTCGGTCAGTTGGTCAGCTTCTTGGGAACCGTAACCCGCGTCACTGAAGTCCGTCCCGAGTTGGTCAAGGGTCACTTTATTTGCAAGGAGTGCCAGTCCAGCCACCCTAATGTAGCACAGCAGTTCAAGTACACCACTCCGGTCCGGTGTGTGTCCGACACCTGCGGCAACCGTCAGTTTTGGGAACTCGAACCCGAGAAATCTGAATTCATCGACTGGCAGCGCGTACGGGCCCAGGAGGTCGGCACTGACACTCCCTCTGGATCTATGCCCCGCAGTATCGAAGTGGTCCTGCGTCATGACCAGGTAGAACGCGCCAAAGCTGGTGACAAAGTCCTGTTCACAGGCACGCTGATTGTTGTGCCTGACATCTCTCAGCTGGCCGCACCTGGTCAACGCGGTACCACAGTTGCAGGACCTTCCGCTCGTCGAGGAGACGGCGCTGGAGCCGAGGGTGTGACCGGTCTGAAAGGTCTCGGTGTGCGCGAGATGAGCTACAAGATTGTGTTCCTGGCCTGCACGGTTCAGGGTGCGGAAGTCGTGAACAAGGAAGTTGACGTGCGCAGCGAGGACGAGACAACTCAGGAGGTCATTGAGTCCATGACCAAGGACCAGATTGCTGACATTCGTCGCATGCGCCAAGACAGTGATTTATATGACCACTTGGCGAACTCTATCGCGCCTTCCGTGTACGGTCACACGGACATCAAACGTGGTATTCTCCTCATGCTCCTTGGAGGTGTTCACAAGAGTACCAAGGAGGGCATGAAGCTGCGTGGAGATATTAACTGCTGCATTGTGGGTGACCCGGCCTGTGCAAAGTCTCAGTTTTTGAAGTACGTGACTGAGTTTCTGCCCCGGGCCGTGTACACGAGTGGTAAGGCATCGACTGCCGCCGGTTTGACCGCCAGTGTGGTCAAAGATGAGGAGACGAAGGAGTTTTGCATCGAGGCGGGTGCTCTCATGCTAGCTGACAACTCAATCTGCTGCATTGACGAATTTGACAAGATGGACATGAAGGACCAGGTTGCCATTCACGAAGCCATGGAACAGCAGACTATTTCTATTGCCAAGGCTGGTATACAGGCCACCCTTAACGCTCGCACTTCCATTCTGGCCGCAGCAAACCCCATCGGTGGCAAGTACGACCCTACCCGATCTCTGCGCCGCAATATTCAGATGACAGCTCCCATCATGAGCCGTTTTGATCTGTTCTTTATCATTCTGGATGAATGCAACGAAACTGTTGATCGCAGCATCGCAACCCATGTTGTACAGCTGCACCAGCTTCGTGACAGCGCGGTGACGCCCGTCTATGAGACCGAGTTGATCCAGCGGTACATCCGTCTGGCCCGAACCATTCGTCCACAACTCACCGAAGCCGCCAAGAAGCATCTCGTATCCCACTACAAGGAACTACGTGCCAGTGACGCCGATGGAAACTCTGGAGCCTACCGCATCACTGTGCGTCAATTAGAGTCCCTGGTCCGTCTGAGCGAGGCCTACGCCCGTCTGACCATGGATGCCTACATTCTGCCCCGCCACGTGGACGAGGCCTATCGTCTGCTGAAGTCCTCCATCCGTCGTATTGAGGCACCCGACTTGCAGCTGCATGACACATACGACCCCAACCGTGCCGACACTGCAGCAGACCTAGAAGCCATGGAGGAGGCTGAGCGCCGTCAGGCCGAGATGGATGCCCTCACCGAGCAGCAGGCTCAGCAGGTGACCATCACGGTCGAGACCTACCGTGCCATGAGCGCTCGCCTGCGTCGCATCATGGAGAACAGTGTTACCCTGCGGCTCAGCGACCTGGTTGAGAGGTACCTCAGCGAGTGGGCAGAAGAAAATCGCGTTGACGACGTGGACCGTGCTGAACGTGAGAAGCGGGTTGTGGGCATGGTTATTGAGCGCATGATTACCCACGACAATGTCCTACTCGACATTACTGAGAATGTCGACGACACCGGAGAGGTCGTTGAACGGACAGGAGTCGAGGGCGAGAAAGCCCAAGCACGCGCACAGACCCAGGCTGGAACTGCCCAAGATCCTGTACTGATGATGCACCCGAACTGGGAAGAGGCACTCTAGTGTACTTTCAAAAGATTAAGAAAAAGAAATCAATTCGAACCTTACAAAATCTACGCAGTGTGGTTATGAAATGCTTCCTACGGTATGCTCTAATGGAGATGTAAATTAAGAGAATGATGCTGATGTCGATGTATGCGATGCCAAAGTGACCCTATGCAAAAATATGGAGCTTAGAACCATGGTAGTGCAGGTTGTATACTTGTGCGTCTTGGTGTAGATCCCGCGAATCATACAAACACTGCCGGTTGACGAGGCGCAGGCAGTGCTTCCATGCGCCGTCGACGCCTTTGTCGTGATCGGTACACTGGCGTGATGAGCGTGAACACAAAGCTCAGCACTGTAAACACAAACATGACCACCAATGCATTGAAACTAAACCCGTACTTCGTGTCCGGTAAGGTCATGTTGAGATTATTTGACTCGTGGAACAGGAATGCCAACGACGCCACTACGGTACCCATGAGAATGAAGGTTATTGCGCTAAAAAGCCCTGTCCAAGCATAGTCCTTCTTTCCGCCAAATGTCGAAATAATGTGTGCCACCGTTGCTGCCACCGATGTCACGAGTGCTAAAATGGCAATGATCCGAGCCCCCTGAAAGATAGTACATGAGTCATCTGCCAGCAGAGACGTTGTGTTAGCATTACATGTTGCGTCAATGGGCACGCAGCTGTGAGCGCTTGCACAGTAAAACAGTAGCCCAAAGGATTCTCCCGTTTCGTTCGACTTATAAATTGCATCTGTAAAGATCCCGGTCACGGCAGCAATCAATGCCGCCGAAAAAAGTGCTAGAGCCCACATATCCAAGGCAATGAGCTTACTAGCATTGGCACGACGCCGTCGCCGCGGATCTGACGAGTCGCTAACGACCACCCTCCGAGGCCACATGACTACTCGAGTGGTTATCTCCCGACTCTGTTAGAAGTTCATGTACCGTTTCGGTAATTCTATTAACACATGTCCAAAAAAAACACGTAAGTCCGTTGATTAAAGGTTTTCCGTAAACCAAGGAAATTCTGTTTTCCGCTACAGACTATGAAAACTACAACAAACCTGTCTTTGTTGTGCGGCGTAGTGTCTCCTTCCTAAGGTACTCCAAATAGACCAGTATTGCTCAAGGCTATAGTTCCTTTTGTCTGAACTTTTTTCCATAGTTATGATCCAGAGGTTTGGTCTCTCTTACACCTGTCATTATCTTCAACCGCAACGGTCGATAGACCAACATAGGACATTTGCTACATTCCTTTCGCATGCGCACGGCCACAAGGACATTCCTGCTACAACTATCCACTTGGTTAGATGTGTCCCGATGAAGCGAGAGGTCTCCGGTGGGACGGGTGGCTGGTCGAGCGGAATCGTCTGGGGTACACCACCGCAGGACAATTTCCGTAGTACCACCGGTACAGAATACACTCGCCCATAACCGATTGGTGACAGCCACTCAACTTCGTCCAATACTTTTCGTCATCTGTTGTAATCCCGCAAAATATTTGACAAAGCCACAGCATACTAAGGGGCGGATGGTGTGCCTGAAATCTATCAGTACAATATGTAACTTTTTTTTCTTCTTCTTTTGCTATCTCTCCTCATTGCCTTGGAAGGAGAAGGGGGGGGGGGGCGCCAAGGAGTACGCTGCTCTTTACAAGCGAAGGTTCGGATACCAAGGGAAAAAAAAGGGGGGAGAGAGAGAGAGAGAGAGAGTATTGGGGAGAGGAGGAGAAGAAGATTGGGGGGGAGGGGAGGGGGGGGAAACGAAGGAAGGAAAAACCCGGGGCCCCCCGGTACCCGTCCGTCTGTCCTCGTTGGTCGAAATTTTGCACTCGGAGGAGCCCGGTGCGGGGGGTAAGGGGAAAGAGAGAGGAAGGGTGCGGTGGGTAGGGAGAGAGAGCAGTGCGTGTCTGTGTGTGTGTGAAGCGAGCGAGAGCGAGACAGAGAGAGAGAGAAGGGGGGAGGGGGAAAGAGATAGCACGCCCATAGCGAGTGCATCTTCTATGGTCCCACCTGTCTTTCACCCTCAGCTCATGTCATGCATGCATCTCTCATGTCCGTACGCAACATCTGTTGATCTCTTCTGTCTTCTGCCTTCCTCCTCGCTCTCCTCCTGCGCTCCCTATCTTTTCTTTTAGCATGTGTGGGTGTATATGTCTCTCTCTTTTGTCGCTCACTCACCCCGCCGTATACTTTGATTTTCTTGTTCGCCACCCAAAACGAGTGTCGGCACCACCAAGTATTATATCACTTTGACCCCTATACTAAAATATTGGATTGATTTTATGCTGTCCACTCCCTTTATTTTTGCCTTCTCTTCTGTTCGGGGCACTTTCCTTCCTCTCTCCCAAAGGGGGAAGGGTCCGGAGGAGTGAGAAGAGGGGGATAAGGCCCCAACCTGCCAAAGGCATTGATATGAATTATTTATCTGATTGATTCTCTCCTATGGGTTTTCTATGCTGGTGTCTGTCTTAAAAGTGCTCCACGGTGTGTGTGTGTGTTGGGG
>PDIP01000052.1:36949-82144 GCA_002811645.1 Corallochytrium limacisporum
GGTAGACAGATCGGGGCGGTGTTATCAATTTAAGCACGCGCAGAGCAACGACGGCCCTGACATAGTTGTGGTGGGCTGCTGGTGCTCTCGTTTACACACACACACACATACACCCTTTCTCTGTCATAGTGTGATTTATGGCACATGGTACTTCGAAAAAGGAAAGGTTTTGTTGTGTCAGCTCTTTCTGTGACTCACGTTCACACTCGGGCCCAAACCGACTCTTTGTCCGTGTGCTCTTGTCTCGCTCACGGGGAGTATTGGTGACCAAGGGCCCATCCCGACCCGTCGGTTCGGTGGGGTTCCTTCTCTTCCTTCACCTCCCTGCAAATTCTCTAGTTGATCCCTTTTCACCGAGGTGGCAGCTGGCTGTTCAGCTCCTCCCCCCCACCCACCCACCACCCCCCATGCTTCCCTCCCCATACTTCCGCAAGGGCTTACCCGTTCGGAAAGGACGGTGTCTAACCAAATACACGAACGGCAGCAACCAGCATTCTCATGGGCCATCGTCCTTATCATCCTTCTTGTTTACTTCTCGCTCGCCCGCTTGCTCTCTCTCTCTCGCTCTCTTTCTCGGCTTCGATATTTGCTCTCCTACATAACAAACCCGGCACAGTACGACTGTTTTGATCCCGCGCGTATGACACATTAATGCTACTAAGTAGATCCTTGCAGTGGGCTCTGTCTCTGTCTCTGTCTCTCTCTCTCTGTCTCTCTGTCTCTGTCTCTCTGTCTCTGTCTCTCTGTGTCTCTCTCTCTGTCTCTGTCCCTCTGTGTCTCTCTCTCCGTTCCTTTGGGATTGCAAAGATTGCAACCGAACAAAACAGAGAAAGAAAAAAGGAAGCAACGAGTGCGAGAAAGGAACCCCTCCTTCTTAAACCGCCCACTTTTGTTACCGGTAACTCCCTGCTTTAATACTTGCTTCCGTCTTCGATCGCTGGACACATTCTTCGATGATGTTCGACTGGATGGGCTGCTGCGGCCGACCGGGTTATCAAAGAAGCCTCTAGCATACGAGTTCGAACAAGATTTTCCGTTCATTTCTCATCATGAAGCGGACACCTAATTCAAGGGGTACCGGAATCAAAGTGAAAGGCTATGGAGTTAATCCGCGACTACTGGGCCCATCACATCACACACTTCACAAGCACACCCGACCACCACCCGCCAACTTCCTCCGAGAACACTGTTCGAATCAATAGCACTAGTACTTATTTCCTTCTTCATTCCTCTTCATAGACTGCAGATCTACCCGGGGGTTCGGCACCCCAGGAATGTGTTTGTTTTTTCCACTGCCATGAAGAGGGTATACCGCACTGTGGAAAACCCCTAATCAAACGATTGTGTGCCAGATCGTCAACCACACCGGAGAAGCGATGGGTTTCTTGCGGTCTTTTGGAACATAGCAGGCAAGAGAAAAGAAAAAAGAACGACATAAATGGGCGGCTCGCCCGTGACAATTCCTCGGTATACTATCTGTGCTAACATTGGATACCACGAGTGTGGAATCCTACTGTCTCTAGAGGTCTGCTGACTCAGGCCCGGTTGTGCAGAGCCAACGCACCGCTCTTCCTGGCCATGTTGAGGGGATGGATGGTTGCCATAGATCACTTTCAATCTCAGTTGTTTCAGTACTGCGCCATCGATCATATTGTAGATAGTTGGTATGGCGCAGTTGCCCCTGAATCCTCTCTCCAGACCAAATATATGTCAAACAGGGCCCGTACCCCCTACCAATGCAGCTATGGAGTATACATACACACAGTACCTGTGGCAAATGGGAAGCTTGGCCAGGGTCAACCAAGACGTCCGCGGATAAACCATTTGAAGAAAGGACATAAGGGCGAGAACCCAATCAGTTTCGTCGTTGTCATTGTATGAGTTGAAGATACGGGCGGTTGGTAGCACTTGCCCCATATTTTCTTCGTATTTGACTGACGTGCTGGTTTATGGTGTGAGTCGCGCGCTATCGAGGAAGAAAAAATGAAAGGTGTTGCTTTATGGAGGTGTGTACGGAGAACTAACCTGCTAATGGCCCAAAATGGGGTTTTTTCACTTTGTGCTGAAAAGCGAAATAAGCCACTATGCAGTAAATTAGAACCTCTGGGGCAAGAAATGAGAAAAGGGGGCGGGAAGGGGGAGAGGGAGGATTCCAAAACGTCTGACGTGAAGGGGAAGGTGTTTGCTTGCTTCGCCGGTTTCTCTCCCTTTCCATTTGAGATCTTGACCAAATTTGGGAGTCACTTTGTAAACTGAAGCCCTATATCTCCTTTAACAACTATTGGTGAAAGGGCCTTATATTTTGCACTGTCGACCCCCTCCCCCGGGAGTTGGATCACCGCCGCCACTGATGGCTGTCCAGTCCCGGTGCTTGGCCGTCGGGTGTAACCACCATGCTAAGGCTGCGCATGGCCCATTAGCCCTTATCACGCAAGAGAATGGGCAGAAAAAGCACCAGTAACTATACTATCCATGTTGATCCACGGGCAAACCTGAAGCAGTGGGCATGAGAGCATCGGTACCGGAGAACGATCGGGTCAGAACTAGGAGGTAACGAGACCATAGTCTAGGTCATGTAGAAGCCGTGTTGGTGGTCTCAGCAGTATGATGTATTGATCATTCTCTTCGGTGTTGGTAGGTTGAAATGTCGCCTGATTGTCTGGGGATCAACCTAGTTGCCAACTATCTGGTCATTGAAATCACATCTGTGGCCCACCAGCGCCCATGCGTGTCCGTTCATATGAGCACCATGATATTGTTGGGCTTGTATCGTTACATTGTCCTATGTGGCAGGGAAATCTACAGTACCTCGGCGACCAATTGTCAACAGCTGGAGCGACTGTGGACCAACCTTGATGCGCGATGTCAAAGGCCAGCATCTTTCGTGCCATCACCATCGTCGGAGCCGCGACCAAGTTCCGATCATTGTCGAGCTAAGCCGGTGACTTGGGAGCGCCCACGAAAACAAAGCCACAGTAGATGCACATTCGAGGCCTCGTTACAATGTCCGTATGTTCCCTCGGTAAAAATTATGATCATGAGAATTCTACGACTGTTGAAGCTTCATGGTAAGTCTAGTAGCGATGACACCGGACGTTGGGCCCGAATACTGGCCCCGGCGCAAACCCACGCCCTGGCTCCGATGTTTCTGTCTACGCACTGGGTAGGTTGGTATCATTTCGTCGCCGATACCCAAATTGCGAGGTCCCTGGAACCTCACCGGGCTCGTCCATAGTAATGGCCCAGAAAACAAGAACCTTAGTGCCAGGTTGGAATCGTTGCAATTTCCATAGAAAATATACGGAGAACGATTTCCGGTGGCCTTAACGAAGACTGGGCGGTGGCGATGCAGGACCTCCCCCCCTCCTCCCCTCTGCGTTGTGGCGCCAGGAGCACAATTATTCCCTCTGCCCGCCCCGCTGATGGCGTCTCTGTACCCTTGCCCTAATAATGTCATGGGTACACCACGGGCCGCCCCAGTACTAGAAGTACGGAATTTTCTTTCCCCTGATCTTCCTTCCACTTTTCCGGCCGTTTCCCTAGAAAATCCGAGGAATTTTTTCTTCGCTGCGCAGTGTGCCCAGGAGATACTTCGTCAGTCAGCAAGTAGCCTTCAAGTGTTCACAACGGGTCCAACCCCGCATGCAATGCCCATGTGTGCTCTATACTTTCACTACCCCGTCCCCGGGTTGTGTAGCCGAGGCTGGTGTGCCGGGCGCCGCACCACGAAATAGAAACTTCCCATGGTGCAGGCCGGGGCCGTGCGCTCCGCGGGCCGGTACTGAAACAATGGCTCTTTAGAAACGGATCCACGGAATAATGTCCGCAAACTGAACCGTCTTCACGCGGAAGGCGTCAAAGTGCACCAAAAGTGAGAAAAGTCGAAGCGCATGGGCAAGATATTTCCCTTCTGCCGCAGTACTGGGGGAGGGGGCGGGCAAACCAGGGGACAGGGAAAAGGAGTGGAGAGGTGACAAGCGGCGAGGCACTGGGACAGGGAAAAGGGAAGGGTGGAGTTTAGAGGGAGAGAGAGAGAGCGGAGGAAAAGGGGGGAGGGGAGGCGAGCGATCGAAAGCGAGAGCGAAAGGGGGCGGTTCCAATTTTCATTTTCATTTTTTTTTCCTTTGTGGTCGGCGGCCCTCTATCCTTCGGGCACTAGTAATGGGCGCGGGGCTTGACGCGAGGGGAGGGGGGGTAGTAGGAACAGCCGCACGGGCTGCAGTGCTGAGTAACGGTGCGAGCAAGCGACCGGGCGATCACACCTCTCTCCCCCCGCCCCCTCCCCCGGGGGGGAGGCCCTCTCAACACTCCCCTTCCCCCGCTACTGCGGGTAGAGCGGGAGAGGCAAGAGTGGGGTCAAGGGGGAGCAAACTGGGAGCGGCAGAGGGTACGGACAGAATCGCAGACCCTGTTGGACATAGCGACCACACCTCTGCAGGACCGGGCTATCTGCAGCATGTGTTATGTTCATTTGCTTGTGCACCAAACAATCTGTTTGTGTGTGTATGTGTGCGCGCAAAAAGGTATGCCAAACCCGATGCGTGTTCTTGTATTACTAGCACTGAAGACGAAGCTCTTATTGTACGGTTTGAGAATTGAGAATCGAAAGGGAAAAAATTGAATGGACAATGAGGGCAACTTGACAACTCTATTTGGCTTGATAGCCCTGTAGACTAATTGTTATAACGTCTGCTCAGAGTCTTTCAAATATGTCAGACATGGAGGAAGACCTCAACGAGGAGATCTGGCCCAAGTTGGGCCAGCAGTTACTCTTCATGGTCGTGGGCTATATCGCCTGGTCGGGCTTGTTCATCGTAGGCGGTCGTCTGGTCACTGCTTCACCAGAGAGAACAGCACGCTATCGTCAGCTTTTCTTGGAGCAAACAGCAAGAGGGAACGCATCGTCTATCGGCTTGGGCTCCAGAACTTTGTACTTGACACTCTCCAGCTTGGCGGTGGCCATCTGTGTCTTGTGGATTGTTCGCCTTGACAGGAAACAGGAGAGATATGGGTACGAAATTTTTGACTTCACCTCTGCAGTCATTTTTTTGTGGGTGCGGTTCATTCGTATGGCACTGCCGTCACAGCTCAGTGTATATCGCCGGTTAATTAGTCCGTACAATTTCATGGACGTCATGTCTTCTCTCGCCGCGCTTGTGCAGGGTTTCCAAAACTTTTGGACTGGGTTTGCATACCTTAAGGTCTTTTTCCTTCTTGAAGTGTACCGGAAGTTCCATAACACATTCAAGTTTGGTCTGACACAGGTGGACTACCTAGGTATGGAACTTTTTGTCGAAGCCTTCGTGTATATTTTTGCCATGGCTGCCACGATCCAGCTGGTCGAGATTGCGGGGCCTATCCCGGGAAGCACCTTCAATCCTGAGACACTGAGCAATTTTTTCAACAGTGTGTACTTTATTATTGTCACAATGAGTACGGTCGGTTATGGTGACTTAACTACCAACACTGCGGTTTCGCGAGTGCTGAACTTGGTGTTCATTGCTTTCGGTATCATTTTCTTCACATCCGCCATTAATCGTCTCAGCACCCTCCTGGAACGGCAACGATTAGGTCAAGAGTCTTACGAGCCCAGAAACAACGCACATTTCATTTTGGTCCTCGGCGACCCGACGATCACAGTCATTCGCAACTTTTGCTCCGAATTCTATCATTTGGAGGGCGGAAGGTACACGTCTCTGAACTTCCAAGTAGTGCTGCTGATCAATGATGTCGAATGTCACAAGAGTATCTCTCGATTCGTGGAGTGTGATCAGCTTTTGAAACATCAGGTACGGTGTCTGCAAGGCAGTGTAATTGATACTGATGTGCAAAAACGCTGTGCCCTGGCAAAATCGTACAGTGTTTTTGTCTTTCCGTTGGCTTCCTCAACCTCCGACCGGAAGGATTTAGAGATCATCTTCTCCGCTATGATGGTTAGACCCGTGACCCAGGGTAACATCTACTTGATGCTCGACCGAGCTAAGCATCTCAGTGAATTGGCATCCACAGGCTACCACTTTGAGAATCTAATGTGCAAGGACCAGATGCGCATGGGCAAGATTGCTCTAGCCTTTCACGCCCCTGGTTTCAGTACCCTTTTGTACAATATGGTGCGCTGCTATGACCTGGGCTTCCTGAATGACAGGCAACAGGTGGATCAACTCCCCTTTTGGCAGAAAGAATACTTGTTTGGATGTAGCAATGTCCTGTACGATGTGGCACTGTATGAGGAATTTGAAGGTCAAACCTTCCAGGAAGTGATCCTAGTTGCCCTGGAGAGAGGTAATATTTTGCCCATTGCCATGGAAGAATACGATGATGTGACACTTAACCCATGGAATCGAGCAATTGGTGGGGAGCGCAGAGTACTTGCTTTGGCGTCACACTCGAGCGAGATTAGAAAGATTGGTAGGATCATCACCCCAGAGTACCTAGCAGAATTAAGAGCCGCAAGGCCGAGATATCAGTACGTTTGGGATGACGAAATGGATGAGGAGAAGGAAATTGAAACCAATGGAAAGATGCCTCCCCGCAAGGCAAGCAATCGTAGTCAGCAAAGTACCCGCCGCCGAACCAGCAGTCCTCGAAGTGGAGCTTTCTCAGAGCACAGTCACCGAACGACCACTGCTGGTCCGGGAGTGGACTTTGGCCAAAGCAATCGTGCCGCGGTCAAAACTATGCGCACCACTGGTGCCGATGATGCTGTTGCGGCTGCGAATCGACAAACACAAGATGAACTTACCAAGATGCCCAAGTCCAACTCTGCACGCCCAGCGAGGAGCAACCGGTGGCAAAGTCTCAGAAGTCGACCACGATCGACGCACGCGAGGATTTCTGAACGGTCTCCGAATCGGATACTGTTCAATCCATTCACAAGACTGTTCCGCGGGGGGAACCTGGATGTTGAAAATGCAGAAGATCCATCGTCGAGGGCGTACTCCAGCCTCAAGGAAAGAGCTGCTGTTCTGGAATTAGAAGACATTGATCGCGGTGCAATGTACGGATTTCCCGTGGCACGGGACTTCATAGTTAGCCCACTAGTTGTCAAAGAAATGCTACGAGAGCCCCGTGGACAGGATCTTCAGCACCATATGGACACGGTACAAGAGACACACTTGCTGGAACACCTGCTCAGTCGCGAGGATGCCAATCGTGAGGGACACATTGTTGTCATAGCGAGAAGTACTGAGGTCATCAGCTACCTCCTACGACCACATCGTCTGCGCGAAAGGGCCCTGAAACTACAGCCCAAAGCAATCGTAATTGTCTGTCCGACGCCTTTGAAGACTGAACACTTCACCATGTTGCAGAAGGATGACCTTGAGAAGGTCTTCTATATTGATGGTACTATTAAGACTCCGGCTGTGCAGCGCAAGATTCGTTTGCTGCAAGCGTCCAAGGTGGTCATCCTCAGCGGTGAGGATGAATCCGTCAGACGGCAAGGCCAATTCACGGTCGAGGACATGGACACTGTCTTTGACTACCTTCTCCTGCGTACTATTCTACGTCGTGAAAAGGCGATCCACCGTGTCGCCATTTTCGTTGAGATGGCAGATACGCGGTTCTTGAAGGTACTGCAGTTAAGCAGCCCGATAAAGGAGGCAACAGATGGCATGTCTGTCGATGATGCGGTATGGAAGAGTAGTTTCTTCGCGTCAGGTGGTATCTTCTTGACCAATTTGGCCTACTACGTACTGGTACGTACCTTCTCCGTATCAAAACTCCTGGACGTCGTTTATAACTTCGTCGGTGGCGGCCGCAGCCAAGTGTATGCAGCAAAGGTTAGCAACCTTCTCGACGACATGCAGACTCTGGATCGCACCAACAGCTTCCGCAACCTTCATCATGCACGTGGCCGGTCTCCGCATGCGGGCTGCCCGACTCTCAGCCCTCAGCCGACGTATGGTGAGCTGCGAACCATGTTGATTTCCCTTGGATTCTTGCCCCTGGGTCTGCTTCGCGCTAACAGAGTTCACGATGGTATCTGCTGCAAACAGAGCCATGGAGCGCCCACAGGCCCGGGTCGCTATGTCTACACCAATGCCCCGCCGGAGGTGCAACTGTGTCGCCATGATCTGGTGTACATCATTCACTCACCCATCAGTCTGGAGACTGTCAATGCAGAGTTGAGCAAGGTGGGTATCTCAACGACTGCCCTGGAGACACATCACGTTCCTGATATGAACCAAGGGAACGCTGGTTCTGACACGGACGACGATGATACAAATGCGGATACGGACAGTGGTGATGTCGACGAAGACTTTGCTCCCTCCACACTGCACACAATGGCGCAATCCACAGTTCATCAAACTGCGCGGTCCACAACCTTTGAACGGCCCATGCCGGGCCCATCCGCGATCTTTGCTCTTGGTTCGGATTCCGAACCGCCGAAGGCGACGCCACAGGGCTATGACTCGGATAAGTCCCTCGAGACTGACGAAGATGCTCGCATATTGAAGGACAAACCGCTGCCACCCTTTTCGCGCTTCCAGACTGGTACAGTGACGTCCGAGTCCGAAGTCGAAACGAAGATACCAACCTCACCAAGGAAGCCAGCGGTGAAGGCATCATCATTGCGAAGGAAGAAGGCGAGTACAAGCAGTGGCGGTGGCGGTGGCAGCGATGGCGCACGTATGCGAACGTCCACCGGAAAGGGCAAGAACCGGAAAGTGTCCGTCTGGGAAGGGGAAGTTAGTCGTGGTTCGACCCGGCGCTCTGGTGGTTCTACTCGCCGGTCTGGCGGCTCCACCCGGCGCTCGGGAGGCTCCACCCGGCGCTCAGGAGGCTCCTCCACTCGCCGGTCTGGTCCGGGCGTCATTCCCCGCGTGGACAATGTAACCAATGGTCAAGTTGCCGGTTCTCGTGTGCATGACCTACGCATTACTATTGACCAGGCCACACCGTCCTCTGAAGAACCACAATCACCGGAATTTGGGATGACAGACATGGCTGCTGACATTCGCCTGCCACCGAGTTGGAACGAGGACACTGGCGCCGGCTGGACTTCGGACCAGCCGTCCCAACAAAAACCGAACGAAAACACCAACAATGAGCACCAATGAATCTTCATGAATAATAAATAAAATCCAATATCATCATCAAGTCATACAATGCAACGATCCTCCCCGGCGAGAGCCATGATGGCCGTCTCGGTCTCAAGTCTGGGTCAGGGGATGCTGATTCACATGATTCAAGGTTAATGCCATGATTCAGTGCCGTTTGGCTAGCCAGGACCCATTTTCTCGCACCGTTCTCTCTGGGTCCCCCCCTCTCTCTGTCTCTCTCTCCCTCTCCCTCTCTCTCCGCCCTTGTCATTTCTTTAAATTTTTATTTTGTTTTTGTTTGGAGAAAGGGCCCCCCCCCCCCCGGGGGGGTTGGGGGTTGGGTTGGGTGTGAAAGGGGGCCCGTGGGGTCTCAAAAAGCGAAAAACCGTTCCTTCCCTGGCCATTTTCAACCCCCACCACTGGCGCGCGCAGTAGAAAGTACCGACCGCGAGGGACCATAAACAAACACCCCAGGCAGTAGAGAAAGTACTGTGGTGGGTGCCTATGCCACGGTGTCAGGGGCCCCTTCACACCCCCTCTCCATCACCCACCCACCCGCCTTTCTTTTTCTTCCTCTTCCTCGCTTGTCAATTTTCAGCTGGCTATTTTTTATTGTTCTTGTTTTTTTTTTTTTCCACCTTGGCTTTCGGCTCTTAGCCCTACCCCCCCACCCCCCAAACCCGGTGGAGTTGGTGGTGACACAGTCTGCCCCGTGTATACCTATAGTGAATGGCCCATCCGGTGGTAGTGTCATGAGAGGTGTGTGTATACATACACACCGAGGCACCTCCAGGAGGGGAGCCAAGCACGGTGCCTGCTGTGCTAATGCAGGGGCTTTTGGTCTTTGCGCGTGGGTGCCCCTTATGCGCACCGTACCGGGGCCCCCTCCACATAGCGGCGTAACCCGTGGGCCAGCAAGGGTGTTGTGGCATTCGAGATGTAGTCCCATCACAACCCTTACTGGGCTTTGGCGCGCTTGTTGACTTTGATATTGTTGTAAGCACTTGACTTTTTCGGTTTCGGCCTGGTGTCTATGCCCTTGTCGGTCGCTAAACAATAATTATCCAGACATTTGATGAAACAGCTATTTGTTATGATCAAGATTGGTTTCTGCGGGGTTGTTTACCAGGTGTTTTAGGCCATATTACATATCTCTACGGGGCTTCAAAGCAACAAAAGGGATCATACGTCCGGGAAGTACACGGGTTTTAACACTCTTGCATTTCTGGGATATTGGTGTAGAGTTTACCATAGTATCATAGTATTTAGAAACATAATTA
The DNA here is from genome assembly GCA_002811645.1 of Corallochytrium limacisporum. Classification (NCBI taxonomy): domain Eukaryota; genus Corallochytrium; species Corallochytrium limacisporum. Next base: position 47,274 of record PDIP01000052.1, read on the forward strand.
AGGGTTAACCAATCATGTTCCGCAACGCTAGCATTCGGGCCGTGTCCGCCAGCCGAGCCGCTGTGCAGGCTTCTCGCTACTACGCCGCTGAGGCTGCTGCTTTCAAGAAGCCTCCAATTGCCGTCACTGGCACTGGTGGCCGCTATGCTGCTGCGCTGTACAGTGCTGCCGCCAAGAAGAATACCATGGACACCGTCGAGAAGGAGATGGGTCAGATCTCTTCACTGTACACCTCCGACGCCAAATTCCGCCAGTCTGTTGAGGATCCCGCTGCCACTAACACTACTAAGGCTGATGCCATGAAGGCTGCTCTGGCTAAGGGTGGTTTCTCTGAGCTGACGACGAACACTCTTGTGCTGATGGCTGAGAACAACTCCCTCAAGAGCCTTCCCGACATGGCTTCCCAGTATGCCGCCATTATGCGCGCCTCCCGTGGCGAGATCCAGGCCGTTGTCACCAGCGCAAAGCCCCTGGGTTCCAAGCAGCAGTCTCGCATCAACGCCGCTATCCTAAAGCTGTCTGACAGCAAGGACAAGGTTGCAGTCGAGTACAAGGTCGACGAATCTACTGTTGGGGGTCTGGTTGTAGACGTTGGTGACAAGAGCATAGATTTGAGCACTCAGACCAAGCTGAAACGCATGAACGATCTGCTGCGTGAGGCTTTGTGAACATGATGGTCCGCGCTCTCACCAAGTAAAAGCATCGCATGTGTACAGCATGGCTCGTGTCCCATTTTAGTCACCCTTCTATGACACGGAGGGTCATCCAAAGTCAATGAGCCCTCAAGGGCAACGGACCTTCCATTGGATAGGGTTGGGTGCATACACCATAAGTCTTTACACTCTTTATAAGTCAAATAAAAACAAGTAAAATTCCAATCTCTTCCAACAGGTCATGGTCAGAGCGAAACCGTGAGTGAGGCAGGCCGCGACCTGTTACGCCGTCTCCACGAACCGCGAAGGCCCCCTTTACCCCATTCCCAGCAGCCACCTCTGCCCCCCCCCCCCTCTCTCTTCCCCCTCTTCCCCAGCGGGGGGCGACGAGGGAGTGTACTCTCTGTGTGTGTGTGTGTGTGTGTTGCTGAGGAGGAGGAAAAAGTTACGAAACCCCGGCCGGTGAAAATGTTTGTGGCGTGGAATTCCCCGTCTTCCCGCACCCATACAATGAGAAGGAAATGGGGAAGGGTAGGACGAGTGGGTTAGATTGGGGCGGCTACTGTGTACCCAGCGCTTTGCTCGGTGCGCAAGTATCCCCCTGCGCAGGTCAGCTGACTCACAGGGTGCGGGTGAAAGACTTGGCGCGATCGCCAAGTGTTTGTAGGTCATGTTCGCGAAATTGAAGTGATGGTGATGTGACGAATTCATTAACTGTCGTGATATTTAACAAGTAACATGCCAGACGTGGTTTTCGTGGAAGCAGAACAGTACGAATCTGTACCCGACTCCCTATTCGGATTGCAAGGACGCATCAAAGGAAACTATCCTAACAATGAAGGCCGCATACTACGAAAAGTTTGGTACAGTGGACACTCTCAATGTCACAGAGCAACCCAGTCCGACTACGCCTCAGGGCAAAAGGTTTGTGAATATCAAAGTCAGAGCAGCCGGTGTGAACCCGGTGGATCGCATGATATTGTATGGTTTCTACCCGACTATCATGGGGCGTGCCTGCCCCTCTGTTCTTGGACAGGATTTTGTTGGAGAACTGCTTGAAGACGTAACCGAGTTGTCTTTGAAGCAGGGCGACAAGATCTATGGCATGATTGCTTTGCTTGGGAACAAAGGTCGTGGGTCGTTCGCCACTGAGGCCCGCGTAGGAGTCGATGAGATCTGCGCACTTCCCCAGAACGTCAACCCTGTCGGAGCCAGTACACTACCCCTGGTCATGCTCACGGTGATGCAGGCCTTCGTCCGCGCAGGTATCATTGACGACAAGACAGTGGTTGAAGGAGAAGCTCCAGGGGCTGCACCGGGCGTGAAGGGCCGCAAGATCTTCATCCAGGCAGGCAGCGGTGGCTTGGGCACTTGCGCCATACAATTCGCAAGCCACCTGGGCCTCGAAGTACATACCAACTGCAGTGCCCAGAATCATCCGCTGGTCAAATCGTTAGGGGCCGACTTTGCCTACGACTACCACGAGGAGAACTGGCAGGACCCCATCAAGGGCAAGATGGACTATGTCATGACCTCCATGGGTGGACCGTCACAGATGAATTGCGAGATGGCGGCCCCTCTGCTGAAGAAAAAGGGCAACGATGAATCTGATCCCAAGTTCATGCCCGTCCACATTTGGGTTGCCAACGGAGCTCTTGGATGGGCAGGTATGAAGAAGCACGGTGATAGACTCGGGTGGCTGCTCGGCGGCCTTCAGATGATGGGCCAGGTTACGGGACAGAAGATGGGCTTTGGCAAAACTCACGCGTTCATTCAGGTCGTTGTGGATGTGAACCCGCGTCATCTAAGGTCCGCGAGTGTTTTGGTCGCCAATCGATCGGTCAAGCCTGTGCTCGAAGACAGCTTCGAGCTCGAGAAGATCCAAGACGCCCTCAACCACGTCGCCTCCGGTCACTGCAAGGGCAAGGTGGCAGTCCGTTGCTGACGCAAAGACGGCGTTACCGTATATTAATATAAATGTAAATACGTACCAAAACAATCCCCAACCGTGTTGTCCGACCCCCGGCCACGGCCTCTCTCAATTAGTACTACGCGACATTGTCTTTGTACACAATTAAATATCCGGATTATTCTAATTTGCCGGGTGGGGGTAGGAAACGGGTTCCGGCAAAGAGAGAAGCTTAAGAAGAAAAAAAACCAAGGACAAGAAGAAAGGAGAAAGAAAAGACAAAGGGGGAGAGAGAGAGAGAGAAAATGAAATGTTTTTTCTTGTAAAACAAACAAGAAAATAGAACGGGAACCCAGCAGAAAAAAAAAATCAAACGGTGTGAGAGCGGAATGGGCACAAGTACCAGAGTCGGGAGAGTGGCGAAGAAAGGGGGCCCAACAAACCCTCCCTGTCCCTCCCCCCTCTCACTCACTCTCTCTCTCTCTCTCTCTCTCTCTCTCTCTCTCTCTCTCTCTCTCTCTCCCTGACCGTCAGAGCGCCGCACTTCCAGGGCTGTCCCGCGCAATTGTCTGTGGGTACTGTGGCCCAAGGATACCACACTCCACTCCACCTTCGCTTGTTCTCCCTCGTTCTCTCGGTGTCTCTCTGTCTCTGTGCTCTCTAAACGCCCTTGTCCGTCTCCACACTCACTCTCTCACTCACGATCGAAAGCCCGACGGGCGGCAAAATCAGAAATGCGGTTTGGGTCAGTAGCCTTCACCCGCAGGGAGCGAACGCGCGCCCACGTAGCCCGCGTAGCCCGCACAGCCCGCATAGCCGGCGTAGCCCGCGTAGCCCGCATACGCGCTCCCTTGGCATCCGGAACGACGTTTTTCTCTCCTCCTTTCTGCAGGGGTGGGAGAGTGGTAAGCAGAGAGCAGCTTCAGCTTTGCTTGTGTGTGTGTGTGTGTGTGTGTGTGTGTGTGTGTGTGTGTGTGTGTGTGTGTGTGTGTGTGTACGTACGTACGTACGTACGTACGTGCTTGAGGGGTTTGTATAGTATTCTCCACCAACCAAACCTACCATCGGGAACTGCGGTGCCAGACCGCACGGGGTTGGGGCAGGCGAATTACTAGGGGAACCAACCAACCCCCTCCGGCCCGATTTGCTTTCTTTTGTTCTTTTCTTTTTTTGGACCGCGGTTTGGATTTTTTCTGTTTTTTTTTAAAAAAATCGAGCGAGCATTGCTAGGTCTTCAGTGGGGTAAAAAGCGCAAGGAATATAAGGAAGAGAAAAATGGAACAAGGAAAAAAATGAAGAAAGCGCCGAGAAAAGAAAAAATTGAAAAAGAAATTGGGAGGCAACGCAGGCCATTCACTATAGAGCTGGTGGGGGGACAATGAGTTCACAGTTGGTGGTGCTGAGAGGCCTCGCTCTGAGCTTCGATTTGCCGCTGTGGTCGGTCGGTAGGACACCGTACGCAGATGCAGAGATCTTCCAGCACTCATCGCGGGTTCCAAGGCTGATGCTGCAAACTGAAAGCTGCCAATTCCTTGGATTGTAGGTAAACAGGTTTTCCTCTGTCCCAACCCGGAAGGTTGTTGAAAGAATCCAGTTCCGTGTATTGAACACTGAGATATGCGAATGTTTGTAGCAACGTGAATAGCGATATCTTTGGCACAGACGTGGGAAATACAGGGACTAATAGAGCTCTCCCTTGCAAGATCTGCGTTCAGTATATTCACACTATCATTAGCAAGGAGGATATGATGACATTACATAGGAACTGAAAGGCACAGATTAAGCTCAATTTTCAATTCCGTCGAATGAAAGCCATGCCATCGTAGAGCTGACAAGAATCAATTCACATTGAGAGTGGTACATTCGTGTTCCATATGGAGGGAACCATGGATGTGGATGAGTCCAAAACTGGGCCTGCTGCCGAGCAGACGACAGTCAAAGACGGATCAGCAGAGCAGGTACCATCGTCTGGCCCGGGGGGTCGAACTGAGTTCCGCAGCGTGCATGATTCAGGGACAGAGTCGGAGGCGTCCGCTCGCGAGTCGCCCCTAGCTTCTTCGGGAACGAGGGCTCCACGGAATCAGAGCAGTTTCCAATTGCAACGCAAAATTAGTGAAAGAGGCTTGGGTGCGGGACAGCAACAATTCAGACAACATAGAAATTCCGCGGATGACGTCTCTGACTCCGCTGCAAGTCTTGACAGTAGCCCACAGGGAGGAAGCAACAATAGTGTGACAAGGAGCGGTAGTGGACCAACAGGGACAGCACCAATCTCTCGGATACGGAATAGACCAAGTAGTATGCAACGACAGCTGGGGGTCACAACCCGCCGTCGGAGCAGCCAGGGCTGCACCACGACCGCCCTGCAGCAGACTGTGATGCGAGGTGGAAACCTGCCGCAGCACCACTCTTACCTGCGCAGTAGGGAGGATACCATGGACGACACGGACAGTGAGCCGCTGCGGGATCCCCAGCAACAGAGTAGCACAGGCAGCGGGACTCTTGCCAATAGTAGTAGCAACAACTCTGTAACGGCCACGGCCACCACTTTTCAACAGCAACAGAAACAGCGGCAGCATTCAATATCATCAGGTGATGGCATGCAATCTGGCCATCCACTCCACAACAGCGCCAGTTTTGGTACTGCCAGTGCTGGTGGCGCCGGCCATATCACGCCTTCCTCGTCGGCGGTCAACACACCGATCCGCGCTCCGGCATCCCCGAACCCACTGTCAAATGCAGGCATTCTTGCAGCGCAGTTTCCGGGCCGCAGCGACTCTCAGCACGCCGAAACCGACGACGATGCCATCAGTGTGACCTCTTTCGCGAGCTACGTGAGTGATCGCAGCCACCACCATTTCCATACCGGTGGCCCTAGTGGGACGGCCGCTGCCAAGGGTGGTGGTGGATCGACACTACAAAGAGAGAGCGTCAGCGTCGGTGGCGGTCTGAATACACCAACTCATCCAGGCCTGAACCGACCGACAAGCGCCCAGGGAGCGGCCAGCAGTAACAGCGTCCGTTTGTCCATGCCGCCTTCACCCGGCGGAAGTTCGGTAGCCAGCGTTGGAGAGCGCGGCCCAGGATCGGGCACCACCTCGCTCACACCGCGCGCCGCAGCGGCGACGCTCGTGGCATGCAATGCGAACCCGGGTGTCTCCAGTATCAGTCCCAGCGGCCAGACTCTGGGTGGCCAAGCATCGAACCGCAAAAGGAAACTTAGCCAACGGGTCGCCTACCAACCGGCCATCAGCAGCAATCTCGCGAAGAGCGAGACGAATAGTGTTGGTGGCCAGAGCATTACTTCGGACAAGGAACTCATGCAAAAGTACGCTGAAGGCAGTAAACTGAGGGAGACTAAAGAGAGCAGTGCTGGTACAAGTGGCCCTCATGTTGGGCCCCACATCCCTCAATCGCCGAGTCTACTCCACAGTCTCCATGACGCGGACTCGGACGAAGATGGCGACAGCAATTCTTTGGGCGGAGGCGGTAGCAAGCAGGAGTCTGCGATTTTGCCACCACCCCAGACGCGGCATCGACGCAAGATCCTCGGTGCTCGGACAGCTGCAGGTCGCGAAGCCCGTCTGAATCGAATTATGCACGAATCCGACGATGCCAATGTGAACCTCGAACGTGAGATTGCGAGCGAACGTGAGTTCACCACAAGCAACCGTCTAATGAGCCACTTCGAGGAATCTTTCTCTATCGAAGACGCGGACACACGATCCGAACTGCACGGCAGTGAAATGCACTACCCGCGCAGCCCTGGTGGTGCCAGTGTGCACTCAGGTGTGGACACACACCGACCGATTAAACGCAAGAAGATTGCCGGCGTCGGAGAAGCGAGCGGCACCAGCGCCGGAGCTGGAGCTGGAGCGGGAACTGGAACTGGTTCGTTCACTCCACGGTCACCATCAGCATCTGCGGCAGCTGCGCACTTTGGAAGTCCCCTCATCAGTCCCCGATCACCATCTCCATCTCCTTTCCAACGTGGATGGAGTCCGAGTCGGTTCGTGGGTGGAGGTCAGCCCTCGACCAGCGGTCAGTCGCCGCTGCCTTGGGGCGGGGCCACTGGAAGTAGCGGAACCCCGCAGGCCGCGGGAGTGGACGGTACTTTGAGTGCCAACCGCAGGACCGCTGCTGCTCAAATCGACAGGCCAGCATCAGCGCACGGGCCGGGGACTTCCTTCTTTGGCAGTCCGGCCTCACCTGGGTGGACCCAGGGGCAGGTCTTCCATCCTACGGCACGACGCGGCCGGAGCATCACCCGTACCGACCTGGAGCGAAGTAATTCGCATGGGTCAACCGGGGCTTTGCCACTGGTAGGTAGTAAGGGTCATTCCATTCTCGCGCCTTTGCAGAACGAGGGCACCCCCGGCGTACTGGGATCAGGGGCCGGTAGCAGTGCTGGGGCTGGTCCCAGGCCGGCAGGTGTAAGTCCTGCTGGCGCTAAGACAACCGACGAGGGCACGAGCGCAGCACCGGCGGCGGATGGAATCTCGTCATCGCCGGCGTTCGGGCGCATACCAGCGGCTGTGGGCCACGGCTCGACGGTTTCGGCCCCGACGTCGCCATTCTTCCGTGGGGCTGTATTTCCCTCGGTGGTCAGTGCTACGCGGGCTTCCGGGGGCTCTGGTAGTTCAGGAGGTACGGGTGCCGGCGTCAATCTACACAATCCGTTCTTGCCTCGTAATTCCGAGGCATCGATGGGCAGTGCGGAACATGCCAAACCATTCAAGCTCGATGACGCAGAGGACGGAGAGGCCACCTTAGCAGCACCAGCAGCAGCGACAACGAGAGCTTCGGTGACATCGGCCATGGATGAAGAGGAGGACGAGAAAGTAGCAGGGAGCACCGGGGGGGCCAAAAACACCGAATGCAACGACGAGACCATGGAAGACGCTGAAGGTTGTGATAACTGAGTCGCCGTGGACCGCGCAATCTGCCGTTTGTGGATGTCTTTGCTTGTACAATAAAAGAATCTTAATTAGACGTTAAGTAAGTCGATATAATGGTTTTCTATTTGTCACCGGAACAGTGCATCCAGTGCATCTCGCGACGCTTGATCCAACTTTCTCACCGCGGGACCGGCTTTTTGCGATGAGGGCGACTGCGTGCGTATGTTCCCTTCCATTCCGTGGCTCTCCCTTGCGCCCACGCCAAAGAGTGCCTCGTCCATCTCTGCCACCCTTCGTCGATGTTGGAACTTCTGCCGCTCCAGGCAATGCTTACGCTCTCGTTCGGCCGCCTCCCGCAGAACAAAAGTCGATTTGCGTTTGCTTTTGCCTTTCATAACACTGGGTCGCTGCTGTTGCAATCGATCGCTCTTGGTGCCGCCTCGAGAAGCCCTTGGAGGTAGCGGTAGTGACTTACGGGCAAGGCCCTCTTCCATTTCAGTATCGACAGTGTTTTTCTGCTGGTTGCCCTTGCGTCCAAGCCTCTTAAGCTCCCATTCTTTATATCTTAACAGTGTTACCGGAGCCATAACAATTTCTGTTATATCTGACTGTGTCCGTTGAGAGACCAGGAATTCGAGGATGGTCATGAGCTTTGAAGAGACCGATTGCCCCGCCTGAGCGGCCTCCAAGACTGCCAAGCCACCGCACAGTTCAACCGCTTTCCAGAGTCCCAGAAACTCTTGCTCAGACCACGGGAGATGTTGCTGTTTCTTTTTCAATTCCTTGCGAGCTCTTCCAGTTTTGCTTGTGTCACTATCATGGTCTTCGGCAGTGGTAAGTTTTCCAGCCTGCTGGTCTCCATCACTCACTTCAAAGTCGTCATCTTTTGCCTCCAATCCAAACTCTATGGGGTTCTGCATCTCCATGTCAATGACACTGAGAGGAACCATTGAACGCAGCTCTGCTGCTGAAAAGAAATCATGACGATGTAGCTCTGGCATTTTGTACTATCCAAGTCACTTCATTTCGAAGTAGGAGGATGGAAAGCAGCAGAGCGACGATTGCTTGAGGCAGCACCTCCTCTGTTTCTTACGTTCTTCTTTCACCCGATCTCATCCATCCCACACCAGAAATCAATATGACAATCTCTTCTGGACTGAAGATCTTCCTCTCAGGTAGCAGCACAAGCGAACGTGAGGTCTCGAAGGCATTATCCTCCTGTGAACTGGTTGCTCTGCGGACGTGACAACACCTCAACGCAAAAGGGGGGAGGCGAATCTTTCGCGCGCTGTCTGCGTTCCTCCCCCCCCCCGGGGGGGGGGGAAGGCCGGATGGGGCACTGTGGTGTGGCGACATGTTTGAAGATGCGTACGGAAACCAAACGTGTCTGAGCAAATGAAATAAGTTTATCTCTGTGTGACTTCATTACATACCAATCGGTTCTTTTCTTTGTATTGTTTTTCTTTATGTTTCTCTTTCATCTCTGTAGCCACGATCACCATCCTAATTGGAAGAGACATATCCCTCGTCCTCATCGGCGAGGCGGTCCTTGACATTGAGTTTCTTAGCAGAGTCAACCAGGTTCTCGCCCGCGTGGGCTTCGACCTTGATACCACCCTTCTTGCCAACGTTTACAGTGAGTACATCGCCAGGCTGACCCTTTCCTTCCAGCAGCAGACGAGCCATGGGGTTCATGACCTGCTTCTGGAGGATGCGATTCAGGGGACGGGCACCGTATACTGGATCGTAACCAAGTTCAGCCAACCAGTCCTTTGCTTCCTCGCTGATTGTCATGGTCAGCTCCTTCTCTTCCAGGAGCTTGTCAATTTCACGCAGACGCACTTCCAGGATGTCCTTCATGTCTTCACGACGTAGACGGTTAAAGAGTACAGTGTCGCTCAATCGATTCACAAACTCTGGTGCAAAGTGTTGACGAACCTGCCGCATGACATCGCCCTTGGCTTCAATCGACTTGTGGCCTTCGGGCAAGCTCGCCAGCACATCGGCACCAATATTGGAAGTCATGATGATCACAGTGTTCTTGAAGTCCACCTTACGTCCCTGACTATCAGTGAGTTGACCTTCATCCAGGACTTGCAAGAGCAGGTTGCTCACCTCACGGTGGGCCTTTTCGAACTCATCGAGCAGAGTCAGAGAGTAAGGACGGCGCCGCACGGCCTCGGTCAACTGACCACCTTCATCGTAGCCGACGTAGCCCGGGGGGGCGCCGATGAGGCGGCTGACGCTGAATTTCTCCATGTACTCAGACATGTCAAGGCGGATCATGGCAGCCTCCGTGTCAAACATGAACTCGGACAGAGTCTTGCACAGTTCAGTCTTGCCCACACCGGTCGGGCCCAGGAACAAGAAGCTCGCAATGGGCTTATCGTGTTTCTGCAGACCTGCCCTGCTAAGGCGCACCGCTTCGGAGATGACTTTGATGGCATCCTCCTGTCCCTTGACACGTCGAGAAAGGTATTCTTCCATATGTAACAATTTGCTCTTTTCGCCCTCCATTAGAGAGTGCACAGGGATGCCTGTGCTGCGACTAACCACCTCCATGATGTCCTGTGCGGTAACGGCGTCACCAAGCATGCGACGCCCAGTGGAAGAAGTCATGTTCTCCAATTCGTTGTCACGCTCCTTGATATCTTGTTCTAACTTTGGAATGAGATCGTGACGCAGTTGACCAGCACGCTCCCAGTCACCATTGCGCTGGGCAGTGGCCAATTCGTTACGGTACTCGTCCAGTTTTAGGCGGAACTCCGAGGCAGAGTTGATCATGTCCTTCTCCTCGTTCCATTTTTGTGTCAGAGCATCCCGTTCTTTCTCACTCGCCTCGAGGTCCTTACGGATCTGGTCAGCCCGGGAGAGCGACTGGGCGTCCGTATCCTTCTTCAGAGCTTCCAGTTCGATTTTCATGCGCACGATTTCTCGATCGACACGTTCAATGCTTTCGGGCTTGGATTCCTGCTGGAGACGTAGACGACTAGCTGCCTCATCGACCAGGTCTATGGCCTTGTCAGGCAGGAAGCGATCAGCAATGTAACGTTGAGAGTATGTGGCCGCAGTTACCAGTGCAGCATCCGTAATACGCACACCGTGATGGATCTCATACTTCTCCTTCAGACCACGCAGGATGGCTACCGCGTCCTCCACACTTGGTTCTTGGACCAGTACGCTCTGGAAGCGCCGGGCTAGTGCAGCGTCCTTCTCGATGTACTTGCGGTACTCATCAATTGTGGTAGCACCCACCAAGTGAAGTTCGCCCCTGGCCAGAGCAGGCTTTAGCATGTTGCTGGCGTCAATGGAACCTTCAGCCTTACCCAGGCCAAGCATGTTGTGCAGTTCATCGATAAATAGAATCAGATTTCCCTGCTCGGCCTCGACATCCTTCAACACACTCCTCAAACGCTCCTCGAACTCACCACGGAACTTGGCGCCCGCAATTAGGGCTGCCAAGTCGATGCTCACCAACCGCTTGTCCTTCAGTGAATCCGGTACTTCGCCATTAATGATGCGCTGGGCCAGGCCCTCCACAATAGCAGTTTTACCAACACCAGGCTCACCGATCAGCACAGGGTTATTCTTGGTACGTCTGCTGAGTACCTGAATGGTCCTACGGATCTCATCGTCACGCCCGATGACGGGATCTAGTTTGCCCTTACGAGCCTTCTCCGTGAGATCAATGCTATACTTCTTCAGTGCCTCTCCCTGAGGCACATTCTCTGGGTTAACCCAACCCATGGGCTGGCCTGGTCCACCTGGGGAGCCAGGAGGAGGAGGTCCTCCACGGTTGTACAGACTCTTTCCGGCGTGGAAAGAACGAACGCCAATTATCCCTGTGGCATTTATAGCGGTCGTCCGCAGGAGGTTGTTGGCCGACGACGCCACAGTGACGTCGCCGATCGCAGCGGACGGCCTCAGCACAGATCGCATAGCCCGTCCTGCATGTTGCCCAACGAGCTCGGATCCGCCCGTGAGACCGGCCTGTCTGACCAGCCTCTGCAAACCCAACATTATTGACAGTCTGTGACTGGTTCAACTACAACAAAAACAGACAATCTGTTGTGCTGTTGTGGACCTGATTATCTGTCTAACAGGGTGCAGGCAATTCGCTGCCTTCAAATACCCATTATGACCGCGACACGGCATTTACTTGATGCACGGCTGGCGTAGGACGATGTGAATCAGCCTCTGCACAATTTGGCACTCTTCGCGGGTTCCGCGAAGCGAGGCCTCCTCCTGGCCGTTCTGTTGCGTGAGGGCTTGGGGGGGGGGGAGGGGAGGCGGGTTCTGTCCCGTTCTTGGCACACCCACACAGTGGTCAACCCTTCAGAGTCTCCGTCTCTCAGCAGTGAGACTCATTTTTTGGGGAACACTCACTATAAGTAATCCCCCCCTACTGTCGGAGATGGGAACCGGAATTCGCGACCATTCACGAACAACCAGCTATGCACCTGTCCGTTCATGGAATTTCCATATATTCACTAGCCAGTGTGCAGACGATTCAACCACCCCTCCCCCCCCCCCCCCCCCGGGGGGGACGGGGGGCCTGGGGGCTTTACCGTGACGGGTCCGGGTAAGATCTGTCGATCTTTGGTGCTTCGTTTTGGCACCACCGAGGCAAAGAACTTACCAGGGGTAGGTAGCCCGAGCGAGTGAGAGTGAGTGGAGGCTTCGAGGGGGATTGTAGAGAAAAGCAAACGTCCGAGGGACACCCCTGAGTTATCCACCCGTTTCTGTGCGTGCAGCACGTCATCTTGGGGCGAATTCAATAAAATCTGACAATCATGATCGAGGACATGCAGCCACAGTATATTACGATATTGATTGAGATATAAATCTGTTGGAGATCAGAGACATGTGTGATTGATGCACAGCTAAACTAATGCAGAGACGGGTTGAGAACAGGGTCCGCCGCCGATTGGGTGGCCTGAAACAGAGAGAGAGGCAGAGAGAGAGAGAGAGAGAGAAGGGGGGGGGGGAGAGGGAGAGAGAGAGAGGGAGAGAGGGAGGGGTGCCCCGTGCTGTTTGGAGCGGGCACAGAGATCTGCAACTGGGAAGGTGCGATCTCTATCCCGGAATCCGAACGGGGGCTCTACATGAATGCATTGAAGGTGATTGATGTCTATGGTTATGATGATGGTGTGCGTGTTTAGTTTCTTGTTCATTTTGATATTTCTGTCTCTTGAATTACATGGTGTTGATGTGGTTTGGAGAAAAGATGTGCGTTCCTATGACAGAGGGACTGGTATGCTCGGTTCTGATCGAGACCAAAGCTTGGAGTCCTTCGCTTAGGCCTTGGGTCTCTTCTCAGCATGCTTCTTTATCGACTCCTCCAGCTGCTTTTGATACTTTGCCTTGTCCTGCTGGTAGAGCTGACCAATGTCAGCCACCAGTACGTCCTGGAAGTTGGGCTCGCACATGAGCTGGTTCAGGCGTTCGATTACCTGCTGCACCTTGGTGGCAGGTTTCCACGCCTCTGGCTTGAGTACATCCAAGCAAATATTGCCGCTGGCATCAATGTTTGGGTGGTAGACCGGGGTCTGGAAGACAACCTTCGGAGGCTTGAAAGGGTATTCCGTGGGGAAGTCAATCTTGATACGGTACGCGACCTTGTCATGGGGCTTCTCGGTCGGGCACAGCAGGCCTTCCCAGTGCAAGATGTTTGCTTCGTCCACCTTAAGGTCACGCAACAGACCACCCTCTCCCTTCTGCAGCTCTCCGAGTTCCTTCTGTAGTCGCTTGGTTGCCATTGTTCTATTTTGCAGGTAAACTCTCCTGGTCACCCGGGGTTCTGTTATTCAATTCTGAACTGCCTATTCCGATTGCGTGAACTTGTTTGAGTACATCTACGGTGCTATCGGTGTACTGTAGAAATTAGGTAAAACTAACGATCCGAAAGTATAGGCAACATCATGCACATGTGGTGAAAGTAAACAATCCAGCAGTTGAAATACCTGTCGAAATCTGCAAAACAGAACACACTGCCTGCACCCTCCACAAAAAATTTTCAAAACGGGGAGGGGGGGCGGAGGGCAGTAACTACCCAGCCCGCAAAGCAACCCTAAAACTCGCCCCCGGGGGAGGGGGGGGGGTTGGGCCCTTCCGCTCCTCTTTTTACACCCTTCGGGAACAAATCATCGACCGCAAAAAACGAAAGCGGGAAGAAATTGTTCATACGAAAGGCACCGAAAACGTGAGCAGAAGCGTACGGGCACCCCCTCCTCGGACCGGGAACACACACACACACACACACGCTCACCAGCGGCAAAAGACCAAAAAAAAAAGGAACTCTTGCGACTACTCAAAAAGCCTGCGATCCCCCGTCCCCGCCTCCCCGGTCTCCAGGTCAAACAAGGCCGGAAAGGATACTTTCCTTGTCACTGTCTCGAAGGAAAACAAACACACACAGCGGAAAGATTGTCCTGAGAGAAACACAGAAAGGGGGGAATTAAAAGGCTAATCACGTACTGGGCGGGCGGGTCGGGTTTGCCTTTGTCCCCGGGGTGCCCATTGTTGCCTTGTGTTCAAATTTCTCTTGTCTTACTTTACATTTTTGTTTAATTTTTCTCACAATTTGGCTTTGTGATTTTGGAACACTCAAAAAGAAAAAAATGAAACGACGGCTTGCTGACAACAGAACCAAAAAAGGGAAGGCATGGGGTGGCTTGGCGTTCCGAAATTCCTTTTGGTTCGGAAGGCGCCGAAAAATGAATAGAAAGAAAAAATTGGACAAAACCATCGGGTGCTTTGCTATAGAAAACTGCCATGGAGTGCTTGCTTTGAGGGAGGGCGGAAAAGCCCAAAATGCAGGAGTGATCGGGAAAGGAGAAGGGGGGCGGGGCGGGCCAAGAGCAGCGGGCGAGAGACACCGAGAGAGGGAGAGGGAGAGAGAGAGAGTACCCGGAAAACGGGGGCCAGTTTGTCATGTTTTCCTCTCCTCTGCTAGAGCCGGAGTATCTTTGATTTAACACAGCCCACGCCATCCCCCCGGCGAGTCACTTGCGGGGGGTTGGGCCTGGAGGGGGGGGGAAGGGAGGGGAGGGACCGCCGTCGCTCCATGCAGGTTTGCACCCCATTTTTGTGGCGGGCGAGCTGACCAACCCAATATTCCTTATGCAATGTGCAAGAGAACGCCAAGATTGAGAGGAATTCTTGGCTTTTCACTGCAGTGTTTCTGTTTTTGGTTGTCTTGGGATTCGATTCTTGGCGTTTGACAAGAGATCTTGGCGCTCGAAGTGTGTAGAGGGCACAAGGGTTCTCTCTCGGATTCGATGGCGATATGCGTACATTGGTGAAACTGTGTATTCTACTACGTTAGGATTTGAAGGAATAGTATAGTACAGATGGATTTGCATGTTGAAACGGATGTTCAAAAGTGATGAAATGAGAGAGGAGGAGCGATGAGTCGATCTTAGGTGCATTCCCAGATAGACACGGCACCGTCCGCACTGCCTGTGGCGACCAATGTGCCACTGTTGTCGCATGAAACATTGCTGACAAACTGTAAAGATGCCTCCAGGCTCTTAACACAGCGTTCTGCCGGCAGATCCCAGACCTTGAGCTGTTTGTCATCGCCAGTGGACAGCAGATAGCGACCGTTGTCCGCAAACGTAACAGATCGTACCCACCCATCATGGTGGAGTGTTTGCATGCAGTCACCGGTGTCCAGCCTCCAGAGGCGTATAGTACGGTCGCGGCCACCGGATGCAAGGATGGGTACCACATCGTCTGCAGATGCATCCTTTCTGAGCATGGGGTTGAGCGTGACAAGGGTCTCGTGGGGGCAAAATGCTACACATTCCACCACGTGCGAATGTCCTCGCAGTTCGTGGAGGCACTGTGTGCTCTCGTACGACCATACACGGACCGTATTGTCGGAGCTGCAGCTCGCGATTAATTTATCCGGGTCATAGACATCGATTTTGCGCACCCAGTCATCGTGTCCGTGAAGGGTGGTTTGACAGTATCCTGTCTCTACATTCCAGATCTTGATGGTTGAATCCCGGGAGCAGGAGATCAGAGACTGGTCATTGCGGGCAAAGCGAACACCAGTTACATTGTGGTCATGGCCGTGTAACGTCCTGATCATCTCAAAACTTTCCATATCCCACAGTTTGACGGTGAAATCTGCAGAACAGCTGGCCATTAGGGTACCCTCTGTGTTAAAGGCGACGTCCTGGACCGTTTCGGTGTGGGATCGCAATTGCTGCTCGCATTTTCCGGTAATAGGGTCCCATACTCGGATCGCTGCATCCTCACTCGCACTGAAGAGCAAGGACCAGATCGGATGGAAGCTCACAGTGGTGATGGGGCCCCGATGTCCCTTCAGAACGTGTGTGGCCGGGGCCCGCGGTAACAGATGACGATCTCCAGAACCCGTGGGCTTCTTCAGAGCTCCGCCCCTACGCAGATCTTCTACTTCCTGCTCCAGATCTAGCACTTTGCGCTGCAACCTGACCACAGCATTCCATTTCTTTTCCAGCATATCGGCATCCCCGTTGGTGGTGAAAGCGCTTTGTGTTTCAATCTCGAGTTCCGCGGCCGTGGCAACCAGGCCTTGCGATGTCAGAAAGCCATGGATGGCTCCCAA
This sequence comes from Corallochytrium limacisporum, assembly GCA_002811645.1. Classification (NCBI taxonomy): domain Eukaryota; genus Corallochytrium; species Corallochytrium limacisporum. The sequence goes on from PDIP01000052.1 coordinate 63,333, forward strand.
AAGCTCCGTCCGTGCACGGTCTGAGAGTGGCATGGTATCACTATTTTCCGATTAACTGGCACTGTTTGACCCCTGCTAATTCACATTGTTGGGATATGTGGTGTTGCTATGATATGCGTATCGCTCGTGGATCCGATGAGACTATTCAGCTATAGTGCAGTGCTCTGGAACCGCAGAATGACATTTGACACTCTCTGAAACATCCAGCGCACCGCGTTTGCCAGAACAACCGATTCAAATACCCAAGGTAGCGAGCTAAGGCCCAAACTATAACTCTGGAAGGTTGGTCTAAATCCACGCATGAGAGACCCTCTTCCAATAATTTGGCGCCCTAGGGCAAATAGGTGCGGTGCGGCCCATTGGGGCCCGCCTTCCCCCTCCCCTTTTTTCTCGGAGGAGGGGCCTTCCTGACCGTGGGGGGGGGGGTGTTCTCGTGGATACAAAAATGCGATCGCCACTGGGAGGAGGCGGGAGCCACCTCTTATTGCAGAATCCAGAGTGAAAACATTGAGTGTTACCAAACGCGGGTACAGAGGCAAAGTGGCTGGCTGATGATGGGCGCCCGCTCCATGAAGAGCTCAAAAGGGGGCCGCCCCCCGGGGGGGGGGTTGAGTGGCTATTTGCCGGTAGCCGTTGCAGATGCAACAAGAAAAGGGTACTTGGAGGCTTGTTTATTTTGCCCATTGTTGGCCTATTAGAACAACGGATCGAACGCGTGTGAGTCTGTAGGCAAGCAAATTCTAAGACAAAATTCGAAGAGTGTACGGCGTAAAGAAAGGCATGCTTGTAGTTTAATATTACTGAACTAAACAATGCGCCGGTAAGTAGTGAATGAATCACCCATAGTACTTGGTAAAGAAACTCCTAGCAAAAAGTGCAAACATGGAGGTTCCGGGATCGTATGGATACGATCAAGTGCCAAATGGTCAGACAGCATCCTTCGGAGCTGAAAGTGATGTGCCGTCTCTGTCACCGAAGGGGTTGCGGAAGATTATTGCCTATGCGTCAACCGACGGTCAACAGAAATCGACATTCAAATTGTTTGTTGTCAGTTCGGTCACAGCGGCAATGATGCTGTTCCTGGCTTCATATACACATTCATTGACACTGAGTGCTTATGCTGCCCACCTGAGCTACGTGCCACTGGCGGCGATCAGTTCAATGGTCGCAGCATATGCAGAGGTCAACCAGCTATCGCAGCTCAAGTCTCACAGTTCCTCACGGTTTGAGGTTATGGCTGTGTTTACGGCCAACGTAGTGGTAATATTTGGGCTGGTGAATGTGATCAAGGAGGGCGTGGAGCACAGCCTGACTCACGTCGAACACAAGGAGGTTCATGCGACTCCTGTTTGGGTCCTTGGTCTCGTGGCCGTGGGGCTGATAGCGGATTCTCTGGGCACGAGGTTTGTTCAAGCCAACACGAATGCCTACATCAGTTCCGGGCGGGCGTCTTACAACTTTAAGTACACCTTGGCGTCCATGGTGCAGGCCACCCTTGGCGCTGGAAAGCTGTACTATTACATTGTGGCGCGGAGGCCTATGAGTTACCACCGCATTGCCAGCTTTGCGTGCGGTCTCATTGCCTGCTTCGGTACCTTCATCCAGGTCTACTACCCAGAGGCAGCTATGGATAAGCAGTTGGGCCTGATCTTGGGCTTTCTCTCCGTAAGCATTCTGTGGCCGATTGCGTACCACATCTCCTTTATTCTGATGGAGACTGCTCCTAGTGACCTAGTGAGTCAGTTGGATAAGTCATTGCGAGAGTGCCTCACACTGGATGGCGTCCTAGAGTTTACGGACGAAAAATTCTGGAGCACCGGATTCAATGAAGTAGCTGGCTACATTCACGTACGGATCCGCCGGGATGCGAATGAGCAAGTTGTCCTCACCCATATTCACCAAAAGCTTAGCCAGTTTGTGAGCGATCTCACAGTACAGGTCATCAAGGATGATTGGGGAGCTGGCCCGGCAGCCATGAGTCCTGCGCCGCATTTGCCACAGTTTGATCAGGGTCATGGTCATGCGCATAACGACCACGGACATGGCCACAGCCACTACAACTACGGCCATGCTCCGGGTCACGGCCATGGGCATGCGCACTGACATAGCATGGGGAAATCGAAGGACGGGAGTCTAATTTTTATGCCCCGAGAGAAATAGGCCCCCAACCCCTTTCAGAAATGGTCCGCTTGCCTTGTACAGCATCGTCAGTGGCCTGCCATACCAGCTGGTTTTTGCAAACCGTCCGTGCTCGAGATGGTTGAGCGGACACTTGTACATGTTTCCATGCAAAGTCTGACATTTATGCATGCTTGCGACGAGATCGCCGGGGTTTCTCCTTGGTTGGAATGCGGCTTTGGTTTGGCTTCCGTCATTGGCTTTGGCTTACGGTGAGTTGGCAGGGAAATGGCGGGATGCGAGCGTCCAAGGTTTTGGCGCGCTGAAACCGGCTAGTTGCCGAGCTAGGGGGCGGTGCACGGGTCCGTCATGCCGGTGAAATCACCAACTACGAGGAGAATAAGCGATAGATAATAGGCCCCGAAGAATGTGACTCTCAGTCGCGCTCATTCCATCAAGCAGCAGCCATTGTGCATGGGTCAGCGCCGTCGTGACCAAAAAGTGCTCTAATTGCGCCGTGTTCGCACTACGGTTGTACCACCGGTGGTACTACCGTTTGGTACATTTTAGATAGATATTTAAGTCCCCTTCTAGCTCCTCACTATTTCCGCTGAATAAACCCAGTCACACCGCGGCACTTCTCCACACAACGGCGCGGCGCGAGCAGGCGTGCAATGGAAGACTGAAAAATAACCGAGCAACAAACGATTGCGGAGGAGTCGAGATGAATAATTCTCAAAAATCTTCGCACCGAAAGCAAACTTTTCAAAGCCGCACTCGTGTTCCAAAGCAGGAGTGAACAAGTGACTGAAAGAGATCGCCCGGAGACAGTTAACTGACAGAAATGCGCGCCCAATGGACAGGGGGAGCCCAGCGTCCGAAACTCTTCATCACGCATCGAGTGCGTGAGAGAGGAGTGAGTGGTAAACAGAGGTTCAACGGAACATAGAAAGTGAGATGACTTTCAATGCCGCTCTACTGATGCGTTTTGAATCCTTTATTCTTCCCACACGGCGCGCAATGAGTGGTTGACTCTTTAATGATTTTCACTGTCATCTCGGATGACTCGTATCCGAAACGAATACCATGCACGCAAGCTCAAGAATTTCGAAAGCAACCCTTACGAGAGCTTTGGTGTATATTGTATTGGCTTGCCAGGCACGAACCGGTGCGATGGTCTCGAGTTCTGCTCAATGTGATTTGCCACTGAGGACAGGCAGTTGACGGTTCAAGGTCGATGTTTATATGATCTCGATTTGCTGCTGTGCAAACCGTAAGTGTACGCAATCGCAACATCCCATATCGGCCCCTACATTATAACGGATACTGGACTTCCGTCCGGGGTTCTGTAATAGCACAAACAGTGCAATGGAAGACACCGACAGCAATGGTCGTAATTTCTATTCATCTTGGTGGATATGGGTTCCCGTCAGTGACAGGGCGAATCCATATGGAATGGCATATACCCGACTCAACCTTTCGAACAACAGTTCAGTTTCCGCTCCTCTCGACAAACAATCGTCCGAAACCCATCGCTTCCTGCCCACATTGCACCAACTCCACTCCCTTGCGACCCTTGCACCACATCCACCGGCACCCGGGCCAATGGTAATCCAGTTAGCATGCACACATATCAGTTTACGATACCCATGGACCCTTCCTCGCTTCCTTCCTTCCGACGATGGTGATGATGTTATAGCTTCCATGTTAGCAAGCGCCATAGAGTTTGACTGGTGCATGGCCCGATAGAAAGCCAAAAAAATGAGTGCGTGAGTGCGGCGTTCCGAAGACTTTCTCTCTCTGCGGAAAAACTTTTCCGTATTTCCTAAAATAGAAGGAAATGTTATATTTTAACCTATTCAGACCATTTTTTGAAATCGCGCGACGAATTTTGACCAATCAGAACACATTCAGGCCCGTCGGCCGTTTAATGTCCGGTCATTCCTCTGCGACCTCAGTCACCTCCCAGCCCCTCTTACTGTGCGTGCGTAAGGAACAGAATGAGGAAGAATGAGCAAGGGGAAAGCCCGCGCCCCATTAAGTGGCACTTCTTCTTTGAGCATGCCCTTTCCTGGGCGCACCCAGACGTAAACCCACTGCACAACCACCACTCCTTCGGCTTCCATGGTGCATCGGTGGGTGGTTTTGAGTACCGGATATGTTTTTATCGAAGGTGGTCACAGATACGCGCCTTGTTTCCCGTGATTTGTAAGAACATACTGGGACTTGAACGGGGACAGATGGAATGGTATACCGATGAAGCATAACGAGGAAACAAGACTCCGGTTTTCCCTCTTTCCCCTTATGAGTTTGTGGGAATACTAGCAATAGAGCATCCACGACACATCAACGACCATGCCATAAGTTTTTCAAGAATCTCTTTCCAAACTAGGTGAAAGCATGCATAGACGTCTTACGTGTCACGGGAGAAGGTTGGAAGTGATCAACCTCCGGGCCTCTACATCGTTGTTGGTTGGGTCAATTGGTATAAAGCAGCGGTGGTTGATTGATACAAACTCGGACCGCGTGTGTTGCGCGAAAGTGAACAATTCGATGAGAAAGAAACGCGTAAACACAACAGCTCGTCGAAGACCACAAGAGATCACTGACTGAGGAGAGTCTAGAAAACCTCGGATGTCGGAGGATCTTGCAAGCAAACCACAGCCGAAAGGGATGAAATTGGGAGGAAGTCAGGCGGTAGAAACTGATGTGATTGGCGTTGCCCAAACAGAAGAAGGTTGATGACACAAACATCGTGTTGATGCTGTCAATCTGTAAGTGTTGTGCATACCACCAGTCTCCTCTTAGGCATGCAAGGTTTCCTGCACCGGTATCAACCCCGCGTCAGCGATCACCAAGAATTGAAATCCTCTTTCGTGTAGACTTCTGTTTGGCCCACAGGCTGCCCCACGTATCAGTGTCAACGCGCACGGAGGGTTCTTGCCTAACCTGCGGTACTTGGTGTCTCATCTACCGAGAATCGGGGGAAACACACGTTCCCTGCACCAAGCACGACTTTCCAGAGACTGTACGACTCGCTTCCACCACTGGTAGGGTGGTGTGTGTGGGTTCGTCTGCGGAGATTGAACTGTGTCTGTATTGCCCTTGTACCGCAGCACTGGAACACAGTGGGAAAAGCCAGCGATAGCCAGCGCTTGGGCCCGGCCCTCTCTCTTCACATGCCGCAGAACAGTTCAGCGTTACATCTCTGTGCGCTCTTCTCTCGTTCCCTGCCACTTCGTTCTCCGCCTTTGCACCTCGTAAGCAGTGTATGATCCTGCTCCGTGCCGGTGTATGACGGTCCAAGAATTGTTCGAAGGCATGTCAATTCGCAGTTGCGTGGATGCTCGACCGGCCGCCGTTTGGTTCTTTCCAGAGTCCTCCGCGCCTTTTGGCCCCTTCGTCTCGCCTGTCGCAGCGATGATATCGCCGCTCCGCCCTGCACTTCAACCCGACTGCCTTTTGTTCCCTCTTTTGGCCGCCATACGTGTCAATGCGGAAAGTACTCAACGGCCTGGAACCAAACACACGAAGAAAAACCCCCGTGGCCAAAAAGAAAGCCAAAAGACGGAACCGACTGCCCCTCTCTCTCTCCCTCCCAACTTTTTCCTTTTCGCCAGATAGCCCGGCAAACAAAGAAAATAGAAGAACGAAGGAAGGGAAACTTTAGAAAAAGAAAAGCAAAAAAAAGAAAGGAAATAAAAAAACCGCGAGAAGGGGGGGGAGGGAAGGCAATTGGGACTTTATAACCTGTGTCAGACCTGCGAGTGGCGACGGGACGGTTGGTGCAGAGCGCTTCCGGAAATTTACACTCATTCCTCGGAAGAGCATCTACCGGCCCTCAGATCGCAAACCCTGTAGTTACCATATTAGCAGAGATCTTCAATACATAAGTGCTTAGCACATATATTCACATTATCTTGCAATGGCGGAGAACGGTGCGTGGGTGCCGACTGAGATAACGGCGGGAAAGGACGTGGGTCCGCACAAAGTAACCAGCGCACCAAAACAAAAAGAAAATGCAGAATATCTGACCTGCAGGAAGGACAAACAAAAAAGAAGTCCCCCGGAGAGGGAGGGGGTGGGCCAAAGAAGAAAAAATATTCATCAAAGAGTACATTACGGTCGACAAGGAAAGAATTGACGGAAGGTGAGAACAAACAAAAAAACGTGAGTGATGACGGTGGTACAATGCTTCAATACGTTCAGTATATGGTCACGCCGTGGGGCTCTCACGGAGGTGGGATAATGGGAAACCGTCGGACCATTTTTATAGATTTCCATATTATATCTCGACCAAATTCAGGGACGTATATTTGGTATGATGAACCGGAAGTACATTGATTTAGACCTATGTGAAACACGCCATGATCGGCGAATGTTCCGCCAAGCCCGGTCTCATCGTTCTTCGGAGCATCCCTTGATACTGAAAGTATGGGGAAAGGGGGGCCGGGAAAAGAGGGGGAAAGGGTTAGATGACGCCGTGCTGTTGCTGCGTGAGTCCAGACTTTGAGGCTTTTGATCACGCGAATGTCGTCGGGGGTTCGGTACAATTAGTACTGCCAAATTGTCCCCAAAAAATGGAGCGGTGCATATACCATGTCGCAAGAAGGTCATCGACACCGCCCATTGGTCATCCAGACTGCTGCAGATTACATGATGTCATAATTTTCCCATTTGTCATTCATTCGGTATTTTCTTAGTATATTATATATAGACATTTCACAAACATTGAAATTAGTACCATTACAATATATTTTCCTTTCTTGAATGATCATACATCACAAAAACAATTTGGTGTTTGTGCGGGTAATGTCGAAATTACACGGACTTACCGTGCCGTTCCCCATTCGTCCATATATTTAATATTCATTTATGATCTTCACAATGTAGTTGACATATTGGTATAAAACCTTGAGGAATCCCCCCAAAAACTGGCGAAGAGCGGGAGACTGCTCTCCATTCGTCATTTTCTCTGTCATCCTTTCGTGCGTGGACCTGCCGGTGCTCACACTGAACCAAAATTATCCATTCATTCAGTACCGGACTCCAGCACTCCACGCGGACTGGGAGACGTTCTGAACACCGGTCTCATGCGGAGAAGGGGGGAGGGGGGAGAGAGGGGGAGAAAGAAGAGTGGGGCAGGGGACACGGCGCAAACACGGGGTTGTGGCTTTCCGGGCTTCCCCCCCTCCCCCCCTCCCCTTACCCTCTGCTTTCCAATGATCGTCATTGCCCTGAAATGTGCCGCTTTTCTTTTTGGGGGTGTGAGAAAAGGGAAAAAGAACAGGGGAAGAGAGAGAGAGAGAGAGAGAGAGAGAGAGAGGGAGAGAGGAGGTGTGTGTGTGTGTGCGTGTGCTGGGAAGACCCGCGGGGAAGGGAGGGGGCTTTCCAGTGTAAAATGGCTGCTGCATTTTCCTCATTTTTTTTGGTAGGTGTCGTCGTTCGGACCTGCGGTGTGTTTGTCGCGCGACTCGCCTTGGTTGTCCCAACTGGGGGATTTATGAATTTAAGTGTCCCAAAACAAACGTTTGTAGAAGAGAAAGAGAAAAAGAATTTTCTTCTTCACAACAAATTTCATGCATTGTCCCGGGAGACGCCTCGGAACTAAGGTCTATGTTTGTTAAAATTGTTGCCCTAGAGCTTCGTTGCCTTCGGAAGCTCCTGGAGACTGTGAAGGTTTTTCAGATGGCGTACAGCAACATGAGATCTGGTAGTTTTAGGTTGCTACATCTGTGACATAAGCGAGTTATACACCGCTGGCAAAGGGAAACTTGCTTGTCCAGGGATTACAGTTGTCAAAAAGTTTCAGATCAAGAGAAATAGAGCTCACAGCGTGTGAATTGAATACAGATAGACCTGAAGGGAGAACGATCAGAAAACTCAACGAGTCGGATATGGATTGATTGCAAAGCACACTTATCAAAGCAACCTAAATCGAAGGAAGGTTTTCGGGAAACCATGGACGATTTGTTCGACGCGCAACTTAACTCTCAGCAGGACGCTTTATTAGCGGACCTGATTCTGAACCAGGATATTCTGGGAGACTTTGACCTCGTCGATGACGCTGCAGATTTTTCGGGCAGCAGTGGTTCAGACTGGGAACAGAATGTGCTCAACGGAACACTTGGGCTCCCGGAGCTGGGAAGTAGCGGAGGAGATAATGTAAGCGCACAGACACCGCAACCGGAGCGACAAGACAGTGCCGTGAGCAGCAACACATTGGGGCCGAAGCCTCCCCGGCAACGGGTTACAAGTGCACGGAGCACCGACGGCACTCTGATGACTGACACTTCCGTCGGACCTTTCTCTCCTTCGAGCGATAAGAGTTGGGCCCAACGTGACCAGCATGAGGGTTCTACTGTGACTGATGCTCTCAGCCCACATGGATCCTCTGGCAGTGCCCACAGCAGCCGTCGCGCATCTGTTGAGCGGGAGCGGAGTAGCAAGAAGACCCACACCCGACAGACCAGCAATGGGTCAACGCAATCACAACAGGACAGTAATGGTGGTAAGGAGAGCACAAAAAAGGCGACCAATGCCAACAATTCCAACAGCAACAACAGTAACAGCAATAGCAATGGCAGCACCTCCAGTACCAACAATGGTACCAGATCCAATGGTGCTCCTACTGGTGCACCTCCGATGGGGTACCCACCCCACGGTATGCCCCCACATCCGCATGCACCACCCCCGCCTGGTTACCCATACCATCACCCACATCATTACTACCAGGCCCATGCTGCCGCTGCAGCGATGGCGTTCCAAAATCCGCACTTTAACCCCTACATTGCGGCCATGAGCGCACACAATCCGTACATGGCTGCTGCTGCGGCCCATGCTTCCGGCAAGATGCCTCCACCTCCGCCACCACCGCACCCTGCAGCCTATGCAGGTTATCCGTATGGTCCGGCACCGCCAGCGCCGGCCAACGCTGCCAATAGTGGCGCTGCCAAGGAGTCAACCAAGAAGCCCCCGGCTGACAAGATCGCTATTGAACGTCTGCCCAAGTCCAAAGCACAAAGCAGCACGACATCCAATGCCAACAAGAGCAACACCAACAACACAGCAGTGTCCGCCACCACCACCTCCTCGTCCTTGCCGGCCAAGGACCAGCCGCAAAGCGAGGCAAAGAGCAACAACGTCGAGTCCTCGTCCACCACAAAGGACGAGTCCAAGACAGAAGGTTCCGAAAAGGACTCAGAGGCAGGTAACACTGCACCCACCAAGGCCGGACCTCCCGCGTCTACAACAGCGCCTCAGGCACCCACACCGCATGCGTATCCTCCGGCCTGGCCGTACCCATACCCACCACCACCCGCGCACTTGTCTAAAGCTTTTGCCGCGATGATGCCGCCTCCGGCCATGAATTCCATGCATGGAACCCCGCGCGGCCACTCTTCAAACGAAGAAGATGGACAGGGAGCCAGTAAGAAACCCGAACGCAACCGTGGCGGCCACTACGATGTTGAAAAGCGGTACCGTGACTCCATCAATGGCAAAATTCAGGAATTGAAGCATATTGTTCCCTCTTGCGCCAACGCGCCACCGTCCATCAAACTCAACAAGGCCACCATTCTGCGCAAGACCATCGAATATGTGCGCAGTCTGGAGGCTGTTGTCATGCGTCTACAGGCGGAGAACGCACAGGCCAAGGGTTCGCGCACTAGTGCGACCATCCCTTCGAGCCCTGTCCGCAGCCCGGACGGTGTACAGGAGTACGCGAGCCCGCAGTCCACTCACAGCCACGCATCCGGCTCATCGCACCTTAAGGGCGTCACCAGTGAGGATGACGCGCACTCCGTGGTCACAGTTTCGAGCAAGAAGGAAAGTGACGAACACGGTGATGCCGCATCATCCAAGGTCGACTCCCCGAAGTCTCCGGACCATAGCGTGGATATTGCTGAGGAGGATGAAGACAAGAAAGCCACCGTGGGCTCCAAAAAGCGTTCCGCCGAGGAAGCCGAGCTCGACATGGAGCTACCTGCTGCCAAGAGCCCGACCAAGGCGTTAAGCGCCGTGCTCATGTTTATGGGTCTGTACAGTGTACAAGCGCCGGTCCTGAACGTCTTTACTGCCAGCACCGCCGACGACGTAATGCCCGACTCTGCCGTCTTCCATGGCAAGAGCCTGAATTCTGTGGGTGGACTCATGATGGATGATGCGACTAGTGCCAGTACACCCTGGACCATGGCCGCCATGGTCCAATCCACAAATGTAGATATCGTCCTCCCGGTGCTGCGGGCCGTGGTTGCCCTGTGCATGCTCTGGGCCATGGTCGCCATGAATGGTGGCTGGGACAAATTTACGCTGTGGGGCTCCGTTGTGTCGACCACTTCGCGCGATGCAAGGAGACATAGCAACCAGTTTGGCGGCGATACCCAGCAGCAGCGCCACACACACACACGCCAAGCGCAGTTCCTGGCATGGCGAGGCCGCCAACCAGCTACTGCTCGCGAAGTGGTGCGCAGAGCTCCGCTCCTTCTCGCTGAACTCAACCACACCGTACCGCAGAGCTATTTGTCACTGTGTGGTGCGACGCTGTGGGAATTCTCTCACTTCCTCGTGAATTCGATGATTCCACGGTATCTTGAGGACGCCTTCCGTTTGCTACCGACCGAAATCCAGAAGATGTTGTGCAAGTATGCAAGTCGTGTTCCTCTCCTGCGCCGCATGACTGCAGGAACCACAAATGGCCGAGTCATTGGCGCCAACGTGAAGCCACTTAGGAGAATTAGTGCTGAAGAACTGCAACGCGAACGTAGCGCTGCCCGCATTTACTTTGAATGGCACCAGGCTCTGCTCACCCGCGCTGTTGAATCGGAAGATGAAACCATAAAAGCCGGTATGTTGCGGATCTACGCCACTCTCTGCACACTGAACTGCCTCACGCGCGTGACATCACCAGTCTACGACCCTGTCCAGACGGCACAGACCCGCGCCCTGGCGGCGCTCATTCCCAGGGCTTGGATTACTGCGGCCATTGACGTATACCTGCTCTGGCCCAGTTGGTCGCAAGTGGTCGCTCCGATGGCAATTGAACAGGCCCGCCGCACCTTTGACGATGTTTTGCGCATGATGCCCAAGGAAACAGCGGCCAAGGCCGCAGCCGCGGTGGCCTCTGATGCACCACAGCACGGCTCCGATGCTAAAGCGGCAACTAAGATGGGCCTGCGGTATAGGGTTGGTGCTGGTGCCGCCAGCGCGGCGACTAATCCTACTGCTCCAGTGACGAATTCGTCAAGTGAAGAAAACGGCGGTGAGGATGCGAGCGACATTGACGCCATGCTGGAAGCCCTCCAAGCCTATGACTGGCTGTGGAGTCATACGGGCGGTCTTTACATCGACAACGCGAGCCAATGGCGTCCGCGCTTCCTCAGCATGATCAAGGAGCAAAACAATAGTACCGCCTCTGAATCTGCTGCGGCTGATGCTGTTTCCAAGGCCGCCAACGCCACCGGTCCGTCTCGCATTGCCTCTGGTGCTGCAGCTAAGGCTGCTGCCAGTGCCAAGAAAATGTCACCGAGCCGCCTTCTGACCCGCCTCTATGTTGAGGACTGCATTATCCAAGGCTTTGTGGTTCTGCGTCAACAGCCCCGCCCGGCTCATGCGCGCCGACTGTTTGCGTACGCGCATTCGATTGCCACTCGTCTCCATCTCAGCGCCATGCAGCGATGGGCTAGTCTAGGCCTGTGCCTCGCAGCCCTGCGCCAGGGGGATAGCACTGTGACTCTCACGTGCCTCCGCGAGCTGCGTAGAGATGTGGAGAGCCTGGACAAGTCCCAACGTGCCGTGTTCCTAGCGCTGCTGGCCAAGAGCGAGAGCATGTCCAACGCAGACTCCACGCCTGCCGTGTCCACCAATGACCAGGCCACAGCGGATTGTGCAAACTCTGACGATGACTCCTGCAAGGCTGGCTCGTCGAAGACAGCGACGGTCGATTCCGCGGAAGAGCAACAGCAGGACTTGCTAATCTTGGAACGCAGTCTGAGGCGGCTGAGCCCAGCCCTAGCAGCCTGCGATCGTGCTCAAGATATTCTACAGGGCATTATTGGTGCCATGTCCACCGCAGACACGACGAACACGACGAACACGCCTTCTCCATCAAGTCAGTCTTCCACCGATGCTGGCCAGCAGGGTGCCCTGATGACTAAATCCTCTGCAGTCCAGCAGAATACTCTGGCTCTCGGTGCCATCAGTCTTGCCGCTGTGGAAATCGCGGAAGCCCGCCTTCGTATCCTCGATACTATGCGCAGCGCTCTGCAGCGCCAGTCTTATGCACACGCTCACCAGCATAGCATCCAGCAAGACCAGCAGATGCCCATGATAATCAGCCCGGACATGGTCTCCAACGTCGAACGCAGTCTCGGCTTTGACGTCGACATCGCGCGCAAGGCGGCTCGCCTCTCGCCGCTTGCCGCACCGAGCGCCTACCGTCTTCAGGCTGTGCACCGTAGTCTGCAGGGTGCTGAGGAGAACAAGACCCGTGATCTCTTTGTCCGCGCCCGTAAGCTCGCCTATGCCATGGGTATGGAGTACGAGCAGGCCTTGTGTGACCTGCAGATGGTTATCTACCTGCCCGCGACCTCGCTCCATGGTGGGGAGCGCGAGGCAAGCGTCACTAGCGCGCGGACCAGCTTTTTGCGTTGCGACGCTCCTCTGGAACTGATCCACCAGTGTGATGAGGTCCTGAGGAGCTCTGTTTTGGTTGTACAGTGAAACACTAATTTGAAATTTGGACAATAATGACGACATCATCTGTCTGTATCCCGACGTAACAAATAAACCAATCCCGTAACCCCATGTACATTCAGCGCACAGTGCAATAGTACGGTGATCCGTTCAAATGGGAATCAACGTGTCTAAGAGAGGGCTTTAATTTTGCTCTTTCAAATGGCTTTGTTGCTTGTTTACCACCAGGATTCTTTTGGTTGTTTTCACGGTTCCTGAATCTCCATCTCTGATATCTCCTCCATAATGGCCTCATGGTCCACGTTGTGGCTGCCCGCGGGGACGTCCGGGATAATCGTGCCCGGTTCTCGGCTGTCCCGGCTAATAGTCCGGCGGATGCGATACCGCGTCGGTGAAGGGTGCAGCATGTGGTGGTGGGTATTCATAAAGTCATCCATCAATGCCGGTGCAACATACGTGAAGCCCTGGAAGAATTCGTTGACACTTGGACTCAACCGCGTGTCGCAGGGCGAATCAATCGGCAGCTGCGAAGTGAATTTCGTGTCAAAGTTCTGCGTGTCCAGGTCATGCTCAACCTGCGGCTTGATTGGAGGGTCCAATTCCTTGCGCAGAAGTTTGTCCCAATCGATTCTCCGGAAGAACGGATGAGCTTTGATCTGTGCAACACCGTTCGGTCCCGAACCAAACCGTAGGTTCGGATTGCGCTTCAAGAGCTTGCGTAGAATGTCTTTCGCGTCGTTAGTTAGGTAGTGCGGCAGATAGAGGCGCTCCTTCAGGATCTTTTCCATGGTCTTCTTGCGATTATTGGCCACGAACGGTGGTCCACCAGTCATCATGTCGTATAGGAGAGCCCCTAGGCTCCACCAGTCGACGGACTTGTTGTGACCTTGCCGAGTAAGTACCTCCGGTGCCATGTACTCGATTGTACCGCAGAATGTATGTGTTTTGTCGTCCGGTTCGTGTAGCGCTTCTTTGGAGAGTCCGAAATCTGTCAGTACTGCGTAGCCCGTGTCGTCTAACAAGATGTTCTCAGGCTTCAGATCCCGGTACACAATGCCTAGGCCGTGCAAATGTTCGAGAGCGAGGACAATTTGTGCGAGGTAGAATGCAGCAGTCGGTTCCATGAATACTCCGACCTTTTCAAGCTGCATGAACAGCTCGCCGCCATTCAGGTAATCGAGCAACAGGTAGAGCTTACCCTGGGTCTGGAAAGCATAGCTTAGATTAACAATGAAGGGGTGACGGACTGCTTGCAGGACGGAGCGTTCAGCCTTGGTGTGTTCTGTGTCCTTTCGCTTGCGCACCAGCGTGGCCTTCTTCAGTACTTTCATTGCGAACAGTTTGCCACAGTCGGCACCACCGTTCTTGCGCACAAGAAAGACCTTGCCGTAACCACCCTCGCCCAGAACCTTAAGCAGATCAAAGTCCTTTGTACTCAATTTCTCCCGTTGCTGCATAAAAGCTGAATCCACCGGGGTGGCGATTACTTGGCGGGCCTGCTCGGCCATGCTCATATCCTGTTGTTCTTCCTTCTCGGGCTCGTATTCATCGTCCGTCATTTCGAATTCAGACTCAGAGTCCTCCTCGATCTTTTGGTGGTCGGCCATGTCGCCCTCGTTCATGTCGAACTTGAAAATATCGTTCGCCATGATTGTGCTGTGTGTGTGTGTGTCTGTGTGTGTGTGTATGAAAACTAGTTCAAACTTGGTACCGTATCTTTCTATTCGTATCAGACTCTGTCCTTCAGGTCTGAGAAGTCGTAATATGTCTTCGGTTATAAATGTCTTGATTTCCTCTGACCAATTTCGTTTTCTAATTTGAAACTTGACAAAGGCTCGTGTGATGCGATAAACTCCCGTGGGTGTTAGGTCATACTTTTGCGACGCATGTACCAAGTGTCTAGAGAGAAACCGGTTTGTTGTCGCCCCTTGCGCTTCCTAAAACCAGATACTACTGGTGCCAGCAAGTAACACTCCCGCCGAAGTTTCAGGATTAAAACTCATTCAGTATTAAGGGCCTGGAGTCATGATCAACAGGATCCCAGCGGTTCAGTATCCGAAATAGCCGAACATGATCATTTCTCTAACGACAGATGCAACCGTACAGCCTAGCCAAAACACAATACACACCAACGAGAACCACCTTTCTTAGTTTCGTGCGAAATAAGAGCGTTCAGACGGCTCGTCCCACTATCAGCTCAAACAAACAAGATTAGTGGAAAAAAGTCAGTCACAAGGGGGGGGGGAGGGGCAAGTGAAGGGTGGGGAGGGACGACGACGAGGGAGGAGGGGGAGAGGAAGAGGGCCCAAAAAATCTGCAGACGATAACCTTTTCCTCCCCTTTTTTTTTCCCTTTTTTTCTTTACCCAGTTTTTTTGTTCGCCTTGGCGGACTGCCAAGTTTTTTATTCGTTTTGCTCGCGAACAGTAGCCATGCTGTGCTGTGCTGTGCTCTCGCCTGCTCTGGCCTGCTCTGCTGTGCTGTGCTGTGCTGTGCCCTGCTCCGCCACCGGTGCTTTTGCGCTTGCGCTCTGGTTTGTGCAAAAAGACTTACGTAGCGCTCACTCCTCCTTCGCTGCCTCACTCCCCCCCTCCTCTCCTCTCTCCCTCGGGACTCTCTCGCTCTCGCTTCTCAAATTTCCGCCTTTATTTTTTTCTTCTTTTCTTCGCGGTCAGGCCAGCCCCCCCCCCTCTCTCTCTTTTTTTCTTCTTTGCTTGTTCTGTTTCCTTCCCGGTCCTTTTTCTTTTCTTGCCCCCCCCCCCTTCCCTGGCCCACACAAAACCACTCCCATTTTCCCCCCTTTCGTGTGTCTCGTCTCTTCCTGCTCCCCTTCCCTCACACACACACACAGAGCGACACCCAACAGAGCCGAAGGGGGGTTCTCCCAATCAATCCCCACCACCGCTCGCCTCCGGTCCTTCGTTTTTTCTTCCTTTCCTGCTAAACACCGGGACAGTGTACTCAAGGGTCAGAGGGCCAAAGAACGGTCCAGAGACACACAGAGATAGAGAGAGAGAGAGAGAGAGAAATTGTCTCTCCCTTTTTTCTGCCGCTTTGTGGGGTGGTCGTTGATTCGTGCCTAGCTTGGGCCTTCCCTCCCTCTCTGTCTCTGTCTCTCTCTCTGTCTTGGGGCCTCCCGTTTTGCTCTATTCAGGACCGGACGATGGTTGTGTTTGTGGGAGGAGGGGCAAAAAGAAAAAGCAAACGGGGCGGCCAGGCCTCCCCTCCTTCCTTTCCGGGGCCTTGGTCTTTTGTTTTTCTTGCCTTTGTCTCTCTTCCAATTTTGTTCGTTCCCTTTTTTTCTTTTAGCTTTTCTTTATTTTTCCCTATGGCCTGAGGTGTATACGGAATTCAATTGGCGGGTCCCCTTCGGATCTGGCATAGGTCCAAGACGAGAGAGGCCCAAAAAAATTTCTTCCCCTTCCCTCTACGGTTTCTCCAGCATTGTAACTGCCCACCTTCTCTCGTCATTCATACATTTATTACTGTAAATGTCCTAGCCATGCGCGCGTATGGTACAAGACTTTAACTGCCATATTTCTGTCGCGATTGTGTGATTTTTTTTTTGCCGGGGGAGGGGGGAGGGAGGTGGTTTTCTTTTTACCCTGTGGGGTGCGTGCGTTGTGTGAGTGGTGGCCGATGGACACCTCCTGCTCTCCGGTAAGCAAGGAAACAAAAAAAAGCCACACTGGAAATATATAAAACCAGGCCCAAAAATTACCCGGGGAGTTGCTCTCCGGGAAGGGGGGGGAGGGAGAGGTGGACATGTGGAAAACAAAAGGCAAAAATACAGAAACCAAAACAAATACACAAAGGAAATTGAAAGGGAGCCACACAGACAGAGAGAGAGAGAGAGAGAGAGAAAAGAAGAAACAAATTAATGGGTGTAAAACACACTTTATAAAATCTGGGCCCCCGTCTATACCTCCACCCCACCCTTAATATTAGATAGTTAGATGAAAGTGGGGTGGTATTTGAGCCGGCTCTGCACGAGCGAAGGGGGGCTCGAGACAGAGAGAGAGAGTGTGTGTGTGCGTGTGTGTGGCGTATGAAGAATCAACCACAGAGACAACCCCCTCTCCTCTGGCTCTCTCTCGCTCTCTCTCTCTGTCTCACTCGCTTCCCCTCGGATCCTCCAAAGGTCCTCTACTACTACTGCCAGCTGGTGGGGGGCTCTCGTGGTACACACACCATTGGCAGGTCGTGTCACATTGAACATTAGCCCCCTCCCCCCCCCCCCGGGCGGTCCAGTGCGCGAGACCATTGTTTTCTCCCGGTCAACGTTGGTGGTGTGGCAAAAAAGGGGCACAAGGGGCAGCGGCAGCGGGTAGTGCGTGCAATAGAAACCCAGTAGTGGACTGGACAACCTAGGATGAAGCAATTAGCCCATCAACTGCGACAACCGCGCGCATAGCATGTTTATTTACCATGCAGTTGCATCATCCCAACCAAGAACTCTTATCTCTATCTCCACTTCCCGATATACTTGAGTTTGGCCGCTGCTGTGGGCTATTCGGGTGTGTCTCCCTTTTGAGTGTGGGGAGAGGTATGAGTTGTTGAGTGAATTGTGTCACATGAGGCTATCCAGGCCTCGCATGGTACCTCGGTGTATGCGTGTGTGTGTGTTTGAAAGGGATATCAGGATGTGTGCTTTGCATGCCAATAACGTAGTGGGATGGGGTGGTCTTTGCCAGGGACAGATTGGTATAGGCAGTGGCTTGATTGATGCTGGCAGCGTGTGCCATGTCACATTTCTCTTGCCGGCGGGAGTCCGTGCGTGACTTTTCAATTTTTGCTTGCGTGTCGGTGGTGCGCGCGGTTCATAGCCAAAGTACTGTCTGGCCTACCGAACAGGCCCCCCCCCCTTCCTCCCCCTTCTCGGTCCCATTCCCTCACTGCTCATCCTGTATCTCCCATTTCTGAACATTTTCAGTTGCCGATCCGCACGTTTGACGTGCTCCAACACGGCAAAATAAGCGTTAAGCCACGGAAAACTAAAACTCCCCACTCTCCCACCCAGGCCTCTCTTCCCCCCCCCCTCTCCCCCCGGGGGACCCCCCTTCTCTTCGCCGCTCCTTCTCCTCCTCCCGCAGGCAGGCCCAAGCCAGCCAAGTTTTTTTTGTTTTTGTTTTTTTTGTTTCTTTTTTTTACTTTAACTTTTTGTTCCTTTTTTTTTTGGGTCCCCTTTTTCTGTTCTGCGGAGACCTCACTGTTCCCTCTGTCCAGAACCGCCCACTCGCTGTTTCGGCCATTTACTTTCGGTAGTTTAACTATGAAATACAGCAGAGGGTCTCATGACCGGTGGTGCCGCTCGTGGACCCAGCGGCAAAAAGGCGTACAAAGGAAAAAAGAACGGCGAGAAACAGGGAAACCAACAAGGCACAAGGAAAACGGCGGACGTTCCCGATTGATCTCCGACATCCCAAGAACGTGCCATCGCCCATGTCCAGCTAGCAGTACGTTTTATATGAATTCGGGGTCAGGGACTCCTGAGCAAGGCGAGCTTGCCACCGGACGACGTACGGTAGTTGAACTCAAACACGCACCCACACCCACGCACACACACACACATTCCAACACCAAACAGCGAGAGCGAGAGAGAGAGAGAGAGAGACCTGAACCCTTGAAAACGATGGGACCGCCACCACCCAGAAGGATTCTATCCACCACCACCACCAAGGCCCGGGGCAGGACAAATGCCCTTAACTCCTCCCTCTCCCCCCGGCTTCCATTCTTGCTCGGCCTCGCTCTCTCTCAGCCTCTCTCTCTCTCTCTCCCCCCCGGGGGTCCTCCCCATTCTTCGGGGGTCTCATTTCCGGGGTGCTGGGGGAGAAAGGGGGAGGGCCATTCAGTACCAAAAAGCTCTGGAATCGTGTGGGGTCTGACACCTGGGCCACGGGCAAAGGACAGTCAGGCCATCCGCGCTAAGCAGTAGTTGCCCTCCCCCTCAGTGTATTTTTTTCTAACTAACGAGGACAAAACCGGCGTTACGAAGGGGAGGGG